>CM052722.1:94622795-94687795 GCA_028551405.1 Uromys caudimaculatus
GGATCACTGGTGGTAAAAGGGAAATTCTGCCAGGCCAGTTTCTCTAGGCCAGGGAACTTCATCCAATTGGTTGGCTGTGGAGGTAGGGGCAAAAATGTCCAGAGCTAGGTATGTTCATGGAGCATTGGTAGGTGGGCATGTGCTAGAGGTGAGGGAGAGGCACTTTCATCCTGTGCCTCTTTGTTGTTCAGGAGATGGGGTGAATGAACACACACACACACACACACACACACACACACACACACACACACACCATGCATGTGTACATAGCTTCTCAAACCTGCTCCTGTCTTTCTAGGAGCTCAGGAGAGCAGGCCACTTAAGTTTCCCAATATGGTCAGGGTCTAGGGTGGGCCACTTGTGGCAGGGTAGCAAAAATGGGAAGGAGGCTAATGGGAAGAAGGACTAATGGGAAGAGTCTCTGCCAAGGGCAAATTATCTGCAACTGTGCAACTGGTCAATTTCATTTTTACCTTGCGAGTAGGACATTGCAAAGCTCCTCTTGACCATCCCCACTCTCTTAAGCAGAAAGTAAACTGGCCACCCATGCCACAGAGTAGCAGCCACCAGGTGATATAAACAAGGACATTTGTGAGAGAGGCAAATTGTTGTGGGGACTGTTTGGCTTCTGGCAGCACAGAGGAGCTGATAGCCTCTTTCACCAACCTGGGCATTGAGCTGTCCCCATCTCCTGCCTGAACCATTTTGAGGAAGAATGGGAAGTAATACGGGTGGCCTTGAAGGCCAAGATAGGGTGCTTGTTCCATAAGGCCCCAAAGGCAATCTTTATTTACTCCTTTGGGCTTTGGTCATTTCTCACTGAGCCATTTTCTTTTATCTTAGGCTGGGCTAAAATTGGCTCAGTTGCAACACTTGGCTGCTAGAGGGACCAACAGGTTGCCAAGCCTCCCTCTGGACTGCAGGGCAGTATGAACTTTCTGAGGCACTTTGGGATTGATTCTGCTGAAGATTAAGAGAAGAAAGAATAAGAAGACCAACCAACCAACCAACCAACCAAATACACAGGAAAGTAGAACACATCTTAGTGTGTAATGGGAATTCCCTTGATAATCATACAGCTTTAGCTTCTGAGTGCCATTAGTATCTCTTGACTGTGCCCTCCTTATCCTGTAGTTTGTACTCAATAAACTAGACATCAACAAACTAAATAATCCCATTAAAAATGGGGTACAGATCTAAACAGAGGATTCTCAATAGAAGCAACTCAAATGGTTGAGAAACACTCAAAGAAGTGTTCATTATCTTTATCCATCAGGAAAATGCAAATCAAAACTCCATCTTATTCCAGTCAGAATGGCTAAGATCAATAAAACAAGTGACAGCTCATTCTGGCAAGGATGTGGTGTAAGGGGAACAGTCATCAATTGTTTATGGAAATCAGTGTTACAGTTGATTTGGAAGATGAGAACTAATGTAGCTATATCACTCTTGAGCATAAACCCAAAAGACACTTCATCCTACCACGGAGACACTCACTCAAACATGTTCATAGCTGTTTAATTCATAATAACCAGAAATTGCTAACAACCTGGTTTTCCCTCAAAAGAAGAATGGATTAAAATGTGGTGTGTTTAGTCAGCTGTTGTGGGAAATATTTAAAAAGGGACTGGCAGACTCTTGCACTACTGCCAGCAACTCTCTGCCCAGGCGGCCGGCCATGCACTGGAGGCCAATGGCCGACCTGTTTTTAATCTTGTGGAGACTCTGACTCAGAACTCCAAAATCTCGCTGGGTTCCCACTGGTGGGTCACTACCATTTGAAGCCCCATGCTTCAAATCCCCCACGGCCTTTGTGGTGCACATCAGGCAAACCCACGCTTTGCTATCGTACCTTCTCTCTTGAACCCAGACGAGCCGCAGTGTGAAGGAAAACACAATACAAACTTAATTCAGAAACAACGGTAACTCAATCACTGGGTGCAACAACTGAAACCTAATCTTGTAAGCCATATTAAATCTAATTTCTCTGTTGGCCAATCCTGGTGGATTCGCCATAAGCCAGGAGACACTAGTAGCTATATCTTGTCCTCACGCTATTCCTAATCAAAAAGGGCCCCCCTCTCTCTCACCTCCTCCTCTCTACCCCTCTCCAACCTGGAAGTCCCTCCTACTCGCCCAGATATTGGCTCTTTTATTCATTAGGGGATTGGTTCACAAGAAGTCACCTGAGTATGTGACTCACTCCTTGTCCACAGCCCCTCCCAGGAGAGCAGAATCAGCATCAAAATAGAAACAGCACCAGGCTCATCCACAACAATCAGCCATTAAAAATATAATCATGAAATTCTCAGCTAAATTGTTCAATTAGAAAAAAATCATTCTGAGTGGGGTATCTAGGCTAAGAAAGAAAAATATTGTATGTATTCATTTATATGTGAATATAAGGTTTTTTTTTTTTGGTTTTTCAAGACAGGGTTCTCTGTATAGCCCTGGCTGTCCTGGAACTCACTCTGTAGACCAGGCTGGCCTCGAACTCAGAAATCTGCCTGTCTCTGCCTCCCAAGTGCTGGGATTAAAGGCATGCGCCACCACTGCCCGGCTGTGAATATAAGTTATTAAGTCAATGACAACCAAGCTACAGTCTAGAACCACAGAGGTTAGATACAGACTTAGAGTAAGGAATTATAAGGAAGCCGATAGAACTTCCTAGGAAAGGGAAATAAATAGATTTTTTCAAGATTTATTTATTTAGTCCATGTATATCAGTGCTCTCTCTGCATGTATACTTGTATGCCAGAAAAGGCCATCAGATTACATTATAAATGGTTATGTGACACCATTTGGCTGCTGGGAGTTGAACTCAGGACCTCTGGAAGAGCAGCAGGTGCTCTTAACTACCAAGCCATCTTTCCAGCCCTAGAATACATAGTTATGAATGGATGGAGGGCCTGGAATGGGAGGATCAGGTTGATGGGGGAGAGGAGGGGGGATGAGGGAGAGAATATTGGAAGAGAAAGCTAGAACTAAGGGTCATTTGAGGGGTAGTATGGAAACCTAATATAATAAAAGCTTCTTAAATAATGGGGGAGACAGAGTCCCAGCTGGACATCTCTTGTCAACAAATAAAGCTTCCAGTACTGGGATTGGGTTATTTCTAGAGGCTGTTGAAATGTGTCCCATAGGAACCCCTAAGCAACCCAGGCCAAGTGTATAGGTTGCTCGCCACAGACAGACAGCAAGAACCCATTGCTGAAGACAGCACCTACAAAAGTCATTGAACATGGAGAAGTCAAGTTGGTTCCTATATAGACACTTCACCCCTATGTGATAATGCCTTTGGAATAGGAAGGTACTCTGCATGCTACCAAAAGAGAACCATAAACACCAATCCAGCCACAAATCCTCAACAATGGCCTGAAACTTGAAGTAAAATAACCTTTTTCTCCACTAAGTTTCTATTAAGGTTTTTTTTTTTTTTGGTTTTTTGAGACAGGGTTTCTCTGTATAGCCCTGGCTGTCCTGGAACTCACTTTGTAGACCAGGCTGGCCTCGAACTCAGAAATCCGCCTGCCTCTGCCGCCCAAGTGCTGGAATTAAAGGCGTGCCCCACCACTGCCCGGCGGTATTTTTCATAGTAACAAAATGAAACCAGAAGAGTTACTCATGAAAACTTGATGGTAAGACCCTGGTGCTGAAGATAGCATATGGATTTGATTGTACCATATACCTGAAGAGCTATTGGCAGTTGGTGGCTGCTGGGAGAGGGAGAGTCAGTTTTCTTCAGAAACGTCCATGTTCTCAGTGGTTGCTTGAACTCCAGTAGATAGTCCTGTACTCCTGAACACACAGGCAGCACACATAGGACTCAGTGAAAAAAGGAGTGTGGTGGTTTGAATACGCTTGGCCCAGAGAGTGGCACTATTAGGAGGCCTTGTTGGAATAGGTGTGGCCTTGTTGGAGAAAGTGTGTCACTGTGGGGGTGGGCTTTGAGACCCTCTTTCTAGCTGCCTGAGGAGTCGGTCTTCTAGCAGCTTTTAGATGAAGATGCAGAATTCTCAGCTCCCCCAGTGTCATGCCTTCCTGGATGCTGCCATGCTTCCACCTTGATGATAATGGACTAAACCTCAGAACCTGTAAGCCAGCCCCAATTAAATGTTGTCCTTACAAGAGTTGCCTTGGTCACAGTGTCTGTTCATAGCAGTAAAACCCTAAGTAAGACAAGGAGGATATGAAAAGGGGGACACAGTGTGGTGAGTCTGGAAGAGGCTGGAGAGGAGTGGGAATGGATATGATCAAAGTACATCATATATATGTATGAAATTCTCAAAGTATGTATTTTGTTTTTGTGAGACAGTTTCTCTGTGTAGCCCTGACTATCCCGGAACTCACTCTGTAGACCAGTCTGGTCTTAAACTCTGTAGATCTGCCTGCCTCTGCCTGAGTGTAGGGATTAAAGGCGTGCGCCACCACAGGTGTGAATTGGATGTGTGCAAGAAGAAGTGAAAACAAATTTCTTAAGGTTTCATATGCAAACTAATCACATAGGTTAGTGCAGAATGCTGATTCTGATTTAAATAGGACTTGGCTGGAGTCTGAATTTCTCACAAGCTCCAAGTGATCCTGATAATGTCAGATGGTTTCACTTGAGTATCAGGGAACTAGATGCTGCTTTGAGGGATTTTTGGGAAGGTATGTGCTAATGCTTGAGAAGAAGGAAGGAATCAGATCTCTGCTGCCTTGCATATTGGCCAGCTAACAAACTAAGTTACTGAGCACTTGAAATGTGCCTAGTCTGAATCTGAGGGGTAATGCAAGCATAAAATACACAGTGACAGCACAAAGTAGACTTAATTGTCTCATTAATAATTTCTATTGACTGCAAGAGGAAATGGAAATGTTTTGAATATACTGAGTTTTGGTAGAGATCAGTGGTTGAGTACTTGCCTAGCATGCATGAAATCTTAGGTTTGATCTTCTAAGCATAGGAAAAAGTGAAAAGGAAAGAAAGATTTAGAAGCACTTATGAATCTAAGGAGATTGGCAGTATCTCAAAGGTGACACAATCTTAAAGAATCGAGGGGCGGGGAGGCAGGAATGGGTGGGTGGATGGAGGAGCACCCTCATAGAAGCAGGGGGAGGGGGGATGGGATGGGGGGTTTCTGGGAGGGGGGAAACTGGGAAAGGGGATAACATTTGAAATGTAAATAAAGAAAATATCCAATAGAAAAATTATGAGAGCCAATGAAGAAAATCTAGTTTTTCATTCAGGTTCTTAAGAATAAATATGTTAGTTTGATTTAAAAAAATAAAAAATAAACTCCAGCTGTGCTTCAAACATAAAAAAAAAGAATTTTTTTCTTTCTTGTGGTAATCTGGAAAGAACAGAAAACTGATAGGAAAGGTAAATGGAGAGGGAGAGAGTGACTTACAGACAGGAAGAGATGGTTTAGCAGAGTCTAAACCAATGTCTGTAAAGAATTTCTAAGTTACATTAGAATTAGATCCCACGATGCTGTCCTCTTGAATAGCTTATATTCTAGGTAGATCATAAGTTATACAAAACTCAAGACACAATACGTATGGTCAAAAACTGGACTTTTGGGAAGAGACTAGATAATAGAAGGCAATTTATAAGGAAAATGGCCAACTTTGATAAGAAGGATTAAATTTTTGTGTATTATAGCATTAAAGATGCTAAAACTGAAAGAATGCAACCCAGCTGCAAATGTATTAGTGTGCTGTATGTTTATAATGTTTCTACAATTGCTATTTTTTACTCACATATAGAATTTAAAAAATGACTCAGCTGAAAACAGAGGGCCTTTAAAAAATTAACCTAGTGGATAACTAGATTAACTGTTGGTAAGAGGGGCTGAATAGGAAAATATAGTCTTGGACAAAAGCTAGCAATTTGCTCAAGGGACAGAGCAAAATTTTACAAGTTTCAGTGAGTTGGATGTGAGACACACTTAGGCGACAGCTGTACAAATACTTCATGTCACCGGAGAGAGTCCAAACCTTCCAAGTTGTAAGGATGCTAAGGTATAGTTTCCCACCCCTCATTTGTCTGAAAGGGTGTTGCTTTGCTGATGTCTAAAATGAAAGAGTTTACCTTTTAAACTAAAAAAAAAAAAATGTATTTTATGTGTATGGGTTTTTGTCTATATGTGTTTCTGCACACCACACAAGTGCCTGGTAGAGGTCATTGGCTCCCTTGGGATTGGAGTTACAGAGGTTTATTTGAGCCTTGGGAACTGAGTGGTGGGAATTGAAAGCCTGTTCTCTAGAAGCGCAGCTAGTGCTCTTAACTGCTGATATCTCTCTAGCCTCAGAGAATTCACATGTTGGAATGCATGCAGGTGTTTCTTATCACTGGAGGAATGAAGTTTCTGACATTAACAGAGAGCTTGGGCTCAGAAGTCAGTCTCAAGTTGAAATCTGAATTCTGCCAGTTATGACATAACTCTGCTTAACTTTTATGACCTTATTTTTCTTAGTTGTTAGGACGGGAAAATAAGTGTATTAATTTTATAAGGAAGTAGCAAGCAAAAAAGCTCCTGCCATCACACAACTGTTAACTGTTAACATGGTTAAGTACTCCAAAAATGCTATTATTATCATGTGTGCTGCCCTAAGAATTTATTTAAGATTTATTTTTTTTTATGTATATGAGTACACTGTAGTCTTCAGACACACCTGAAGAGGGCGTCAGATCACATTGCAGATGGTTATGAGCCACAATGTGTTTTTTTTTCTTTTTTCTTTTTTTTCGAGACAGGGTTTCTCTGTGTAGCCCTGGCTGTCCTGGAATTCACTCTGTAGACCAGGCTGGCCTCGAACTCAGAAACCCACCTGCCTCTGCCTCCCAAGTGCTGGGATTAAAGGCGTGTGCCACCACTGCTCGGCTGAGCTACCATGTGGTTGCTGGGGGAATTGAATTCTGGACCTCTGGAAGAGCAGCCAGTGTTCTTAACCACTGAGCGATCTCTCCAGCCCGTAAGAATTTATTTAAGTGAAAAAAAAAATGTGAATGAGATGAGGAAGATTCTTTTGGAATAAATGAATTTAAAAATTCATTCATTCAACAAATAATCTCTTAGGACCATGGGCCTTGAAGTCACTGATTTATACTTATGCAAACAACAAACACTATTATTAACTCTCATGTGATTGTGGAAACTGTGACAGGTTAAAAAAAGTGGGGGTAGCTTTAATTTAGCTAATGGATTCACCCAGAAGTTTGTGGTTCCCCTCTAATGCCCCCCTCCCGGAACTGGGGTCCCTGCTTTACTCAGCTTTACTGGTTGATTGTGAGGTGCGGATTAACTGCTACACTCTTTCCAGTATTCTCTCCAGATTCATTTGCTTTCTTTTCACCGTTCCCTTTCTGTTTTCAACTTGTTCCGAAGTTTGACTCTGGGCTTTGAGAACAAGGCATGTACATCATTTTTCAGCGACTGCTGTCTGACATTCAGCAGATGAGGGTTATTTTCTTCCCCCATGCTATTTTCCTTTCTAAGCCTAGGTTCAGTCTCTAAATTCCGCTCAGCTTCTAGTCCTGACTTTCATCTTAAAATCTCCCACTTAAAAAAAGTTATTTATTCTTCTCTCATATATTAACATCCTAATCACTGTTTTCCCTCTCACCTCTCAGCCCAGTCCCCTCTCCCCCTCTCCACCACCTCTCCTCTCTCCTATCCACTCCTCTTCTGTTTCCCTTCAGAAAAGAGTCAGCCTCCCAGGGTTATCAGCCAAACATGGCATATCAAGGATACAATATGACTAGGCACAAACCCTCAAATCAAGGTTGAATGAGGCAACCCACTAGGGGGAAAAGGGGCCCAGAAGCAGGCCAAAGAGCTCCTCCCACTTTTATCTTAAATCCTTTGCTTCACCTCCCTCCACATGACGCCCCGCTCACGTCGCATTGGTTTTTTTTTTTTTTTTTTTTTTTTTAAAGGCAAAGCGGAGCTCTCGCCGGTGAACACCGGGTGGGTGGCACAGCCTGAGTTGCAGAAGCCACTACACTCTCGCACCCTAGCTCCGTCTCCCGAAGCCTCCCAGAAGGCAGCTGGCTGGCTGCCGATCTTTTGCACAGGCTTCTGGACTCTGGCCTTTAGAACTTGATGGTTTCCTTCCTTTCGCGCCTTGCTTTTTTCAGGCTAGGTGGGGGCGGAGTTAGGATGGCTGCGCCACTGTTGCCGAGGCGACGCCTTGGTTACTTCCGTTGGTTTCAATGCTTCCGGGTTGGCGCTGCGGTGGCGTTTCCTACTGTGGTAGCCTCCGCTTCCTAGTCGTCTGCTGAGCTTGAGCAGGTGAGGGGGAAGCTCCTGGACTTCCAGGTTGGGGAGCGGGGCTGGGCCGCGCCAGGCCGCGCGGGGCCGGGCTGGCTTGGTTCCCGGCCTGGGAGAGGCTTAACGGTCCTTTGATCTCTCTCTCCCCTCAGCTGAGTCCCTTCCCTGTCTTTCACTCTTCTGGCATCGGTGGCTTTACTTCTTCGATTGAGCTCTGCTTCCTCGACCCCCCCGGGAGGCCGCCTCCTTCAGGCGCCTCCCTTCTCTCTACGAACTCGCTCTGACAGCCCGAGGAACTGGCAAGATCCTGCACCCAGAGGGTGAATGGGTATCTTTCCCGGAATAATCCTAATTTTTCTAAGGGTGAAGTTTGCAACGGCGGCAGTGATTGTAAGCGGAGTAAGCAAACACCTCCATTGTATCAGTGTGAGGGATGCTGTTGAAAGATGCTCCCCATCACTTACTATCCCCCTGTCACTCCTGAGGTTGAGGCATTGAAGGCATCTATTAAAATGCAGTTCAGTTACTTGATTGGGATCACAGCTATTATCAACATGAATTTTGCTTCTCAGACAAGGTAGTAGCAGGGGCATTTATAGTTTTTTGCCAGTGTTTCATTGCCCAACCCTAGAGATGCTTATACTAGACGTTAACTCTTTCCTCCTCTTCATTTATATCACGAAGTGTCTTTTGTCTCCATTTCAACAGTTTAACCTCATTGTCAACTAGCATTATTTTCTGTCTACTTCCCAGTCTCCTAAGCTATTTATTTCCCTACCTCTTCTTCTGTTTGCAATCCAGCGTGCTTGGAGTCCCTAGTAGCTAATTACAATAGGCTATTATCTTAATTCACTTGCCTATTAATAGAACTAGTCTTCCTCCAGCACCCTGTTTGCAAGCCTTTCAGTAGAATCTATCCCTTTTACTTGTTTCAGCCAACAAAGTTTATTGCATGTTCTGCTTGGGTCCTTTGTTTCTGTCTCAGTACAAACCATATTGATTTGTACTTCTACATGATTGTGTGTGTTTGCACATTTGTCTTTATACATTCTGTTTACCCCACCTAAATGTCTTCCTTACCTGCTCCTATCCAGATTCAGTCTGCTCTGTGGAAACCCAGCTTAAGTTCTTTCCCTTCCAACAGCTTTTACAAATTATTTACACACAGGTGATTGATTTCTGTTTCTCTTGCTCTTATAGACTGCTATACATTTTAACACTTCATTTTTCTCTAACAAAGTACTTAATTTCATCCACCAGATGATTGTGCAGGAAAGATAGGAAGAATGGCAATACTGTCTTATGTTAGATTATATTTGTGGATTTATTTATTTATTTTTTTCGACAGGGTCTCACTATATAGATAAGGCTGGCCTCACTCACTAAGATCCACCTGTCTTATCTCTCAGGTGCTAGATTCAAAGGCAGGAATCACCACACCCTGCTGTGATTAAAAAACGTGACCAATTAGATTCATAACAGATTACTAGTTTGAGCATTGAGTATGCCTTTAACACATAGTTTTAGGCTCCCAGTGCCTATCTTCCAAACACAAGAATCTCTAATACCTACTCTTTCTTAAAGGAGAAACCAAGAAGGTTACCCAGAATTTCCTGACCAGACTTTGAAGTAAGTGTAGGAGCTATATAATATGGAATCTAGGAGATTTTTATTATTACTTGTTAGGCGTCCAAGATATCCATAATCAGATCTTATGAAGAAATGTAAAACTCCTGAAGCCAAATTTTACTGGCATCTTCATATAACAAAAATATTTAGGGTACTGTATTTATATTGTTCCTTAGATATGACTTCTGTACTTTCACCCAAAACTGAGGTTAGCCTCTACAAGTGAAAATAACTTCACAAGGAGTTTGCTATACTTTACAAAGCAATTCTCTGCAACAAAACCAAGGGGCAAGGGTTGTGGGTAGAGAATCTGGAAAGGAGAGTGTTGAACAGGGTTTATAGTATATTGTCCAGGTCCAGCAAATTCCTTTTGTGGCTTTCTCTGTAATTGTTTATATACAGTTGCATACACAAGACAGTCAACGGCTGGTTTGTTTATACTCATTCTAGGATAGCTCCTGTGAGGTTGATAAGAAGTTTTTCGAAATGTGTCATCTTTTCAGGACTCTTACCCATTTAAGAGAGGAAGGGACAGGACACCTAGAGAATAAACTTCACCCTACTCATCATTTTATGCCTGAATTTAAGATGTCAAAGAAACAAATTTCTCAAAAAATTGCCTAGCTGTAGACCATGTGGGCTATAACTTGCATCCATGATGCAGCCTTATGTGAAAGACTCTGGCATTTGCTAGAACACTCATGTTTCCGTTGTGTGATATGCCTCTCTCAAAAGGAACTGAAGGTTTCAGCTCTAGTAACTGAATTAAAACACAGGATAAAGAACATGATCAGGTTATTTAGCCCGAGAAAGAGAAAATGTAGAAACATGAAAACTGACTTTAAATATTTGAGGGGCTCTTTTGGGGGAAAATTAATTTGGCCAGTGTGTCTCTAAAATTTTCTAGTGTGAAGAAGGGTGGTATAAAGTCTAATCAAAAGTGATACAGAATTTCTTTCACGAGTTTCATTTCTAACATTGGACTGAAAGATTTTACTATCCAATGTGACTGGAGAGGTGCTATAAGGGACAGTCTTGATTTTGGTTAGTTGTCTACAGGGTTGAATAATTTTATGGGCTAATGAAATTTAAATCAAAGTATGGTGGAGGAGATACTGATAAAGATTGCTATGCTTATTTTATCAAATACAGGCACTAAATATTATCAACTACTCACTACCATTATCATTTCATATAAGGTGATTTGTCAATGTCCCAGGGATAATGACGTAATAGCCATTTAAATGACATACATTTTAGCTGAAAAGAAAAAGCTCTAGATGTTTTTTCCTATAACCCCTGAATTATGAAAGCTTCATTGGGGAACCCCTGAGCTACCGGACCTAGGTAGGATCCAGTGACTGATCTTTATGCTTCTTAGTGTGACTCTGTCCCCAACTTTTAGCAATTCATTATTGCTCCTGCACCCTAGGCACATTTTCCTTAATTAAAAGATTGGGTAGAGGCAGGAGAGATGTCTTGGCTGTTAAGAGTAGTAGAAGCTCTTTTAGAGGATCCGGGTTCAAGTCCCAGCATTCACATGGCAGCTCACAACCATCTGTAACCAATTGCAGGGAACCAAACACCCTCTTCTGGGCTCTGTGGCTATGAGGCATGCGTGCGGTGCGGAGACATACATGCAAGCACTCAAACATATAAACAATGATAAAACACTAAATATGTTTTAAAACGTTGAGTAGTAGGTACTAAAGTTGTAGTAGAGTTCTATTGTTTTCTCCTGTACTGACAAAGAATGCATGAAGTTGTAAATGGAAAGTTTGCAAGAGCAGCACCGCAGACATCTGAAACATCAAAGGCTATTTAGGGGAATCTCGAAATTTGTTTTCCTTTTTCGTGTGTGCATTCTTTTGGAGACAGAGTCTTCTGTGGCCCAGGCTGGTCTCAAACTCCCTATGTAGCAAAGTGTGACTTTGAGCTACTGATCCTCCTGACTCTACGTCCCAAGTGCTAGAATTACAGGCTTGTGCCACTGCATCTGATTTCAATTTTCTTTTTCTTGTAAACTCAGGAGGTATGCCATAGTCCTGTTTTTCCTATCAATTTCCTAATTTGCTCTTTAGAGTTGGAATGAAGTCTCCTCCGATAGGGGTGATCTCTCACATATTCAATATGTACTATGTTTGAAAGGAAGTTTCAACAATCATTTTTGTAGTATGTAACTAAGACATTTATCTGCATGCTCACTAGCCTCTTTTTGCTTTGTTTCAGAGAATTACTTTTATTAAAAAAAGAAATCAAAACCCCGTTTTCCTCTAGGAGCAGACTGTGGCTCCAAGGTACTGACCCAAACTGGCAAGGGGAACATTGACAGCAAATGCTATCTATTAAGACGTCAGTTCAGCCATGTAGTAATGATAATTAACTTATTGAGCAGGTTTTTCTAGGTGTTAAATATATATTTATATACAACACAACAACCCTATGACATAAGTTTTTATTATTATTGTTTTCAGAAAATGGAGGCAGAGAAAGATTGAATAACTTTCCCAGAGCCACGACTAGTAAGTGATAGACAAGCATTGAATCTGGAGCCATGATCCGACTTTAGATGATCTAACTTCAGAGTCTTCCTTTCTGACTGTAAATCCTTTTGAAAATGGGTAGTATACATACTTTGAAGCTCTAAAGAAGAAAGAAATATCTCAAGAAAATTGGAGATTCTATAAGAAAAAGTATTTCCAAGTGGACCTGGATTTAGGAAGTGATGCCTACAGCAGTAGTTTTTAAAGGAGGAAGCACTGGTATTCTTTGAGAACTCTGATTCCCAGGGCAAGACTTAACCCACCAGTCCGAATTTCTGTGGGGAGAAGCTTAGCAGTCTGTTTTAATCTGCCTTTTAGATGATCCTGTTACATGACACATGTAGCAAAGAGTGACTTTGAACTACTGATCCTCCTGACTCTAGTTCCCAAGTGCTGGAATTACCGGCCTGTGCCACTATGTCCGATTTCAAATTTAGTTTTCTGGTTAACTCAGGAGGTATGCCATAGTCACAGAGGCAGAAGCAAGGTGAATTGCTGCTTAGCTCAGCCTGGGTCTCACTGTGTAGAGGGTTCAGTGTATAGCTAGCTCAGTTCCTAGTACTGAGATGCTAAATTTCAGTGGAGAGCTGAGAGGACTGAGAACATTCTGGGGTAGTGTTGGGGGCTTGTGCTTTGTGCCTAAATCAAGCTAACTGAATACCACAAACTGCTTTTATAAGATGCCTCAGCCTATGTAACTTGAGTTCCAGTTTCCTTGACTCATGATTGTCTAGTTGAATGTCAGAGATGGGTGTGGTAGATGGGCTGAAGCTTCTTTGGGTGGGGAAGAGTGTAAAATTAGAGAGAATGAAAGACACATGTTGATTTTTTGAGTGAGTGCACGTCTACCCTACAGAATGACATTAAAGAACAAAGTCATGACCATCCAGCACATGAAACAGGACTCCATTTTGTCTCATTCCACTTGGTGGCTTTTTTCCCTATTCATTTGTTTGATTTGCCAGCTTCATTTATTTAATCATATAATCAAGTATTAACAAATGCTCTCTTCGTTCTTGTGCTCTGTTCTGATTTGTGTTTATTTTTAGCATCAGAAAAGTCCCACTTTAAGCCATGAGATGTCTGGTCTGAACTGGAAACCTTTTGTGTATGGCGGCCTCGCCTCTATTGTCGCCGAGTTCGGTAAGAATTGAGAAGAGTGACAGAGCTATCTGCGTTTCATGCCACAGAGCGCTGTATGGTACTGATTGCTTTTGGAGAAAACCAGTGGGGGAAAATATTGTCGTCTTTGTTTTAAAAATTGCTGTTGTACGGCTATCAAGTCATATTCCTGAGGAGGTTCTAGTGATGATATGGGGAATGAGGATAAGAAGTCAAATTTTGAACTTTTTTGATAACTTAGTGATATGTTAATTTTTCAAGTCAAATATGCATGTTCATAAAGGGCTATATATGATAGTGGTTTCTGTGTATTCATGTGCTAATGGTCTTTCAGTTCATGTGCTAAGGTTATAATTTCTTCTTATTCTTTCTTGCAAACCTCTCTTCCATTTTAGAAGCAAATAATATCATTAGATTGTGACTTCATTTGCCAGATTCTTCTTTTTCCTAAATGATTCCTCTGTGTCTACAATACAGCAGTGTTTGTTGACTTTTTTTTTCTTTTTGGTTTTCCAAAACAGGGTTTCTCTGTGTAGCCCTGGCTGTCCTGGAACTCACTCTGTAGCCCAGGCTGGCCTTGAACTCACAGAGATCCGCCTGCCTCTGCCTCCCAAGTGCTGGGATCAAAGGCGTGCGCCACTGCTTCCCGGCTTGTTGATTTTTTTTTTTTGTTTTATGCTCTGGTTTTATACAATCTAGGTCCCAAAAGTCCAGAACTATATACATAAAGAGCTTATTAGTTTTAGATCTTTAAATCTTTCTTAAAACCCATTTTGCTCAGGCAAAAACCACTTTTATGTGCTGATATAAGAAAAGGGAGCTTTATTGAAGAATCGTGCTAGGGAAGACAAGCTGGCTCAGCAGGTAAAGTAGATGCATGCTGCCAAGCTTGCTAGACCAGAGTTTGGTCCATGGGAACCATGTGGTTAAAGGGCAGAACTGACTCCTGTAGATTGTCCTCCACACATGAGCTGTGCCCCCACACAGACATGCACACAAGGAAATAGTACACAATTTAAAAATATGGCCCACATACTCTGCTGGTATTAGTCTTCAGTCATCCAAGGCACCATGGTGAGTAGACCCACATGAGACTTTACCATTTTCTCTCATAATATTAGGAAGTTGTAAACACACACACACACACACACACACACACACAGAGGGAGGTGGGAGAGGATGGGAGGAAAAGAATAATAATAAATGCCATTGACATTGGTATGTTAAAGAGTGAAAGGCATGTGTAAGCCCCTTTGCATTTATAGCATATTATTATCTTCAAGCGTTTTCTATGTCACAGTGTCAGGTACACTGTGTAGCAAGTTGTACTTCCTAGAAAGGCTAGTACATTTCAATTATAGCCTTTGTCCTCTGGCACTGATGGTGGAATAGATATCCAGGTGTTATGAAAAAGACTGTCCTATATTTCCAGTATTTTCATCGCCCTTATATTTAACCATAGCATCACTGTTGTTTGTAAATACTTAGGAGTGTGTTCCTTTCTAGGCACTTTCCCCGTGGATCTTACTAAAACACGGCTGCAAGTCCAAGGCCAGAGTATCGATGTCCGTTTCAAAGAAATAAAATACAGAGGGATGTTTCATGCCTTGTTCCGAATCTATAAAGAAGAAGGGATCTTGGCTTTGTATTCAGGGTAAGACTGGCTTCTTTTTTTATATCATGAACAGAACGTTTTTTTTTTCTTTTTTTTTTTTTAAGAAACCACGGATTTCATCTGCATGATAGTTTACACCCTTCACCTCCACCATTTCAATGTATAATTCTGTATCGATTGGCTTTCGTACATTTCATCTGCTCGTAAGTCTTGAGCTCTGGATTTTGTGTTAACCTAGCTGTACATAATACATGTGAAAATGGATAATATCATTGCAGCCTAAGCTTTGTTCCTGGCTTCCTGATACTCTTTGATGGCTTTTGTAAAAGCAGCACCAATTAGCTGTATGCATTCTTGTGAGAAATTTTCCTGATTTGGCAAATGCTAGCATCCTTTAAGATTTCTTATATGAAAGAAATGTTATTCTGGCAGCTTAAATAGTAGTGAAGAATAAAAGAAAGGGAGAATCATCTTTTTCCATTGCTCTTTGATTACCCATCAGTTTATGATTTAGTGTTCAGTTTGTTGTTCACCTGCTGCAGATTTCCTAGGCCATCCTAAGTCTAGGCTACCAGTATTGCTGAGAGGATTGAATAAAATTTACCAGTAACCTATGTTGGGCTTATTTAAAATATAATTTTCCTGGAGAAAGAAAAACAACCACCTAAGCTAGATCCTCATACAGAAGTGAGTGATTACTGGATCATCTCTTTTACCTTGTTCTTTCATTAGCATAGATAACCTCAAGATTTTCTTTTCCTCATACAAGTAATAGAGTCAGAAATACGCATATGTAATCATCGGTTTTTTTCCTCCTTCCACCCTAGCCATTTGAGCTGTTGCTTTCATTCTATTTATATCTCCTAAAGTATAGTTGTGCAATTTGGAGGAATCTCAAAGGAGTGAGAACATCTTCAGCTTATGAGCAGAATTTAAGTAGGTTGAGATCTTAGTGTTGTTGCTTCCTTTTTCATCGGATTAAAGCTGTATCTGGAGTTGTTAGGAAATAAAGACTGATTTTTGAAAAAAATCTATGCAGTATGGGTAATAATGTCTGACTCTTATTTATTATTGCTACATTCAATTTGTTCATCTTTTCTAAAGGAGTTTTTGCATCTCAGTTCATGAGCAATATGGGTGTGTGTGGTTTTTTTTATGTTTCTTTTAAAAAATGTTTGTTTATGTATTTTTTAATGGATGAGTGCTCTGTTTGCATGTGTGCATGCATGCCAGAAGAGGGCATCAGATCCCATTACAGATGGTTGTGAGTCACTATATGGGTGCTAGGAATTGAACTCAGGACCTCTGGAAGAGCAGCCAGTGTTCTTAACCTCTGAGCCATCTCTCCAGCCCTGGTCTTTGGTTTTTATTTGTACTACTTTTGTCTGGTTTTTACTATCAAGATAATATTGGCTAAAATGATTGGGGAAACATTCCGTCTTCTATTTTTGGAGAGATTTTTTTTTGTAAGATTAATGTTAATTCTTCAACAGTTTTGTGGTGTTCAGTAAACTTTTCTGGGCTGGGGATTCCTATTTTTTTGAACTTTAATAAAACAATGAATTCCATGGGGCTAGAGTGATGACTCAGTAGGTAACAGCACTGTCTGCTCTTCCAGAGGACCTGAGTTTGATTCCCAGCACTCACATGGCGACTCACAGCTGTCTGTAACTCCAGTCCTAGATCTTATGCTCTCCTCTGGCTTCCATGGGCACTGCATGCATATGGTAAACAGACATACTAGTAGGCAAAACACCCTTCTATATATAAAATAAAAGTAAATAAATTCTGGAAACTTAAAAACTGTAAGTTCAATTTTATTTTGTAAAGTGTTAGTACTGTTAGTTTGGGCTACTATAACAAAGTGCCATATACTTGGTGGCTTATAAATAGCAGGAATGAATTTTCCGCAGTTCTAGAGGTTGGCCCCTGGGGAGTGTGTTCTTGTAGTTGTAAGCAGTTGACTATTCTCAGCTATGCTTTGGCTGCATATTCTTTCCCTTCTCCCATTGTTTCCTAATATTGGTGATTGGATACAGGGCCTAACACAGGGTATGTAAGAACTGCATCAGTGAGCTCCCTAGTCATCTTAGTTTACTTTTTGTAGTAAGGGAGGGTCACACTAAGCTGTTTAGGCTGGCGTTTTACTCACCCTAATTCAAACAGGCCGGAAACTCCTCATTCTCCTACTTAACCTGAAAGTAGCAGCTGGGATTGCAGACCTGTATTGCTAAACCTGGCTGTGTCCCATATTTTAGTTTTTTAAATTTTTATAATAGTTTTAATTTTAAAATTCTAATTACATAATTTCCTCCTTCCATTTCTTCCTTCACCCACTCCCATGTTTCTGTTTGCTCTCTCTCATGTTCATAGCATCATTTTCTTTAGTAGTTGTTATCATCCCATGTATTTATAGGTATATTTGAAATTTTATTCAGGTCTATACATTCAACCGTTTTTTCCAACTTTCTCTAACCCCTGTGTTGTTAAGATGCATGTTGTTTGATTTCTAAGTGTTTGAGCATCCTCCTTATCAGTTTCTGATTTGCTTCCACTTTACATTCTGCATAATTTCAGTTCTTTTAACTTTGTTGACATTTGTCTGATGATGTGAGCTTTCTTTGGCAGTTTTTCATGGGCGATTGAAAAAAGATGCTTGTTATTGCTTGGAAAGATACAGGTTTAAAAATTGTCAAATCTACAAATGTGTGTTAAGTAAAATTAACTTTTCTTTATTTTTCTCTTTTTTTTGGGCAGAATTGCCCCTGCTTTACTAAGACAGGCATCATATGGCACCATCAAAATTGGTATTTATCAAAGCTTGAAGCGATTATTTGTAGAACGTTTGGAAGGTCAGTATGCTCAACTTTCTTTTGAGGTTATCCTCAAAGGGATTGTTGAAATCATGCTTAGTGTGAAATGTTTATCACCTTATGCTGGCAGTCAATGAAAGATACTTACTGCATGGATAAAGGTGAGCTTGTGTTGACATGGGCTCAATCCCTACGGAGGGGATACATGGGTTAGAGGACCTACTCTTCACATTTGCCTTTCACTATCAACTAAAAAATGTCTAGGCTGCCAAGATGGCTTCATGGGTAAATCCCATCAAGTGTGACAGCCTGAATTTGCTATGTAGAACCTATGCAAAGGTGGAAGGAGTGAACACATCCCACAGAGTTGACCCCTGACCTCCATACACGTGCTATGATATATGTCCTCCCCAAAAATAATAATTCATTTTGTTGTTGTTTTGTTTGTTTGTCTTTTCAAGAAGGGTTTCTCTGTGTAGTCCTGGCTATCCTGCAACTTTCTCTGTAGACCAGGCTGGCTTCAAAGATCCAGAGATCTACCTACCTCTGCTTCCCAAGTGCTGGGATTAAAGGTGTGTGCCACACCATTTGGCTTAAAATAAAAATTGTTTATTTTTCTTTTGTTTGTTGTTTGTTTTGAGACAGGGTTTCTCTGTGTAGCCCTGGCTGTCCTGGAACTTGCTCAGTAGACCAGGCTGGCCTCAAACTCCTAGAGATCTGCATGCCCCTGCCTCTCAAGTGATAGAACACAATGTGTATATCACCAATGCCTGGATAAAATAATAATTCTTTTAAAAAGCCAAAACCAAGAACTTATTGTCATTCTTGAAGAATCCTAGACTAGCCATGTCCTTGAAAATAAATGCACTCTTCATCAGACTTTTCTAGATGTCAATTTTGGTAAGCTTTGGGTAGGTAGATAAATTTTAGTCTATGATAGTCTGGATTCTGATACACCTATGGCCACCTTACCCACATGTTTCTTTCTCCATTTCAACCTGATATTTGTACGATGGCTATTTTATCAGAGGCCTGGGTTTATTTACTGGGTGGTTGGGAGTGCTGGAGAGACGTCCTGTTAGCAGTACTTCTTAAAGTACTTCATTATTCTAAATCAGTATTTTCTGGAGCCTCTTCTGTGGGACTCCTCAAGGATTCACTTTCATCTTTCCTGAAAATATTTTCCTTTCATAGACTGCTCACGTTGATTTACTAATTTTCTATTTCTAGACTCTTCTGAGGAGAAGGAGTGGTGAAGATGGGATTTTCTCTGTAGAACGATATGTTCTGTTCCTCTCTTCTCAGTTGTAGTTGAGGGAATTTACTTCTAAATAATTTCTTCTGGACCTGAGGGTATTACTGGGTAATAGAGTGCTGGCCTAGTGTGTCTAAGTCTCTGTTCATTCCCCCCCCCCCAATGCCAGGGATTATACTACTGCTTTTTCATATTTGACTATAGAAGCCTTCTGTACATGAATAGAGGCTGGGAGATATATAAAGCCACTCAAACTTAATGTTTAGATAACTTTGTTATACATAAGATAATATTTTTAACATCTGGTTATTAAGTCTTTAAAGTTGACTATCCATACAACGACTTAAAAATTGAACTGTTACCAACTTATATGCCAAACTAGACAGGGAAAAGCCAACTTAGTGTAGGCTTCAACCCTACACTAAGAACCATAGGCAACTACAGAAAGCTGGGAGCAGGGGAGATGATCTTCCCCAGGGAAAAGAGCACATCAATTGGTTGTCCAATGCCAAACGGTCAGCCCTGAAAACATATATGCAAGTAATGTTGTGTGGGGTAAGCGTTATATTTAGGGGTACATATGTATATATAGATCCATATATGCATGTAATAACAATATGTGAAAAAAGAGGTCATGAATTTGAAGGAGAGTGGGGAGGGATATATGGGGGAGTTTAGAGGGAAGAAAGGGAAGGGAGAAATGTGATTAAATTATAATCTCAAAAGAATTTAAAGGACAAAAATCAGATGCATTAATGTTTAAAGTGGTTGAAATGGAAATACCATATTCTAACTTATGTCGTATACTGACAGTTATGTAGAATATGGTGTATTTTATCTTCAAAATAGTGGTTTTATGGAAATAATGATTTATATTGTTTAATTTGTCACATTTTGTATTGATTTGGGATGGTCTATAAATATTTGCGAGGCTTTACTTTGATAAACCTTGAAGTTCATTTTTAAGTCATCTCTCCAGAAAGGATTCCCTTCATGCAATATCTCAGGTATTCCAGAAATCAGTACTTAATAAAATGAGCCTTCTTTTATTTGTTTCTTTTACACTTTTACAGATGAGACTCTTCTAATTAATATGATTTGTGGGGTAGTGTCAGGAGTGATTTCATCGACAATTGCCAACCCCACTGATGTTCTGAAGGTAAGAGGCATGCCTGCCATGGAAGGCCGCAAGCTTTAACTCAGATTCAAGTTGACATCCTTACACTGTCTATTGTTAGTTCTAAAGTCTTGGGCAAATCTCTTAAACTACATGGTGTCTCATTCATTCCTTGTTTTGAAATGAAGATAATGCAGTATTTAGCATAAAGTTGTTAAGAATTAGAGATAATATATGTAACCTTGTCTAACATTATGCTTCATAGTACATGTTCAAAAATAGTTCAGTGTGATGTGCATTAATCCATTGTTTTTCAGCCGAGGATTTTTTTTTTTCATTAGTTCATTCAAATTTCTGACAACTGTTTCCATGTGTTGCGTCAGCCTTTGGACCACAGATCCACACGCTAAAAGCATCCTCCAAGAAGACATTCCTATGTAAACCTTGGTGTGATGTGTGCCACACATCCTCAAGATGACAGAACCTTTTGCAAATAAAATTAAAATTGAATCTTAGCGAGAAATGATTAGACTTCCACTTTGGCAAAGACTGAGATCAGGCACCAGCCTCCCGGCAGTCATGATGGAAGTGGATCCCCAAGTAGAAGGCAGTGTGAACTGTGACCTCCAGGACAAGGCAGGAGACCTCCTCTGGGGACCATCAGGCCACGGAGGCAGGCAGGCAGTGAGTGGCAGGCCGGGGGCAGAGAGAGGCGGGGCTGCATTGGGGGGGCGTGTCTATAGGTGCACACGGGAGGCCATGGGTGGGAACGAAATCAACTTTCCTGTTCTCACACTAGCAGCCAAGGGACACTGGACCAAGACTTGGATTTTGTCTTCTGGCCAAGGTGCCTTCTGGGGTCAGGCGGTTCTGGCAGGCTGCCTGATCATTGGAATATTCCTATTCCCCTGTGGCCTTTGTTGAAAGGGTGACAGGGGGAAGTCCTATGTGACACAGCTGTCCTGAGCCTATAAGGATGGTGCTGGGGTGGGCAGCCCCTCATCACTCTGCACCCCACAGTAAGACAGTCATCTCAGTGAGAAAGGGCAGCTTAGGGGCCAGGGGCTTTCGCAAGCAGTTTCCTATGGATTGAGTGGCCAAAGTCCAGCTGGCCATGGAGGGAAAGAGTGGCTGCTAGCTCTAGACCGGGCCTTCCAGCTGGGGCACGGCCTGCTTCAGGTCCTGCACGGTGAGGTCCACTTCAGCCCTGGTGGTACTGTGGTCCACACTGAGTCGGACTGCATTCCGGGCCACGTCCTCAGGAATACCGCAGCTCAGCAGCACTGGGGATGGCTGGTCCTCATGATCTGAGTGGCATGAAGCTCCCATGCTGGCCAGCAGTGTCTGGCACTGTGCAAGGACCATATATCCTTGAAGTTGGGACCCCTGGATGGAAAAGTTGCAGGTGTTTGGAAGCCTCTCCACTCCTGGATACCGGCTGTTCAAATGGATTCTCTTACCAAATTCAGCCTCCAGCCTTTCCTCCAGGTAATCCCGGATGTCTCCAATGTGGGCCTCCTAAGTCTCGCAGTTCTCGCTCACCAGATCAGCAGCTTTCCCGAGGCCAGCAATCATGGGCGTGTTCTCAGTCCCTGGCCTGAAATTCCGCTCTTGTCCACCTCCAAACAGCATGGGGTACAGGGGTGTAAGTTTACCAACCCCTCGTACATACAGAGCACCAATCCTGGGGCCGTAGAACTTAAGCCTCACGATGGTCAGGAAGTCCACACCCAGGTCCTCGACATCCACACGTCTCTTCTCCAGTGCCTGAGTGGCATCTGTGTGCACCAGGACTTGGGGAAACCCTGAGGCAGCCGGGATCTGGTTCAGGGCTTTAATGCGACGACTGATCTCTGAGATGGGCATGATGACGCCGGTCTCATTATTGGCTAGCATGTTGCTCACAAGGCATGTGGTGGGATGGGCAGCAGCCAGGATATCCTCGACCTCTGCCTGCCCGTTCACCTTTGACACTGGGATAAAAGTGACCTCTGCCAATTGATCTTCCATCAGGTGCTCCAGGGGCAGCCGGATGGAGTCATGTTCCACCGTGCAAGTGATAAAATGGGGCCTGGTCCCCTCCTTGGGGCTGTGCTGGTCAACCATGTGCCCCTTCAGGGTCTGCTGTTCATGGAAGCATCTCAACATAGAATTACTAAATTATTTGGCTCGGTGCCCCCGGAAGTGAAGATGATGTCCTGAGGCTTTCCCCCTATCATCTTGGCCAGGCTCGCTCGGGCTGTGTTTATAATGTCCTTGGCCTTCCTGCCACGTATGAGCTGCTGGGGTTTCCCCAGGCTTCCCTCATGGCCTCTGTCACAGCCTGGATGACTTCGGGCTCTAGAGGCCCGGTGGCATTGTAGTCCATATAGACCTTCCTGCCCGGCCGGTTCTCCACACTGCCACGTGTGCATCCTGCGCCTCGCCCATCACGCTGATCCTGCCCCAGCCGAGAATTTGTAATCCTATAGGTTAGGGTCAAGGCTAGGTCTTAGGGTTTTACTGCTGTGAACAGACACCATGACCAAGGCAAGTCTTAAAAGGACAACATTTAATTGGGGCTGCCTTACAGGTTCAGAGGTTCAGTCTATTATCATGGTAAGAAGCATGGCAGTGTTCAGGCAGATGTAGTGCTGGAGAAGGAGCTGAGAGTTCTAGGTCTTGATCCACAGGTAGCAGAAGGAGACTGTGTCACACTGGTTGGAGCTTGAACATATATAGGACCTCCAAGCCAGCCTCCACAGTGGCATACTTCCTCCAACAAGGCCACACCTATTCTAATGAGGTCACACCTCTTTTTTTTTTTTTTTTTTTTTCGAGACAGAGTTTCTCTGTGTAGCCCTGGCTGTGCTGGAACTCACTCTGTAGACCAAGCTGGTCTCGAACTCAGAAATCCGCCTGCCTCTGCCTCCCGAGTGCCCGGCTGAGGTCACACCTCTTAACGGTGCCACTCTCTATGGGCCAAGCAGTCAAACACATGAGTCTTATGGGGGCCATCCCTATTCAAACCACAAAGCCTGTGTAGTTTAAGGGAATCGATTTTGAGATTCCTTACTCTCTATTCTTGCCTTCAAGTGGTGTGAGAGTGAATGTCTCCAATACTCCTTTTCCCATTTTACCAAACAAAGACAAATCCCTTATCTATTCCAAGTCTTCAGATGCTGTGCTGACCTGTGACATAACCTGGGATGTCAAAGGGATAGATTAGAGATTTTTATAGGAGTTTCTTTTCATAACTGCTTTACCTTAAGTTTATATTATTCCTATCTTTCTTTATCTTGTCCAAATTTTTATTAAGGATGAGCTTTGCTTTGTGCTGATTTGATAATGTAACTGTACTTCTATAGTGTTTTATCAATCACAGAATGAAACACTTATTTTAACGGCAGCCTTCAGCTTTATCTGACTAATGGTAAAAATTTCCCATTTAATTAATAAAACACTAAATGTATGATTAAACTGTGAGGGAGCCACAAATTAGGATTTTTGTTTGCTTTTCTGAGACAGAATCTCATGTAGCTCATTCTAGCTTTGAGCTCACTAAGTAGCGAGGAATGACCTTGAATTCCTGGTCCTCCTGTCTTACTGGGAATACGGCTATTTACAACTATGAATCTCAAGTCTAAAAAGTATTTCATGTGTGTGGGGTTTTGCCTGTATGTACGCCTGTGTACCATGCGCATGCAGTGCTCATGGAAGCCAGGAGAGGGAGTCTGAGTCCCCAGAACTGGAGTTACAAACTATTGTGCTCTACCCTATCGGTGCTGGAATCAGACCTGGACCCTCTGGAAGAGCAGCAAGCATTCTCCTTTGCTGAGCTAGGAGAAAACAATTCAAGTTCGTTATTTATAATAATAGGAAGTATAAATCAGGATCGAGGATAATTCAGAGCAAGTGTAGGAGACTCAGCAGTTAACAGCAGAGCTTATCAGGCATAAAAAATATACTTAACCCTCAGAACCTATAGGGATTTCGCTTCCAGGATTTTGCACTGGTAAGTAACAAAAATCCTTGGATGTTCAAGTCCTGGACATAGACCAAAACACTATTTGTGCATAATCTGGGTGTATTCTCTTATATAGTTTAAATCCTCTTTAGATTACTTATGTTTAATATAATGTAAACATGTATGAATACTTGCTGTATTATTCCAGAAATAATGACAAGGAAAAAAGTCTACATGTGTTCATTACAAATACAATTTTTTTGCAAATACTTTTCAGTTGGTGATTGATTGAATCCACAAATATAAGACTGCTGACTATTTTGATCATTGTTTGATTGATATAAATTATCATTCTTTTAAAAATTAAATTTTAAAATATTTTTTTGTATATGTGTGTTTTGCCAGCATGTATGCATGTGTACCACATGTGCCTGGTGCCCATAGAGCCTGAAGAGGGCATTGAATCCCCTGGAATGGAGTTAAGGAGGGTTGTGAGCTGCCATGTTGGTGTTGAGAACTGAACCCAGGTCCTCTGGAATACCAGCCAGTTCTCTAGCCCCCAAATTATTATCATTATTATTATTAATTATGTTGGGCACATGTATGTATATGTAGAGGTCAGAGGAAACCTTTTGAAATCAGTTCTCTTTCAACCATAGGTTGTAGGGATTAAACTCAGAAGAGTGCTCATTTCTAGACTCCCATTCATATACAAACCTTTGTTAATATTTGAGTATATATGCTCATCTAGTTTTCTCACTGTGTTTGTAGTTTTTTAATTTCAGATGTTTTGATAAGAATTACATATACTGTTTTGCATCACTTTTCTGTTTAGCAATCAATTTTTAACACTTTCTAAAGCCTACGTATATTTTAAGGGAAAATGTTATGGTTCCACTGTATTCTGTTAAATGAATGTGTCATCCTTTATGTAACCAATATGTTGTTGCTATTAGTTTTTGGCATTTGAATCACCCTTAATTTTTTACTAAACTAATTACATATGTTTGTTTTTGTTTCTTTCTTTTTTTTGGTTTTTCCAGACAGAGTTTCTCTGTGTAGCAGCTCTGACTGTCCTGGAACTTGCTTTGTAGTCCAGGTGGCTTCAGACTCACTGAGAACTGCCTACCTCTGCCTTCAGAGTGCTGGGATTAAATGTGTGTACCACCACTGCCTGGCTAATACATATTTTTATTCAAGCAGGGTCTCACTATGTAGCTATGAGTGTGCTGGAACTCACTCTGTAGATCAGGCTGGCCTTGAACCAGAGATCCATCTATCTCTGTCTCCTGAGTGCTGGGATTAAAGGCATGTACAACCATGCCTGGCTCAAAATAGTTATATTTCACTGAATACTTGTTATTGTCCACCTCCAGAAATTGTAGATTTAGTATGGGGAATATGGGGTCTAATGAAAATCTTTATAGATATACTTTGGCACAAATTATGTTATATCTGTATACAATTTAATTTATTAATTTCACCATAATAGCAGAATTTTAAAAACAATTCTAAAAACCATTTTTCTTAATTTTAAAGGAGTGAACTATCTCATTTTGGTTTTCTCTGTCAAAATAAAATATTCCCTTTTTGTTTTAGATTCGAATGCAGGCTCAAGGAAGTTTGTTCCAAGGGAGCATGATTGGCAGCTTCATTGATATATATCAGCAGGAAGGCACCAGGGGTCTGTGGAGAGTGAGTACCCCTTTACTGGCGTTATATTACACTCTATACTTGAGTCTTCATATTAAGCTGTGAGATTGTGACTTATAACTCCAAGCAAGGCAAGAAAAGAAGCTCATGCACCCATGAAAGGACCAAAACTTAGCAGTGCTTCCTATTTCGATACATATGGTGTAGGGTTGTATGTGTGAGAAGCATGCATAATTCGACATAGCCATTTTGTTTTTCTAAACTTCATCGTGAGTTTGTTTCAATGTAGTTTTGTCAGTTTTGAATTAAACACATTAATATTTGTCTATGATGGTCTCTGTAGTGTAAATGTCCAAAGAGTAGAACAGCATTTTTAACCTTATAAAGCAAAAGATAAAATGATAAAATTTACAAAAATATGAGGAACAATTCCAGTACTCCCACCACTTAGAGATAACCACGGTGAATATTTTATCATTATCTTCTAATCTTTATTTATATTTTGTCTTTTGTTGTATTATTACAATATTTTTCATTTTATTTTCTTTTGAGACAGTGTTTTCTAAGTGGCCCAGGCTGGTCTTGAACTTGTGATCCTTCTGCTTCTGTCTCTTGAGTGCTGAGAAGTCAAGTCTATTCCACTATACATGTCTTCTGCTGTAGTAACTCTTCTTTTTGAGACTGGATCTTACTATGTAGTCCTGGCTGTCCTAGACCTCACTCTATAGACCAGGCTGGCCTCAAACTCGCCGAACTCCCCCTGCCTCTACTTTCTGAGTGCCCTTCTGAGTGCTAGAATTAAAGGCTTGTAACACCACAACTGGTTACTGGATAACTTTTTTAAAAGAAGACTTTTTGATCTTATTTATATGAGTACACTGTAGCTGTCTTCAGACACACCAGAAGAGGGCATCAGATCCCATTACAGATGGTTGTGAGCCACCATGTAGTTCCTGGGAATTGAACTCAGGACCTCTGGAAGAGCAGTCAGTGCTCTTAACCGCTGAGCCATCTCTCCAGCCTCATTTGACAACTTTTTTATTGGTTGTGATCACTGAATTATTCTAACAGCAAATAAGAGTAGTATTAGAATATGCAGAGAGAGAGAGAGAGAGAGAGAGAGAGAGAGAGAGAGAGAGAGAGCAGAATAGGATAGAAAGTCCATTAATAGACTTTTAAATAAAGTTTTGTTATTTTCTTCCTTTATACTTTTTTTATAGCTAATTTTACTTTAAAACTTCAAACAAAATAGAGCTGAAAGAATTGCATTATAAACACATGTCATGTAGATTAGACAAGTGATAAAGTTTTGGCATAATTACTTGATCTGTCTCTGATTACATAAACTCATATGTTATTTTGCAAAACAATATAATATAATTGTATGTTGTAGACATTATAAAAGTTCCCTAAACTGTCCAAAATGTATCTCATAAGAAGATGGAGAGATGTCTCTGCTGTTAAGATTACAGACTGCTCTGGCAGAGGACCCATGTGTGGGCTGCATAGAATGCAGGCAGCTGTGCTCATGTCTCCATACCCCCTCATAGACATACACATAATCAAAAATTAAAAAAATGTAGAAAAGGGCAAGATTCTCTGTGATAACCATACTACTGTCGAGTGTAAGAAAGTTAATAACACTTAAGGGGCTGGAGAGATGGCTCGGTGCTTAAGAACACTTGCTATACACACTTTTATGCAGAGGAATCTGTTTGAGGCCAGCCTGGTCTATAGAGAGAGTTCCTGTTACACAGAGAAACCCTGTCTGGAAAAACCAAACCAAACCAACCAACCAACCAACCAACCAACCAAAAAATACTGGCTACTCTTGTAGTGGACAGAGTTGGGTTGCCAGTCCCCACATGGCAGCTAACAACCATCCATGGCTCCAGTTCCAGGAGAATCATAGTCCTCTTCTGACTTTTGCAGGTACCAGGCACACACATGGTGCATAGACATCCATGTATGCAAAACATGCAGATATGTGTGTGTATAATAAATAACTCTAAAAGATGAGCCTAATCTTGAAACCTAGACCATATTAAAAACTCACCTGTTTGTGAGCTCAAGATATAGTATTTATATAGCATTATATTGTGTTTTCATGTGGTCTTTGGCTTGTTCCTCTATTGCCTGAAACTTGAGACTACTGGCTTTATTATAATCATTCTGAACCTTTTGCATCAAGGCAAGATGTGCATGTTTGGTTACACCACATTAAGCAGTATAGAGACTGCCTACTTAGTCATATGATATCCAGCATGTCTTGCTGTTGTAATTAGCAAGTAATGTATCGGGTGAAATTCTGATAACATGCATATGTCCCAAATGCCAAATAACTAAATTTGACAACTTTTATGGTTATGTTACTTGTATGATCCTAGCACACAATGTTACAGGAGCAAAGTACATTATTTTTGTATTCGTTTGATAATAGACATAACTTTTTACTTAATGATCATAGCATCCACTAACGATCCTTGAGGTTTGCTTCTTTTTGGTAACACTTGGATATACTTGGATATACTTTCCTGATTAATCCAATTTACACCAGAATAGAACTAACTAGAAAATTTTCATGAATTAATACCGAGAGACAAAGACCAAGCAGTGAGATTATAAATTAGGTGGGGAACCCAGACATTTTATTTTTATTTCATTGGTAATTGTTATAAAGTACACACAAAATTTCAATGGTATTGGATTTATTCACATTGTTTGCTACCAGGATCCAGAATTAAAAAAAACCACATTAGCATATATTAATATACACTAATGAGTTCCATTATATTTTAATCTATGTATCTGGTGTATTTTTATTGTAGTTTTGACAGTTACTTTTATTTTTCCAGACTACTTAACAGTATCCAGGCACATAATGGAAAGAAAAGTATTTTTTGTTATGAGTTTCCTTGAGATAGGCATATTTTATGTAAATGTAAAAATATGGTTCTCGGACAGTATAGCTCAGTGGTGGATACTTTGCCTAGCATGCATGAATCCTTAGATTCAATCCCTAGTATGCCTGCACATCAATTTATATTAAAACCTTTTCTTAACTCTGATTTTGTTTCTTTTTTTTTTTTTTTAGTATAGAAATAGAGTTTATTTAGGGCATGGGAAGGGGAGTTAAGAGGGTAGTAGAGGCAGAGAAAGGCAGAGAGAGGGAGAGAGTAGAGAAGTAGAGGAGTGGAGGCCGGCCATGACCTCATGGAGAGAGGGGGGGGAAGGGAATGGGGAGAGGTAAGAGAAGTAAGAGAGAGGCTGTTATTCCAGAGAACCCAGGTTCGATTCCAGCACCAACATGTTGGCTCACCACTGCTTATAACTCCAGTTCTAGAAGATCTAACATCTGTACATAGACATGCATGCAGGCAAAATACCAATGCACGAAAATTGATAAATCAATTTTTGAAATATTCTTCCAAAAAAAGAGTTAATAACGTTTGATTCTTCCCTCCTAATTCTTATTTACCTGCTCTGTCAAGATTTATTCTATGAAGATTTTTTTTGAGCTAGGTGCAGATGTGGCTGGTATGTTTGTTTGTTTTTTGTTTTTATCACAGTACAAAAGACAACACTTTTGAAATCAACCTTAATTCAACTTTAACAAGTATGGAGTGATAGGTAAATGTATCCCACGGACAAGGAAGCTGGTGTAGCACAGTTCTTGACAGCAGAGCCCTATGGTAGGTTCTCTAATCCTGAGAAGCATGGATGTATTTGTAGGTGGAGGTGAAGTTTTCCTAATTGGTTCTTTTTTTTTAAAGATTTATTTATTTATTGTATGTAACTACACTGTAGCTGTCCTCAGACACCTTTTCTTCTTGCTCCGCCCCACCCCGCTCGTTCCCCCTCACTCTGGCCCAGCTAGCTCTGCCCCCTATGCTCTGCCCCACTCACTCTGCCCCGTTTGCTGTAGCTGTCTTCAGATGCCCGAGAAGAGGGCATCAGATCTCGTTATGGATGGTTGTGAGTCATCATGCGGTTGCTGGGATTTGAACTCATGACCTTCGGAAGAGCAGTCGGCGCTCTTAACCACTGAGCCATCTCTCCAGCCCTTTATCAAGATTTATTATGTATTTTAAAAACATTTTTAATTGTGGATACTTGTATGTGTTTATGTACAGGTATGTGTTCAGATGCCTTTGAAGGTTAAAGTTGAGGCATGGAACCCCTCTGGAGTTGGAGTTACAGTCAGTTGTGAGCTACCCAGTGTGGGTGCTGGGAACTGAACTCGGGTCTTCTGCAAGAGTTTAGAGTTCTCAGCCTCCAATGTAACACAGGTTGCAAGACTCACTGCTCACTGTGGAGGATGGGAGTGTATTCTACCTCATCCTCCACGCCTCAAACTTCCTTCTACTTAACATTCAGTAGGTCTGTGTCTAAGTTGCCTTCTTTATGTGACTTTTTCTGATGGCCGTCTCCTATCCAGGCGCTGTGACAGGGTATCCATAAGTATCCTAGGCATTCCTATCCCTGACTTTGTGATTTTTTTCCCCCTTGTTTTCAGTTCGGTAGATTAGCTCAGTCAAGCAATGGTTCCCCTGTCAAGATGGTACCTGATTATTACACTTCAGCATTTGGGGAGGGATGCAGTGGAGTGCTTCTCCAATGTTAGCCTGCCATACAGGAACACTTAGTGTGGCACCAAATCTCCATGTTTAAGACTTACAGGAATGCCGCTTAGTTGCCACTCTGGCTGCTTGGACCCTCCTGCTTGTGTGGTTGCTACTTATCATCCTTCTCACCCTCTTGATAGGACTGGAGCTGCAGCCTGGTTCATAGGTCTGTCCTTTTAATACAGACTCCCTGTTGTCCTGATTTCTGTAGAGATTCATACCTGCCACCTTACCACCAACCTCTGCCCTCTTCAGTGCTGTTTGCTTTTTGCTTTTATTTTTCCTAACAGCTTCATTGGGAAGAGTCACATACTGTAAAACTTTTCATCTTTCAAATGCACAATTGGATCGGGTGGTTTCATGCTCTGTGCTGCCATTGCTATTGTCTGAGTTGAGAACGTTTTCATCACCAAAGAGACTCCCTACCACGTAATAGCCATTTCTATCACGGCTAATCCTCAGAACACTGTAAAACTGCCATTCTTTTTGTTCATGTAGATTTGCCCACATTATATATTTCATCCAAGTAGAATTATATTATGTCAGCTGTTAGGGCATAGGTATGCACACCCTCCCTCTCTCTCCCTCTTCCCCGCCCTCTCCCTACTCTCCTCTCTTTCTAAGCAAATACTCTGGCACTGAGCTAAAGCCCAAGTCCCTGTATGTCATTTCTTTTTATGGCTAGATAGCAATTACATTTTGGGGAAATGCTGTATTTTTCATTTATATACTCATGAATTAAAGAACATTTGGATTATTTTGTGCTTTTCAATAATATGCTGGCTATTGCTATGAACATTGATGTGTATATTTTTGCATGAAAATGTACTTTAGTTCTTGGTATATGTCCACTTATGGAATTGCTAGATCATATGGTAATTTTATGTTTAATATTTTAAGGAGATGCCAAATTTATCACATTGGTGCTCCATTTTATATATTTACCAACAGCTGGTAAGAGTTCCAATTTCCCCACATCTTTACCAATACTATTTTATTTAAAAAAAAATGACTAGAGTCATCCAAGTAGGTATGAAATGAGCGGGCTGGCCTCAGACTCCGACATAGCCTGCTCTGCCTCCTTAGGCGGGGATTAAAGGCGTGCGCCACCACCCGGCTGTCATTGTGGTTTTGATGTACATTTCTCTAATGCCTTCGTTTTTTAAGATTTTCAAATATTTCTCCATTGTGTGGGTTATCTTCTCACTCACTTCATGTGATCTTTTAAATTGCAGCTTTTTAATTATGGTAAAGTCCAACTTTGATATTTAACTATTTTTCTTTTGTCTCTCGTGCTTTAGGTGTTATGAATGGTTTTATTTGTAGTACAACATTTGTGGATAGGGAATTATCAACATTCCAGTGTTAGTCACTCATTTGAAAGACTGAACTATACACTTCAGAGTTTATTTTTCTGGCAGTTTCCACTACTGACATTTTTTTCACTTTAAGACACATGTTACTCTCAGTAGTTTTCTGATATCACTTTGGTTTTATAGGGTGTGGTCCCAACTGCTCAGCGTGCTGCCATCGTTGTGGGAGTAGAGTTGCCCGTTTATGATATTACCAAGAAGCACCTGATAGTTTCAGGAATGCTGGGAGACACAATTTTAACACATTTTGTGTAAGTGAACTATGTTTGATTCATTCTCTATGTTTAGCAGTTTGAATGTAAAAAAGCCTCTTTTACTGACACTTATCTCCCATGGCCAATACTTCAAGCTTTCTGAATATTTTATAAATTTTAAGTTATTGCTATATACTAATTATATAAAATAGTGGGGTTTTCTATAAAATTGTAGAACTTCCTATTTTACTTTTCCCATTATTAGTTCATTATTCATTATAGAAGATTATATGTTTCAGTATGACATTTTCTTACATTAGTATCGCATATTATGTTCATATTCATAACATGCATATAAAGCACTCTGATTATATCCCCCCCCATTACCCACATTTACCCTCAGATGGTGTGAATACCTGCTCCCTTGGCAACCGGGTGTAGTATAGAACCCTAAGAGATACTTTTGGATATCTTTAAACAGCTCGTGCTTTATTTACTTACTGACTTTAGAGGAAAGGTCTTCTATATATCAGACTGGCCTCAGACTTTGAATTTCTGATCCGCCTGTCTTATAGAGTGCTAGGATTATAGTTAAGTGGTGTGCACCACCACAACACGTGTATGTGGTACTGGGATTAAAGCCAGGGCTCATGCTTGCTAGCCAAACACTGAATGAGCTACAGCCTCAGCCCCAACCCCATCAACCTGTTATTTATTTTTTTCTTTACCAGAAGGCAAATTTCTTCTCAGTGGAATCAAGGGGAAAAAAAGGGTAAAATTTTGTTTGTTTGTTTGTTTATTTGGTCTTTTTTGAGTTTCTGAAGCTAAACAGTTTTTGGCTGAAGTCTGTTTCTGCTCTCATACTGCATTTTCTTTGCCATGTAACCTCTGATAGTTTGCTACTTAAATGCATTTGACGTATGGTGCTGTGGTCGGACAGTTTTATGTAACTGACCAGTGTTATATAGGACATGTCCTACTTAGGGGTGTTGTTAGGTTTATGGACGATCTCCTTTTTAAAAGATGCCAAGTTTCAGAAGGAAATGAAAAGGACAGCCTTTGAATGATGTTTCATTAGAAAAGATTTTCTTTCTCTTTAGATTATAATTGAAGGGAGGCCAGATTTTATCTGACAGATCTGAGTTATTATCCTTTTTGTATTTGACCTAAATTCTGTTTATGCGGGCAAGTGGTGGGAGTTGAGGTAATCTGTGATCTTAAATTAGTTTTCACCTTTAGTTCCAGCTTTACCTGTGGTTTGGCTGGGGCTCTGGCATCTAACCCTGTGGATGTGGTGAGAACTCGAATGATGAATCAGAGGGCAATAGTGGGACATGTGGACCTCTACAAGGGTACTTTGGATGGTATTTTAAAGGTACGTACACTGGGAAGTTTGTTACAAATTCTGTTTTCTTTGATGTTCGATACCTTTTCCAGGCCTTATTCTTCTTGTTACATATTCTGAACATCAAACAACAATTGTGTATTTTTTAGTAGCCTCTAAGAATCATTCCAAGGCAAATGACCCATCTCTTAGAAAATTGTTAATGCATATTGCTTCTTAATATTATTCCAATTTGAGTGCTTGAAAATACAGGATACATATATTAATAGCACTATGAAGAATTATTGATATCAAGATTTAATGTATCCGAGGACATGGAAAGGGAAGGTAGAGGGGACCAGGAGGGATTGAAATGATGTAGATGAGCCCTTATTTGTGAACTCCTAGTTTTCAAATTAAGAGATTGGAGAGATAGCTGAGCAGTTAAGTTCCAAAGGCCTCGTATTCAATTCTCAGCACCCACATGGTACTCATAACTTCAGGGATCCGACGCCCTCTTCTGGCCTTCATAGGGATTACATGCACATGGCATACATACAGGCAAAAAAATACACATGAATAATAAAAAATTAATAAGATTTACCATAGCCCATATTTGCAACCTCAAATAAGAGAAAGACTCTAGTAGAAAGCCTGGTACTTAAGAAACCTCAAAACCCAGTCCTTGACTTAAGTTCCAGGTTGTTCTGTTGATCACATTTTGCTTTTAGTATTTCTGTTGGGGTTGAATATCACAAATGTATACAGAAGTATTGGTTACATTACTGCTATTTAAACAAATTCAGGGATAAAATACAAAGGGGCCATATGGTTTTTCTGCTGTTATCAGTTTCATTGAACAGCTATTTAATATTTATGGGACACTATTTTAACAGGTACAGGAAAATTATTGCTATTCCTAAAGTACTGGCAGTTACAAAGACATAATCAATACAGCCTAATAAGTGATAAACTCAGAAATCCATGGTAGGAAATTACAGCCCACACTTAAGAAGTTTGAAATAAACTCTTGGGGGATGTCCATAAATTGAAGAATAATAGCTGACATCTGTTGTATGCTTTATTGTATGACAGGAGCTGTTCTAATGAGACTTACATGTATTCAGTCATTTAATTCTCCCCATTATCCCATGAGATAGATATTGAAGCTCTGATGGATCACCTCCCTCAGAATTTCATGGTTAGCAAGTAGGACTGCTGCAATAAACTCAGACCTTTGGGTAAGGGAAGCATTCTTTACTAATATGCCTGGCCCTTTTCTCATATTAGTAACTGTAGGTTGGTTGGGTTATAGAGTGTATACTTTACTTTTGTACTGAGTGTTGTACTGAGGTGGTTGGAGATACTGAAAGCTTTAACCAGACTCCATTTGTGTTTTAAGCAGATTACTTTGTCTGTGTGGAAATATGATCTAAGATGGTGGTTCTCCATCTTGAGTGCACATTGAGAGCACTAATTTCACAGCTCCCATGTTTGCCTTAGATCAGTCAACTCAGAACTGGGTTATCAATACTTTTAGAATTTCACATGTGGTTGTATATTCATTCAAGGTTGAAGACCATCAATATAAGGGTGTAAGGGTGGGTCAGTAAATGGGTCTTCTAAGTTTCACTTGCTTCAGAACTACCTGAATTAATAACATGTCAGAAATGGGACCTGAGAATTTGTATTTCAGAAAGGCCCCAGGTAGTACTGATGCTGATCTGATTGGCTTAAAGAGCCATTGACCTGGAGGTAAGGTTGTTGATGAAAAGTTTTCTATCATCTGAGTATTGAAGGATGGAGGCCTAAGCCTCAATATGACTGAGGCAGAAAGATGGGACAGAATTGAGACTAGTTTAGTTGATTAAAGTCAGTACAGTTTTGTTGAGATGATACAGAGAAGTGCAAGGAAAGGTGTTGTCCAAGATAGCTTCCTGGATTTGGTGAGCACATGATGGCATTTGGTGATAGACAAATCATAAGAAGAGGACTCAGAAGTTAGAAGAGTACTGGGTACTCTTACAGTGGACCTGGGTTCAGTTTTCAGCACCCACATGCCAATTTATGACCATTTTTGACTCCAGTACCAGAGAATCCCAACACCATCTTCTGGCCTCTGTGAGTACCAGGTGTGTATGTGGTATACAGACAAACATGCAGACAAAGCACCCATACATATAAAAATAATATAAAAAGTTAAAGAACAAATTTTGTAGGATACATGGTTTCTGATGGTTAGTGTGTATGGGAAGCAGCCAGTGGTGTTTGTAGACAATAGGTCTAACCTGGGAGAAGCTTGTGGTTAAAGGTAAGCATCTGTGGGATCATTTGCATACAGGCTGGTATATAACCACACAGAGAAGGTAGAGTAGTTCACAACCTTTTTATTTTCTCGATCCTAAAGTACTATACAATTGTTTGCAGTAAAGTCTTGTTCCAAACTGTATCCTCCAGAGAATCAGTGCCCCAGTCACTACTTCTGTAAGAAATGTATAGTTTTTTAGGATTCTTTTCATTCCTATATTCTTTATTTTCTCCCCTTTTCTACATTCCAGATGTAATGAAAGTTGTCCAGCCCTAGATTTTTTTCATCCAAGTGGTTTTTTTTTCCAGCCCTTTACTCTGAGGTAGCGTTTGTTTTTATTTAACACTGAGGTGTGTTTCCTGTATGCAGCAAAATGCTGGGTCCTCTTTATGCATCCAGTCTGTTAGTCTATGTCTTTTTATTGGGGAATTCAGTCCATTGATGTTAAGAGATATTAAGGAATAGTGACTGTTGGTTCCTGTTATTTTGGATGTTTCTTTAAGTTTGTGTGGATATCTTCTTTTCAGTTTGTTGAAAGATTACTTGTGTTTTCTAGAGTGTGGTTTCCCTCGTTGAGTTGACGTTTACCATTTATTATCCTTTGTAGGGCTGGGTTTGTGGAAACATATTGTGTAAATTTGGTTTTGTCATGGAATATTTTGGTTTCACCATCTATGGTAATTGAGAGTTTTGCTGGGTATAGCAGCCTGGGCTGGCATTTGTGTTCTCTTAGGGTCTGTATGAGATCTGCCCAGGATCTTCTAGCTTTCATAGTCTCTGGTGAGAAGTCTGGTGTAATTCTGATAGGTCTGCCCTTATATGTTTCTTGTCCTTTTTCCCTTACTGCTTTTAATATTCTTTCCTTGTTTTGTGTATTTGGTGTTTTCACTATAATGTGACGGGACGAATTTCTTTTCTGGTCCAATCTGAGTTCTATAGGCTTCTTCTTGTATGTTCATGGGCATCTCTTTCTTTTCTGGTTCAATCTATTTGGAGTTCTGTAAGCGTCTTGTATATTTATGTTCATGTCTTTCTTTAAGTTAGGGATGTTTTCTTCTATAATTTTGTTGAAGATATTTACTGGCCCTTTACATTGGGAATCTTTGTTCTCTTCTATACCTATTATCCTTAGGTTCTGTCTTCTCATTGTGTCCTGGATTTCATGGACATTTTGGGATAGGAGCTTTTTGCATTTTGCGTTTTCTTTGTTGTGTCAATGTTTTTAATGGTATCTTCTGCACCTGAGTTTCTCTCTTCTATCTCTTGTATTCCATTGTTGATGCTTGCATCTATGACTCCTGATCTCTTTCCTAGGGTTTCTATCTCCAGGGTTGTCTCCCTTTGTGATTTCTTTATTGTTTCTATTTCCATTTTTAGAACCTGGATTGTTTTGTTCATTTCCTTCGCCTGTTTGATTATGTTTTCCTGTATTTCCTCTTTAAGGGCTTCTTGCTGTTTACCTGTGTTCTCTTGTATTTCTTAAGGGCGTTATTTATTTCCTTCTTAAAGTCTTCTATCATCAACATGAGAGTTGATTTTAAATCTGAGTCATGCTTTTCTTGTGTGTTGGGATATCCAGGGCTTGCTGTGGTGGGAGAACTGGGTTCTGATGATGCCAAGTAGCCTTGGTTTCTGTTGCTTATGTACTTGCCCTTGCCTTTTGCCATCTGGTTATCTCTGGTGTTAGCTGGTCTTGCTCTCTCTGACTGTGGCTTGTGTCTCCTGTGGGCCTGTGAGCCTGTGATTTTAGGTATGTCAGCACTCCTGGGGAGACCAGCTCTCTCTGGGCAGGATTTGGATATGGAGGCTGTGGGGCAGCCTTAACTCCGGGGGAAGGGGGGATGATGGAGACCAGAAGCAAGAAGGGTTTCTTATAGTTATTGTCATGGTATTACCTACCTCCACACATACTTTCTTTCTCTCTCCAATATATATTTAAATCTTCCCTGAGAATAAAATCACATATTGTTAAAATAATTTACTCAAAATGGTTTGTAGTAGACAGTATTGTAGTAAATAACAATGAGATGTGAATAACACTTGGTCAATTTTAGCACATTTCTATCACCTGAAAAATGACCTATCTACCCTGTGCAGCACCTGTCTCTCCCATGCACTTAATCCTCAGTAAATACTAGCTTGCTTCTTCTGTCAATATATCTGTTCTAGATATTTCATAGCAATGGAATCATATTGTATGACCTTTTTCATTGATTTCTTTCACGTAGCTTGCTTTCAAGGTTTCATCCATAGTAGCATATATCAACTCTTCACTTCTTTTTATTGGTGAATAAAACAGTGCATTGCATAGCTATATCACATTTTATTCATATTTAGTACATTTTATTGGATTTGCTTTTACTGGTTGTCTCAGTAAAGTTTCATGAAAATGGAGATGTAAATATTTCCATTTATCACTTTTCCAGGACAAGTGATTTACTAAATCACTATTTATTTATTACACAGTAATAGATAACTTATATAGTCCATGCCCCTATAGAATGTATGTTCTAGTGTGATTGACAAACAAGTACACAAATTAATATAGACAGGCAGATATTGGTAGTTATTAACATATTGATACATATATTTTTTTATATATTTAAAGCAGAGCCCTGTTATTTGTGTTTACCTGCAGAAGTTCTTATTTGTTTATACACAACCTGATTCTTCAAATATCCTGGAGATTTATAAGGATTCAGATAAGTCTTAGACCTGTTAGAGCATCATACTAGTTTTGTGTGTCTTTATATTAAACAAATTTATATTCAACAAAACTTTAGGTTCCAAGATCTGCGAGGTTATGGGGATATAACCGTGAACAAGGCAAGCACTGTTGATCCCCTATTGGAAGTTCTATTGTAGTTGAGAAAGATACATCGATAAATAATTTTAGAAAGTAAATATTATGAAGAAAATAACAGCATATTCAAATAGCAACTTGGTGTCTGAATTCCCTAAGCTAGGATGCTTAAGAAAAGTTTCCGGATAATTTGGATGATGGGAAGGAGATGGTCTTGTGAAAATAAGTTCATAAAGAACAGATCATAAAGGGCCTGAGCTGAAATGGCTTTGACATATTCAAGCGCTAAAAAGGATTGTAATGACTGAGTGTGCTGAATGAATGAGAAGATAATAGGAAGTCAATCTGCAGAGAGGGACAGGGTCAAAATCATGGAGGATCCTGTGGACCATTGCAGAGAACTTATCATTAGAATTAAAGCCACCTGAGAACTTTTAAAGTAGGAATATAATGTGGTCTGATTCATAATTGTTTGTTTTTCAAGATCGGGCTTCTATCTGTCCTGGAACTCGCTCTGTAGACCAGGCTGACTTTGAACTCACAGAGATCTGCCTGCCTCTGCCTCCTGAGTGCTGGGATTAAAGGTGTGTGCTCACCTCACCCCCCCTCAACATGGCATGATTTATAATTCTTAAAGATTGATTGTAGTTTGTAGGTCGTGATCTTTGGTCAGTTAAGGAATTTATCATGGTGACTGAGATAATGATGGATTTGGATTATCTCTGAGGTCCCTTGTCATTTAATTCTGTAATTTTAGGTTAACTGCATCTCAGCTTTATTTTGAGTAATTTTCAAAATTAAAACATGAATTTTGGCCCGAGTCCTTCAGAATTTACTAGCGGTAGAAATATATATTAATGGTTGTCTATAAGTAGTAACTTTACTATATTATCTACCCCCTCCCCAAATGGTTAATAATGACACTAATTTCTGGCATCTTAAATGGCAGGATGAGAAAATAGCTATTTGTAAATCTGGCTTCTCATATTATTATCTTATTAAAATATGTCCATTTCTTAAAACAGTGGTAAAATTAATTTCACTAATGAAAAGGCAGAACATTTTTCAGTATATCATGAAACACCCAACATATTGACATTCCTTAAGAGATAATTGTTTATTCTATACCTCATATGGCAGAATTCAGCATATGACATCAGCTTTTGACCTTTCCTATGTCATCTAGTTCTTGAAACCATTTGGTACATAGAGACCCCTACTGTATAAATCAGGGCCCCAAAATGCAAAGCAGTCCCCATTACTCCTCATGCACCATCCTCAAAGCAGTCACATGAAGTATCCCACTAGTTTAAAAGTAGCAAACAAGAGTCAGAGAAGGAAAGTGGCTTTCTCAAGTCCGTATTCACTTCCCTGGTTTTCTTTATCCCTTTTATAACTTCTGGATATAATATGTGTCAACATATCAGTGTCTACCAAAATCTGTCTATAATAACGTATGCATTTGCTTGCCAACTTCACTAGAATATACATTCTATGGGGACATGAACTGTATAAATTATGTATAGCTGTGTAACAAATTTCTCTAAAACTTGTGGTCTAAAAAGAACAGTTATTCTTTTCCAGGTTTTGTGGATCAGAAATTGAGAAGCAGCTTCACTGAGTGATTCTAGATTAAGACCCCCTAAGAGGTTGTTGTAATCCATGTCAGCTAGGGCTTCAGCCATCCTTTAATGGAGCTAGCATATCTGCTTCAGAGATGACTAATACGGGTGTTAGTTAAGGGCCTTAGTTCCCTATGATGTAGCCCTCTCATCATGGTGTGACAGCTGGTTTCTTTCAGAGTGAATAATTCAATAAAGGAGATAGGTTATGCTCTGTTCTTTTGGTGACACAGAACAGTCCTGATATGCTATAGTGTGAGGACTATACATGGGCATGGATGACTGGGGATAGGGTCACTTTATGTAGCTATCTCTATTACTGTAGACATTGTCCCTTTGAACTGTTCTTCACAGTTTCATTACACATGCATATCATGTACTATCATGTACTTGGATTAATTAATCCTGCATTAGCCTCTCTTATTCCTATTCTTCTGCCTCAAAACTCCTTGTACTACCCAGATCCTCCTATTTGTCTTTTTTGTTTGGGACACATTACATTTAATTGGTGTTTTTTTTTGTTTTGTTTTGTTTTGTTTTGTTTTGTTTTGTTTTGAAAGTGAGAAGGTATCATAGCCTAGCTTGGTCTTGTCTTTACTGTGTAGCTAAGGATAACCTTGAACTCCTGATTTTACTTCCTCTGTTTCCAGAGCATCATGCTCTGTTCTTATTTACAATTATAATCACAGCAGTAAGAAGTATGTGTTGTAAATGGTGGGTACTCGGTAAGTAATTGTTGAATAATGAATGGTTTGATGGATTTAGACTACAAATTTTTTAGACCACAAAGTACATCTTCAGAAAAGAGACTATTCATAATAGCGATAGTTGCTGAGGTGGGCATGGAAAATGGTTGTCAAATGTAAAAAAGAAAGTGAAATTCACTGTTTTTACTTATGTCTTTACCTCAGATGTGGAAACATGAGGGATTTTTTGCACTCTATAAAGGATTTTGGCCAAACTGGCTTCGACTTGGACCCTGGAACATCATTGTATCCTTTTAAAAATTGAGAATGGAAGAGAGTGCTTCAAATTGTCAGGTGATTCTAGGTTATGGGAAGACAAATTTGATTATTAAATCCTTTATAGGCAAGTAAGAAACTCAAGCATCCCATTGGAGACCACTGTGAATGGAATCAAGTAGCGAAACAACTCTCCCTTGGAGGCAAATACACATTTAAAGGGACAGAAAAGATGTGCCAAATGTTTGTCTTTAAATAAAAACATCTGATGAGATGGATCAGTGAATAAAATGTCCTCACCTCTATACCTGATGACCGGAGTTTAATCTCTGGGACTCATGGTGAAGGAGAGTATTGACTCTTGTAAACTTGTCCTCTGAACTCCACGCCCATGCTGTGGCAGGTACATGCCCTCTCCACTCCCTAGCAAATAATAAATAAATAAATCAAGCAAACAAGCATGCAAGCAAATATATTAAAACAAAATATCAAGCACAGCCAGTCTTAAAAGGTCTATGAAATTTTTAGCAATACCGATGGAAGATGCTCACAGGAACGCCCATGCTATTGTGGTCAAGATTTCTTAACCTATAACTATGAGACCCAAATAGCTGTAAAATACCAAGAGGACACAAAGCATTCATAGAATGAAAGAATCCATAGCCAAGTGGAAATCTTTTGCCATGGGTGCATCTCTCTCAGATGTGTTGAGTGGCTCCTATGTACAGAACCATATGCTGGATACTGTGTGTGGTGCTCTGTGTGTACCTGTGAGCTTAGCAGGGTTGAAAAATCATTCCCTGCCCTTCTGGAATCTGTAGGCTGAACAGGCAGAATATCTCTTTATTTGGAATTGTGTATAAGAGCTTTTCTAGCACCGAAGGATACACGTGTGTGTATGTGTGTGTATATGCACGTGTGTGTGTGTTGTTCTGTTTGCTTTTGAATACCCTTAAGTATATTATAATGTGTTTTCGTTGCTAAGAGCTCCTGATCATAATGGGTACATGGTAGGCACTCAACACATTTTATCTCAAGAAAAGTCTTTTAAGCCACTTCCCCTTAGACTAAATAAATGAAGAGAATGAAATGCACAATTTTCAAAATGGGCTTAGCTTTCAATATCCACCCGGTGATCTTCCATGACTCATCCTTCAGTTTTTTATTACATATGAGCAGCTCAAGCGGCTTCAGATCTAAGAACTGGAAATCCATCAGCCCAGTCCTGCCACCCTTTCTACCGTTCCTCTTTGTGTTCCTGATGTATTTTGACAAAGATGTATGTCTTTACAGAACCAGCGGTCTCGCAGGGCCCCCTGACTGAAGAGTAGTAGGGTGACTGAAGGTAGTTTATGTGTTGTGTTACCTCTTCCCTGAGAGGAAGTATCCACGTTGAGAGTGTGACCCCAGATTGGTGTCTTCTGTGAAGATGGATACTGGTGGGTGACATTCAAAAGGGCCTTCTTTTCAACTGTGGCTTAAATGTAGTTGGTTTTCCCCAGACAGGCTACAGTAGCAGGCTACCAGCACAGTTACTGCTAAGTATGTTTTTGACCTTGGTTCTCATTAAAGTATTTATTGGTTGAACCATTTTGACTTTGTCTTCATTTGCTCTCTCCTTTCATAACTCTTAAGTTGCATTCTTTAGAATGTGACTGAAATGGAGACTGAACTCCTAAAGCACATTTATGAAGGTAGAACAGATATATTGTGTTTTTCCAAGAGCATTTGTCAGCATAATGCCAGTCCCTTTTAAATATCAGGCCCATGGTTCTTTCCAGAATATGAAACAAATAATCAAGTGGATCATTTGGAAGGTTCTACAGAAAAAAAAAATGCTAAACAAGGTTTACAATTAGAGCCCTGTCCTCAGAGTGAAGGTCTTCATATTATTCACTCATGCATTTGTTCAAATGTTTATTGTGTGACTATTGTTTCCTGGATGCTGGGGATATGAAGAATGAGTCTTTTTTAAAGCTCATTATAGTAGAAACTGGTTTGAGAGTTAAATCCTGATAGGAGGTTCTAAGTACTATGAGAGAAATGAGCTGCAGGAGGGTGGAGGAGAAAGAGCCTTAGAGGATTTGCCAAAGCTTCATAGTGGAGTTGACATTTAAGCTGAGTGAAAGAAAGAGTGGCTATTACTATGTGGATAAGGCTGTATACATCTTGACAAGTGTTTTACCAACATATTTCTGCCATTAGAGAATCATAAAGAATGGTTTTATTGCCCTAAAAATCCTTCTAGCCCTTGGCAACCAATAAGACTTTTACTGTCTCAAAGGTAGTGCGTTTCCAGAGTATCACGTAGTTGGAATCATATAGTAACCTTTCACGTGGGCTTCTTTCACTTAGCAATGTTATTTAAGTGTCCTCTGGTTTTTTAAAGATTTCTTTAGTTTTATTTTGTGTCCATGGATGTTTTGCCTATGTCGTATGTCTCTGGACCACCTGTGTGCCTGGTGTTCCTGGAAGCCGAAAAAAAGGGTGTTGGAAACCCTGGAACTGGAGTCACAGAAGATTGTGAACTGCCATGTGGGTGCTGGGAACTGAGGGTACATCCTCTGCAAGAATAACAAGTGCTCCTAACCACTGAGCCCTCTCTTTGTTCCTGTTCTATGTCTTAATGGCTGTATATCTCATTTTAGTTTAGTGCTATATTGGACAACATTTTGCCACTGTGACAGAATAGCACGAAACGTAAAGGAGGAAAGGTTTACTTTGGCCCATGTTTTGAGAAGTTTCAGTTCCGCTAGGTGAAATGATTATGCTTTGGGGTCGTTGATGAAGCCCACTGTGGCATAAAACCATAGAAGAACGCCTACCTACTTTGTAGTAGCCAGTAAGCAAGGAGAACGAAATGAAGGGACCTCTGTACCAATATGCCATCAAGGATGGACCTTCAGTGACCTATTTCTGGCAACGAGGTCCTACCTCATTTTCCACTACATCCCAGTAGTGGAAAATCAACCAAGAACCAACCCCTCCGCACAGAATCCTTAAGGGGGCAACCCTTAAGATTCAAACCTAACATTACAAGATGAAGAAAAAGTGGCAAAGCAGAAGAATGTAATTTTTTTAGACACTTTTCCTTGAAACTGAAATAAACCATTCGAAAGGCAAACTAATTAAGGTATGTAATACACCCTTCAAATAATTTAGTAATAGTGACAGCATTCCCTGCATTTAATTCACATCAAAAATTGAGACAAATTATATTTAAATGAGGATTTGATACACTGAGCCACCAAAATAGGATGTTCTTTATCTTATAGAGATGCCTACAGCTATGCAGTGTGCTTGGAGTAACTAGTATTAATACCCTCTATCAAACACTCATTTCAAGTTTCAGGATAACAACTGACTATGAGTCCCTTGTGTTCTGGTCAACAACTCCTTCCTCATTGTCCCTTAATTAAATCCAATAAAGCCCATCGATTAATCGTTAAAAAAAAAATCCAAACCTAAATGGTGTTGAATAATACTCTATTTCCTCTATGCACTGCAGTTTATCCATTTACCCACTAAAGGACATTTGGTTGCTTTCAAGTTTGGGCAATAATAAAGGAGTGGTAAACATTCGTGTGTAGGATTTTGTATAGGTGTAACTTTTCAGTTTTTTTATGTAAACCTCAAGGAACATGATTGCAGAGTGGGCTGATAAGGTTTAATTGTACACGATGTTGCCAAACTGTCTTCTCTAGTGGCTGTACACTTTTGCATTCCTAGCAGCAATGAACAGGAGTTACTGTTCCCCTACGTCCTTCCTGGATTTGTGGCACCATCGTTTTGACGTAGCTGTGTAATAGTTTTCCCTTGTTTATGTTTATCTTGCTGTTATTTTACTAATTTGCATTTGCTAATTTCCATGCTTGGTACTTTGAGAACTTGGAACCTGAGCACTGTATAGATCCCTTCCTCTCCTCCCCCCATCCACTCGGGCTCCTCCAGTGCCCCACATCTGTGGTCTCTTCATTATTAGATTCCTTTATTGAAATCTTTTAAGTCATTTCCTCTCTCCTAATGCCTTGTTACAATTTCTTACAATGCATCATAGTTTATGACTTCACATTGTATTTGTGTGACCATTCAACTATTATCCACATTTCTGTTCAGGCTGTAATCTCTGCAAAGAAAGGAATTATACTGACTTTGTTTACTACTGGATTCTTTTTTTTTATTGGATATTTTCTTTATTTACATTTCAAATGTTATCTCCTTTCCTGGTTTCCCCCTCTCCCGGAAACCCCTTATCCCATCCCCCCTCCCCCTGCTTCTATGAGGGTGTTCCCCCCCCCCCATCCACCCATCCATTCCCGCCTCCCCGCTCTCAATTTCCCTACACTGGGGCATCTATGGAGCCTTCATAGGACCAAGGACCTCTCCTCCCATTGATGCCTGACAAGGCCATCCTCTGCTATATATGCAGCTGGAGCCATGGGACCCGCCATGTGTACTCCTTGGTTGGTAGCTTAGTCCCTGGGAGCTCTGGGGGTCTGGTTGGTTGATATTGTTGTTCTTCCTATGCGGTTGCAAACCCCTTCAGCTCCTTTGGTCTTTCTCTAACTCCTTCCTCCATTGGGGACCCCGAGCTCAGACCCATAGTTGGCTGTGAGCATCCACCTCTGTATTTGCACTACTGGATTCTTAGTGCCTAGCAAAGTTACACACAGTTAATATTTGTTAAATGATTATGTGAATTAATCTGTAGCCAAAGGATGAGGTAGACTACCCAAAAATATGGTAAAGGTTCAGAACATAGAATGGTATATGTTAATTTAAATATTGAATTACCAGATGATTTATGATAAAGATCACTTTAAATTTTAGCTAATACTAGAGGCAGTACTGTCATGATTTCAAGTACTGCCTGTTTACTGATGACTTCTGGGTGGACATCTCCAGCCCGTGAGTTTCCCCTGACCTGAGGACTTGTTTTATGTATGTGTACCATTATCTAGTCTACATCTCTGATGGGGGGGGGACTTCAGTGATTTATTGTGTGCCAGTTACTATTGTAAGTATAGTGTATAAAACCAAGTCCTTAAACACCCCTCCCCATGAGGCAGGTACTGATCTGATTTTTCAGAATAGAAATTGACATATAGGAAAGTGAAATACTTGGCCCATGGAAAGTACAGTGCCAGAATATTAAGCAAGGTCTGGCTCATGAGCCCATGCTTATTATCACTATGAGAGCCATATGCTACTTACCTTGTTAGGAGTCACTTAAAGTTTATAGCAGGTGAGCACTAAAAAAGTCTGATTCCATTAGTTCCCTGATACTTACGACACCACTTGAGAGAAGGTCAGTCGATTTTTGTGATTAAGTTACTTGTTGACACTTACATGTGATACTGGATTTTGATTGCTTTCTTGGAGACCTTGACCATGTCTATATAATTTCCTTGTTATTTTCTCACTTTCTATGACTTCCCTTTGTTGGTCTCCATTGTTACCCTGTCCCTTCCTCCAGTTTGAGCCAGCACAACGCACAGTGGGCAACACTGCAGGGTTCAGGTGTTTAGAACGTGGAGTTATTAGTATAGATGAAACTTTGAAATTTTTTATTTGGACATGGGGCTAGACTTCTAGCCCTATCTTCCAATGTAAAGTTATGTTTTGTCATAAATTTATAGGACAAATGATAACTCTATTAAGTACCTGATCATAAATAATTCTCTGTTCACTAGGATTTTAATCACTTCAGTCTCCTCTAGTAATGCATTACATATAAGCTTGAGTAAACTGTTGTGGTGTACATCTTTAGTTCAAGGAGGCAGAGGCAGACTGTATCTGAGTTTGAGGCTAGCCTCATCTACATAGTGACTTCCAGGACAGCCAAGACTACACAGTGAGACCCTGTTACAAACAAACAAAAAGTTGCCGTCCTGGAGCTCAGAATGTAAAAGCACTTGCTGCTCTTGCAGAGGGTCCAGCTTCAGTTCCTAGTGCCGACGTGGCAGCTCACAACTGTGTAACTCCAGTTCTGAGAGGTCCAGACCCCACTTTTGGCCTCTGCAGGTACCAAGCACACATGCAGTGCCTATACATACACACAGGCAAATAGCCATCCACAGAAAATAAAAGCAAATCTTTCAAAAGTTTCATTTTCCTTTAAAAAAAAAAGACACCATTCATGACTTCCCCTTTAGAGCTGTAATAATCATTTCTAGTTTCAGTCTAAAGGATGCTTCTCTCTATTCACTGTCTCAGCAGCAGACTCCAGTTGGTTGAGCTGTGCCTTACTCATTCTAAACACTATAATGCACCCATGTCCCTACCACTTACTAAGGAAGAAAAAAGTTTAATATCACTATAAGATTATGAGGAGACCTGGTGCTTGAAACTTTGATGTATAAAGAACCACTTATTCTGAATCAGTTTTTCACACTTGAAATAATCTCATAGCCATTCAGCTATAGTTTATTAGTTTTTGCATCTCGCCCTTTCCTGAAGTAGTCCCAAGCTGCTAGGACATTCAATTGCCTTTCTGTGTGAAGTGTTTTCACATCCGTTGACTGTCTCAGTGAGCAAATTTATAAAAATGCATTTAACAGTTTTGTAAGGCAGCGCAGCCTTTTACAGGACCTGAGACAGCACTGTCTCGGTGTATTTATCAGCTGTGTAGTCCCTTAATGTCAACACAGTTGAGACAGAACTGGGACCAATGCACAGTTATTATAGTGAATGGGAAATGGGATTAAACCATGGGATCGTCAGGCAGTATCTATCAAAAAGGAGCAAACGTATGTGGAGTTTCCTCAGGCTTTGCACCTTGTGTGATCTTATTTCCGCCGGCACTCAGGAGCAAATGAATCCTGCCTGCCCCAGGGTAAAGGAGCAGAGTTTAGAGAAATGGGGGTGCTTTGTAAAAACAGACTCTTAGACCCTTAGCAGCTGCACTGGTGGTTTCTAGGCTTCCTCATGAGAGGGCTGCTTGAGCCCAGCAACTGATTGTGATCTTGACAGCTTGTAAATCTAGGGAACATATGGCTGGGGAGCATGTTAAATACTCAAGCCCCTTATCCTGCGACGCTTGGCCCAGTGGCCAGAGCACATCTTTTCCTTTCAGGAAGACTTTCAGAGGGCTACAGCGTCTCATCTTCAACTGCGTCAAGAATCACCTCCTAGCTCTGTGTGTAAATGCTTGGCTCTCACTCTTGCTTAGTAGTGTGTGATTCGGTACAAAGATGGCTTCAGAAAAACTTGAGTGGCAATGTTGAAATCGATACCTGAATGTCACACTGTGCTGTATTGATGGAATTACATGGTAAAGGGCTTTCTTAAACTACTGTGTTCTGTAGCCCAGCTTTCTGAATTTCAGGAGAAGGATTAAGCATCTTGATAAGCAGGATTTATCAAAAGATTTCCTTTTGTTAAACCAAACCATACCTAACTTAAACCAAGTTTTCTTGGAATGTCTTATGTTTCAACAACTTATAGGATTTTTTCCCCTTGAGATAGTCATGTCAGTGCTGTCTGTTCATGTGTGGTTTATAGATGGTGTCCCTTAGTAGCTATCCCAGGGAAACTTGACCTAAGACTATTTTGTTCTTGTTGTTGTTATTGTTATTTTTGAGACAGGTTATCTATATACCCCTAGTTGTCCTGGAACTCACCATGTAGACTAGGCTGGCCTCAAACTCTGCCTCTGCCTCCCTAGTGCTGGGATTAAAGGTGTGTGCCTAAATCTAAATTCTTATCAAGACGTAATACTTGTTGATTTAATAATGCTGCTTTAAAGACTATATACTAAAGTAATTGAACAGAGGCACATTAGAGATTTATGCACAGGTTATTTATACGACGAATACTAAATTCAAACACAAGTATATAGGAAATGATTAAAATACTACATATTCATTTGTTGAAAATACATACACATACAGCCGTTACGCTTTTGAAGAAGACATAGTGACATAGGAAGATATTCATAACATAATATAAAGTAGAAAAAAGATGGAGAATAAAAGTCATCATCTGTGGAGGGTGTAATTATAAGTACCTGAATTATTTTCAAAAATCTCTAAAACGAGTAAAAGTTTTAATAAGAAGAAAGGGCTAATATCTTTCATACGCCAGTGTGCACCTCTAATAGAAATCTCAGCAACGATGCAGTTTTATAGCACCTCACTCTTAAATGTTCTGGTGGAGAGTTAACATCTCTAGGTATCACCACTGAGTTGGTAAGATTGAAGAACTAGCAAATGAGAATTCATAGAAAAGGAGGTGATTCCAGACTGCTCGGCAGCTTTGAAGGTAAAAGTAAGGAAGGTACTGTAGTTATCATTCAGTTTTGAGTGACAGATGATAGTCAGGGGGTTGTAGTCTGTCCTGGAGCACATTGCTGTTCTTATTGTCCAGGTGTTGACATCTTATTTCCTCTTCTTCTTGCATGTCTTCGGAAGAGCTCTCATGCTTGCTCATTTCAGTGGTCTCTGTTCAGGTTGGCCAGTTACCAAACTTGCTGAGAATGAAATCAGGCTCATGACATTAATTCTCCTTTGAGTCAGTTAATACTTCATCTAGGGAGAAGATATCCCAAGGGCGGTTCTGGCTGGCTGACTCCTAGAGATGGACTGAATGGTCATGGAAGAGTGTTGGCAGGTCAGGGCAACCCTGCCTTTACCAGTTGTAAAACACTCAAAACACATCATACAGAAGGGCACGTGATTTCATGTTCTTGAGAGAAGTCCTGGAGCTGAAACAGAAATGTGATATGCATTGGTTTAGTTTCCCAAGGACTTAACATGAAACTTGATTGTGAGACAATTTTTACAACAAATTTACAGTAAACTGCTCTTGGAAACTGAATGTAACTGATAACTCCACATTAATTGCATCAGTGTCTTAATTTCTTTTGGAAGTTTTGGTCAATTGCTGGATAGACTCTGGCTTCTTTGTAAGTCTGTGGGATAGATAACATTGGGTGTGTACATAACTGTTTCCTCTTCTTTCTGAATGAGCCTTCATCAAAGGAAGCCATTAACTTTTGCATAGCACTCTGTATCTGGTCTGGAAAGCTTATTTGACATGTTCTTAATTGCAGTTATTCTTAAACCCAAGTATGTAACACTAGAGCATTGGTGGTGTCTTGCTCTACCTCGATGCTGCTAAGATATTAGATTTACTGCTTTCTTTTGCACCTTGAATCTTCTATTTCGGGGGCATCTTAATTATTTTTATTTCATTTTATTTATATGAGTGCTTGCCAGAAGGTCTGCCTGTGCACCACATGTGTGCAGTGTCTTCTGAGGCCAGAAGAGGGTGTCAGATCTTGTGGAACTAGAGTTACATTTGTGAGTTACCACGTGGAAACCGGGTCATATGGAAGAGCAACCACTTCTAACCACTGACCCACCTCTCTAGCCCCTCTTCCTGAATCTTTTTTATTTCTATTTTTATTTTTTTGGTTGTTTTGAGACAGAGTCTCTCTATATAGCCCTGGTTGTCCTGAAATTCACTATGTAGACCAGACTGACCTTGAACTCCTGCAAATATATATAAAACATTTTATATATATTGTGTAAGCCTGTATTTATGCTGAGAGCCATGTACATGTGCTCACAGAGGTCAGAAGAGTCAGAGCTCCCCAAACTGGAGTTACAGGCCATCGTTAGCCAACATGTGGGTGCTGGGAAATGAAACTAGGTCTTCTGCAAGAACAGCAAGTGATTTTAACCATTGAGACATTCCTCTAGACTTGTACGCTGAATCTTATCTATCCCTCATTAAAAAAAAAAAGCTTACTCATCAGGTGAAGGTTTCACAGTTCTAAGCCAAATTGCCCTTGCCTTGTATATCATAATATCTGAATATGATGGACTCCCTTAAACATTTCACCTGCATGTTTCATTCTTTAGGAGTTTCTTTAATGAAGAAGAAAACTAACCATGTCTTGTAGTTTACTAGGCATCTTCACAAACATATCTGAGTTGATCCTCACTATAATTACATGGGGTTGATCTGATTACCCCAGTTAAAGAGAATAGGAGTTTTGTTTTAAGAATTGTAACAAGTGGGGGCTGGAGAGTTGACTCAGTGGTTAAGAGCACTTGTTCTTGATAAAGCATTCAGGTTAGATTTCTAGCACCCTTACGGAGGAGGGTCACCACTTCCTTGGGCACCAGACGAGCATGTGGTGCACAGACATACAACATTCATACATGCAAAATAATAAATCTAAAAAGTAAAGACAAATAATTTTAAAAAGAATTATTGAGTGAATCACTTATCTGTAGTTTCTCAGCTGCAGTGCAGACTCACAGAGATTGCAGGCTTCTTCCACGGGAGCTAATCTCTCACCCATCACCTAGCTTCCCCTTACCTGCTTTTCTCATGTGGCTTTAAAACACATTTATTTTCTTTTTTATTTCTGGTTGAAAGCTAAACGTGTATATTTATGAAGTACAATGTAATGCTTCGATATGTTTATAATATGGAATGATTAAATCAGGCTAATTAACTAATTCTGTTCCACGTAACTTACATTATCTTAGCAAGATCTGTCCTTTCCACCAAAGCCAGGAATTCAGCTGTGAATACCAACAGAGAGGGAATTGCTTTGAGCCTGTTTTCCATTTTACCTGAAATCCACTTTTTATTTGTATTGCATCTAGTTCACATTAACTCAGACTAACCATTACTTGATGGTTGCTTTGTACTTTGAGTCTTATTGGGTTCTCTAATCTACTCAATAAGCAAAAATTTCCTCAGGTGAAGGAACATAAATTTTGCTGTGGTGAAAGGAAGCCCTATCCTCCTCTTGAGGCAGCGCAGCCATAGAGCGTCTTGTCCAAGCAGTGTTGCTGTGGGTGGTATAGATCAGCAGGAAGTAGACTCTTACTTAGAGGATGAAGATAGAAAGGACATCTTAAAGGGCATAGAGTCACAAAGACGTCATCATTATCCTCTGAGTGGCTGATGCAAGAAAGCTGAGAGTTAAGACTAAAGGAGAATTAAGAAAAATCAATTGAAAAACATCATGCTGTGATGACATCCGTGACGAGGAGAACGGCTTCTGAATAGTATTTCAGATTCAAAAGAAGAATTCCAATGGTGTCTGGGAATGAGCCTTTGCATATTGGCCATATGAAGCCATCATCTTAAAGATAGTGAGGGAATAACATGTAGGGGTGTTTAAGGTCTAAATCGAAGGATTACTCCACCGTTTTACTTCTTGTGACTTTTTGTTATCAACTGTCTTTCTGGGAGATTATTAAGCTCAGCGTTCTGAGAGTCATAGTCTAATAATCCGTGGTGGGGACCAGGAGGAGGAGGAGAGAAAGGAAAGCAGAGCAAGGCAAAGTGTGGTTCCTGAGTTCCTGGACACCCCTGCCCCCAGTTCCGCCCTCAAGGATTGCTGCCAGGACTGCCCCGAGGGAGCTCTCGCACCAGTCCCAGCTGGAAACACGGGCATTTGCTAGGGGTGGGGCACTGAGGATGGAACCCAGGATCTGGTATGGGCTAGGCCAGTGTTCTATCATGGAGCTACATCCTCAGCCCTCAACACTTGTTTTCTGTACTATCCAGAAACAACAAAGGACGAGCTAGTTTCCTGTGCAATTTCAGTGGCTTCTTACACGATTGAGTTTCTTAGGAAAATACACATTTCAGAACGAATTCAATCAAAACCATGTAATTCTGAGGAACAAGGTAGGCTCACTGAGGAGCTTGGTATCTACCTCCCTTCCCTCAGTGTCTCAATTTGGGCTTGGGTACGTTCATCAGCAAGTAGCTGTAAAGTGACATAGGAGGCAACAGCAGGGAAGGTGCACCAGAACGTTACAAGGGTGGTGGACAGGGTATGCTTACAACAGGAATGGTCACTCGAGAGAGGATTACTAAAGAAACATTGTTTTGAGCCCCATGACGACAGACAGACCTTGGGTTCTATGATCTAGGTCCCTGTATTCAATGTGAACTTGCCATGTGTAACCTGCGATATAAGTTAGGGAAGGTAGGGACTCTGATGAGAATGATTATTGTAGACAATCACCAAAATAGATAGTTAAAAAGAACTGGATCACTAAGTGCTGTGCTGTCTAATATGGCGCCACTAACTACTTATGGCTCTTGAGCATTGAGGTGTAGTCAGCTTGAGCTGAGATGTTCTGTAAGAGGAAAATGCACACCTGATTTCAAAGACTTGGCATGAAAAAAGTATAGTCATTTTCATATTGATTAAATGTTGAATCAATAATATTTTGAACATGCTGGGTTAAATAAAACATCAATATTAACGTTTAAGGTGATAGAAATGTAACTCTGATTTGATCAGTATATACTGTACACTTGAAGTATCACATTGTACCTCATAAATATATACAAGTAAAATAAGAATTTAGAAATCAAAGCTGAGACAAGAAAACCCTTAATTTTGCCTCTTTCTTAACATGATTACTAGAACATTAAAATTGTGTATGCAACTTACATTATATTTCTATTGGCCAGCGTTGCTCTAGTATAATCAAAAATAGACTCTGATATAGAAACACCCTTTCAGCAGTATACTCCTTGAAGTGAGTATACCTGTACAGTAAACAGGCCTTTTTCCAAAGGACAGGAAAGGGTGGGGATTTGCAGGTACAGAAACTGATTAGAGATGAAAGTCAGGATCCAGTCTCATTTGCCTCATTTGCCCCATTCTGAATGTGTAAGATGTAGGAGGTTGGTGGTCAGTTTGCTGAGGGAAGTTCTGACATTTTGGGGGGTGTCATATATTATCACCTAGCTGGGACCCAGAGTGGGAACGGGAGAGACACTTTGAAACATTCTTTCCTTACCATCTTAGCCATCGAGCTCTGGATGGCTGATAGTGACGATGTGATAGGAACTTTCTCTGGTCCTCTCTGGACCATGATTCCTGGCTGAGAGAAGGAGGAAGATTGAAGTGAAGAACTTCTTCACTCCCAGGGCCATGTGGTAGAGCTGCTGCCGAACCTCCCTCTGCCAATAGGCATAGATGAGTGGGTTGAGCAGGGAGTTACCAACCCCAAGGAGCCAAAGGTATTTTTCCAGCACCTGGTAGAGGAAGCATTTGTGGCAGGCTACCTGCACAATGCTAGTGATGAGAAAGGGAGACCAGGACAGAGTGAAGCTCCCAATAAGAACAGATACAGTACGGACAGCTTTGAAGTCGTTCACACTCCGTGGGGGCCGGTAAGCTCCAGCCATGGCTCCTGCATGTTCCATCTTCCGGATCTTCTGGCTGTGCACAGAGGCAATCTTGAGCATGTCACAGTAGAAGAAGACAAAGAGGAGCACAGCTGGGAAGAAGCCAGCACAGGAGAGAGTCAGCACAAACCTTGGGTGAAACACAGCAAAGAAGCTGCAGGGTCCATGGTAGGTAGTCTGCTGGAATATGGTGACTCCAAGTGGGAGGAAGCCAATAAGGTAAGATACCAACCACAGTCCTGCAATGCATGCTCCGGCCACAAGCCCGTTCATGATCTGGAAGTAACGGAGGGGTTGCTTAATGGCAAGGTACCTGTCAAAGGCAATCAGCATGACTGTGAGCACAGAAGCAGCTGCAGAAGAAGTGACAAATGCCATCCGAAGGCTACACAAGGTCTTCTGTGTGTGCTGAGCAGAGCTGGAGAGCTGGTCTGTAACTAGACCAGAAATAGCCACGCCAATCAAGGTATCAGCCACAGCCAGATTCAAGGTGAAGCAAAGGCCAACACCGTCACTCTTGTAGATTGATAGCAGCATAGCCACAACCACCAGCGCATTAACAGCAATGATGAGGATGGTTAGGACAGCGAGAATCACTCCAAATGAGAAAGATGACTCCATGGTTCAAGGTAGCAGGACTTCCACTTACAAGGGCATGCTGGATCTCGAGCTCAGATTCTCACGGGGCAGGATCAGATATGCTGTAGGTTAGAGTCCCAGCACAGTTCTGGCCATTACTGGCAGGCCAGTCTGGCAGCTTGCCATCTTTGGTTTCCTGATGCCATTAAAGCTTACTCATCCTCTCCTTTTCAGTCCTCAGCCTCTGGCTTTTCTAGCTTTCTGAAGGCAGCAATCTCAGAACAAATCTGTCCCCAGGCCCCGAGCTAGTCCCTCCCCTCTACCATCCAAGTTACTAGACAACTCCCAAGTACCTGGCACACACTGTCCACTGGGGCCCCTCCCTTCATTGATGCTTCAAGGGCTGTGAAGGGATAGGGACCTTCGTCATGCTTCCTGTCTGACAGAAGGTCTAATTGACACTAATCATACTTTTCTCCCTCGGTAGCTCCATATTAAACTTTCATTTCTTCCTATGTGTCAAGTGCTAGATTAAAAACTAATCTCAGCTTAATTAAACATTTGCTTAATAAATAATCCTCAGTTACTATTATGATTGCTTTTAATCAAGCAAAATGATCATAATCAGTTGCAGTGAAGTGAAGCAGATAAGCTATTTGAGGGGCTCAGCATCCTTTTAGGGGTGTTCCCACACATTTAAGCTATGTTTTTTATTCCCAGCACATCAAAGGCCAATTCTCTCAAATAGGATGTGTGCCTTCTCCATTTCTTCTCCTTTGGATGCCAATTCATTGATTCAGAAGGACAATAAAGACAAGGCGAAGAATTTTTTGGTTTAGAAGGGAGCCAATTTCCTATCTCTGTTGTTTCATGGGTACGGTGGTTGGTAACTGTTTCCATACTGGTGGGCTATATCTCTGGTCAGTCAGGAATGGCTGGCAGGGCCGGGCAGTGGTGGCGCACGCCTTTAATCCCAGCACTTGGGAGGCAGAGGCAGGTGGATTTCTGAGTTCGAGGCCAGCCTGGTCTACAGAGTTCCAGGACAGCCGGGGCTACACAGAAAAACCCTGTCTCGAAAAACCAAAAAAAAAAAAAAAAAAAAAAGGAAGGCAGGTTTGTTACTTTCATCCTGTAGACCCAGGATTATCTCTGAGGAGAAGAGTTGAGCTCAGCATTTGGCAGTGGAATTTTCCAGGAATAGAGTTCATGCGAGTTAGGTCAAAGGGTGAGCGAGTTGCCAAAGCAGATGAGATGAGTACAGAGAGTCCAGCTGTGGAAGTCAGTCCACTTCAGGTTGTATATCCATTTACTCGGGTACATTATAACTAACCTTTTGCCTCCCTGCTGCTCTCATCTTGGATACCAAGAAGAGAGGGGTGGGAAGAAGAGTGGTTAGAAGCTATTTACTCAATCCAGGTGAGAGCACAAATGGAAAGGGTTAGTGTTTTCAGTGAGAGAGTGCAGAGCAAGGTGCAGAGCAGGAGCAAATATCAGGATGTTTTGACAGTTGGAGAGGGCTTTGGGCAGATGTCTCTCCTACCAAGGCTCAGAAAAAACCTGTGTCGGGGGAGTCAATATTGTAATCTTTGTTATCTTCATTTAGGAGGCTGATTTGAATCTTCCTATACCTGGACTTAGTTTGTGGCTTTTGCTTCCACAGCTTTTGACTTCATATGCAAAGTTAACTTGGACCTTTGCACGCTCATGTTCAAATGTGTGAGGACATCAGAAGGACCTGGAAGGCTTGTTACAACTCAGCTTTTTGATTCAGTGGGTCTAGATGAGACTTCAAATCTGTAATTTTATTTGAGACAGCATTTAATTTGTCCCAGGTTGGTCCTCAAACTCACTTTGTAGCTGTGGGTGACCTTGAACTTTTAACCCTCCTGCCACCTCCTTTAGAATGTTCAGATTGTAGTTATATGCCACCAAATACAATCTGCGCAGTCCTGAGGACCAAATATGAATATCATATTACATACATTCCAGGCAAGCTGTCTATCAACAGCTACACCCCCAGCTCCTGAATAAGCATCTCTAAGTTTACGATCACTACTGTTGCTGGCTAAAGAACTACTACTAGAATAATAATGTTTTCCTGAGACAGGGTCCAGTCTTTTATGTGCTGGGACTACAGTCATTGGACACAATACCTGGCATTAGAATAATGATACTTTTTTGTTTTCAGCCAGGGTATGTAGCCCTGGTTGTCCTCAACTCATTATGTAGACCAGGCTGGCCTTCTGCTCACAGAGATCTATTTGACTTTGTCTCCCAAGTGCTGGCAATAAAGACAAGCACTACCATCCCCAGAAGAATAATGATTTTGAACCTTAGGTGTGCTTTGGAAGTATCTGTTAATTCCAAAAACATACTGTTGTCTAGGTAACACACAAAAGGTAGTCTGGGACATGCATCTGAATTCTTAAAAGGCAATTCAGGTACTTAAGATAGAGAACAACTGTTTAATACCTAAAACATAGGCTCCAGGAGTAGAACACTGGGGAGCCATACTCCTTTGTTTGGTTGGACAGATGGCTTTATCTTTATTTTTTAGCTTTTGTTATTTTTCCCCTATTTATTCTGGGGAAGATACTCCCTATATCACAGGGTTGTGAGAATGGCAAAATGAAGGCTACATAAATTGTAAAAGGTTACATGGGTGTTACTGTCTTTTAATCTCTGTTAGTCATATTAACACAATGCTAATCAAAATGTATATCTGAGTGGTAACCAAACTGTTGGTAATTAGGGCAGAAAAGATAAATGTCACATTTTCTTTTATGTAGAATCTATCTTTAATCTCTCTCTCTCTCTCTCTCTCTCTCTCTCTCTCTCTCTCTCTCTCTCTCTCTGCTTTGTGTATGTGTGTTTGAGAGAAAGAAGATGAGCCAGAGGGAGAGGGTAGGTAAAGGAGGGGCTCGGAGAGGAATAGGAGCAAAGTGAAATGATGTACATGGTTGAAAATGTCACAATGCAACCCATTATTTTGTGTATCAAAAGTTATTGATAGAAAAAAATCAACGTAAAATACTAGCTAATGTGCACATCAGTGGTTGTCACATTTCCAATTCAGAAGCATCTGCACTGCCTGAGAGATTGTTAGGAACGTGCAGTTTCCAGCCTTGCACACGATCTGGAGCTGAGTCTGCACTTTACCAGGGTCTTCCGGTGATATGTGTACATACTAAGCTTTGTCTTGTTTTCCTTTGGTCTCAGGTGACTGGTCGTATTGATTTCTTTTTGCTGTTGTAACACATTATCACACAATAATTTATAATAAAACAAATCTGAGGCTGGAGATATAGCTCAGCATTTTAAGATCGACTGTTACTTCTTTTAGGGAACTGGAGTTAAGTTCCTAGCACCAGTGTTGGGCAGTTCATAACTATTTGTAAGTCCAGCTCCAGGAGATTGAACAATGTCTTCTGGGCATCTTAGACACCTATACCTACACATGCATTCATACACAGAAAAAAATGAAATTAATATTTAATAAAACAAACCACATTTATTAACTTTTCATGGGCTGGGGATGTAGCTCAGTTGGTAGAACTCTAGCCTAGTGTGTGTTAAGTCCTGGGTTAGATCCCAGTACTCCATAAAACTGGATGTAGTGATACTTGCCTTTAAGCTTAGCATTTGAGAAGTCGAGACAGGAGGATCAGAAGTTCCAGGTCATCCTTGGTTACATAGTGAGTTCAAGGCCAGCCTGGGAAACATGAGATCCTGTCTCCAAAATAACAGCAGCAAAGCAACTCACAAATTTATTATTTTCTTAAGACCAGAAGTCTGGGTTGGGTCTTACAGAGCTAAAATCAAGGTGTTAGAATGTGTTCCTTCAGTAGGTATTTACTGCTTTAGTTGGCTATGTGAACCTGGAAGAATCGGGCCTAAAAATGAACTGGACTAAAGTCTCATGCAAAAGACAACTTTATTCAGGGCATCAGACAATTTACACTCTGAGGGTTAAGAAGAATCACATGAGTAAAGTGTGCAATCACAAGGGCAAGCCACATGTGGCAAAACCATGTTTTTCCACAGTGGCTTATGAATAACAAGTAAACTCACTCCTATCTGATATACCTGGGAGGATCATGAAAACACATCCCAAGAGCAATTCTATGTTTTGAAGAAATGGAAGTCACAAAACTCGTGTTTTCTTGGAGTTTTCTCACAAGCACTCACAACTCATATGATTCCATTCTTAGACTATGTTCTGACAAGTAGGGTCTGGGGGGGGTCTCTTTCCTTGCCCATTTTGCTTCTAGAAGTCCCCCTTTTTCCTTTGCTCTAGGACACATCATGTAGACTTCTGCTTCCATAGTCATATCTTCTCTGATGTTTGACCTTCTTTGTCTTCCTTAGACTGATCATGTCTATACTGGGTAGCTCTAGCCCAGTAGTTCTCAACATGTGGGTTGTGACCCTTTGGGGATCTAGCAACCATATCAGATATTTACAATTTGTAACAGTAGCAAAATCACACTTAAGAAGTAGAAACAAAAATAATTTTATGGTTGGGGGTCACCACAACATGAGGAACTGTATTAAAGGGTTAAAATATTAGGAGGGTTGAGAACCAATGCTCTGGGCAGATCAAGATAATCTTTCATACCCAAATCTTTAATTTGGCTTGCAGCAGACATGTAGTGGGGCAGCAGTTGTAGCTAGAGTTCAAGCTGGGCCATGTCCACTTACTCATGCTATGAAGTCATTTTATTCCTGAGAGGGCCGTGGCTAGTCCTCGACAATTTTGCCACTCTGGAATATGCTGAGGGCTCTTCGGGTTAGTGGAGTGTCCATAAAGCAAACGTAGTGAGGTTGAGTAAGAGGGATTATTACTTGGTCAAACTATTTCACAACTAGGATATCAAGTAGTGCTGATTGTTGGCTGTCACCAAAGATGTGATATAGCACCTCATCCAGTCTGAGGGCATAGCACCCAAGAATACTTATTATTATTATTATTATTATTATTATTATTAATTAGTTGTTGTTGTGGTGGTGGTAGACGTTTTAAACAGGAATGATAGTGGAAGAGAAGGCAGGTTATAAGAGAGCTTGCTGTCATACCTAGACCTCTAAAAGAAAAGTTCTAGGGTAGCAGTCAGAATAAGCTACACCTAGCTTCCTATGACGCCTAAACCAGGCATGTAATTTCCATGATTTAGCTGCATCTTGTTCAAGAACAAAGGTATTAGTGATGTTTTAGTATCTCTTCCTGGTATGTATGTTCATAGGAAATACTATTCAACAATGTGAAAAAACCTGGATGGACTTGTATGTATTGTTATAGACATCCAAGACATATTATTTCTTGACATATTAGGTCACATCACTATGTAAAGCCTGGATCCATTTATGAAGCCCCTCCCACAGAACAAAATATATGTGCATATGAATATGCAAGAGGCACAGAAAGGAGACCCAACAAGTGGGGTATGATAACTGGGAGGAGGAGGCAAGTGGGATTGGTGGGAAATGAAAAAAAAGGGATTGAAATTGTTTATTACATTTATTTTATTGTGTAGGGGAGGGTGGCATATGGAGGTCAACCAACATGTTGTGGGAGTCAGCTTTTATCCCACCATGTGCCGTTTGGGGATGGAACACAAGTTGCTAGGCTTGGTGACAGGTAGCTTTATCTGCTGAGCCATCTTGTCAGCGCTTCTCCCAAGGACTCTTTACAATCATTGTTTGCTTGTGAGAGAGTGCATGCACAGGCATGTGTATGTGCACGGGCATATGGCGCTCAGAGGACAACTTTGTGGGAGTCCCATCTTTCTTTCTACCATGTTGGTTTTGGGAATAGAACCTATATCATCAGGCTTGGCAGCAAGTTCATTACCCATTGAGCTATCATGATTTACTTTGACTGCTTCTCATTTTATATATTTTTACAGTGAGTTGTTTGTGTAACTTCAAAGGGAAATCCTCCTCCAAACTTCTCTTAAGGTCAATCGATATACAGTATATAAAATATACACAGTCAATTTATATGTATATACACTATATGGTACAGGCTCACACACAGCATATATTGTTTCTGTTGTTCTTATCCATCTGTGCTAAAGTTGTAGAGAGGAATATTTTCGGATTGAGGCAATGGTATATACCAAGACAGGATGAGAGAATGTTTCAGGATTTAGTCCTTTCTTGGAGTAGGAGGCACTTTGAAAAAATAGCCCCAGGCCCCTGGGGTATTTAAGTTAGCTTATAGCAATGATGTACCTTGTAATATTTATGGGTTCTTTATTGCCAGTTACAGTGCTAAATACAGAGTAAGAAGTTTCACTTTATCCTTAAAATGTGTTTGAAAGTTAAGTACCAATCATTAGCACCTCCACTATGAAGGAACTGAAGCACATGGAGAGAGTAACTTGTTTACCCAAGGCTATAATTAAGTTTGTAATCAAAAGGTATTATGCAACTGCAGACAGGGCAGCAGCTTGCATGGGACCTGTGGACAAGCATCTAGCATTTGTCCTTTCTCACACCAACCACAGAGTTTGGGTATTGTCCCCTCTTCTTGGCACCTTTGCACATTCTACTGCAATTGACCTGCAAGCTAAGGGATCACTTTCGTGCTCTGGCTTTTTTCAAAGGTGGCTTGGTTAAGATAAGAACAAATGGAAGCCTTTCTTTGTTTATAAGCCCAGTGACTATGGAAAAATGAAGATCATTTTCTTCTGAGCCCACAAATGTGGACTCATGTACACCACGTAACTTCCTCTCCCTGGTTCACAGGCTTGTTTATCGACCCCATTCTCAGCATTGTATTTGTTACTTTTCCCATTATTGTGACAAAATACTTGACAAGAAGCAACCTAAGGGAGGAAGCATTTACTCTGGCTCACAATTTGATAGGATACAGCCCACCATGGAGTCCAATGTGGTGGCAGGAGCAAAAAGTGGCTTGCTTACATCTTGGTAGGCCAGAAAATTGAAATTGAATTTCTAGGCTGGAGCTAGAAATGAGACTGAGCTGTAATGCAAGGTCTGTTCCCCAATGACCCACTTCCTCTACCAAGAACCACTTCCTAAAGTGTCACAAGTTTCCAAAATAGCCATCAGCTGATGACTAAGTTTTCAAACATATAAAGCCTAGGGGCTTGTTTTTCTATCCAAACTGTTACCTTTCCTCCTTTCTATTGTAGCTTTCTCATCCTGTTTCCCTCTGCTAATACCCACCATACCTGCTAATGTAATGAATGCATTCTCTGCACTACTTTGCTATGTAAAGAGCTTTTCATACATTCAGTCAGACTAGTCACGTGCCTGCTAATACATGAAGGAGGTGATGCTTGGGGTGAAGGATCCTACCTAAGCTTACTCAGCTAGGAAGGAAAGGAAGATTTGGAACTAGAGTGCAGTCTTCTTTGCTCCTGGTTAAATGATCCTGCTGTTTCATTTTTATTTTTATTAATTTTTAAATTTTTATGTGTATGCATGTTTTGCCTGCATGTTGGCCTGTGTACTGCTTGAGTACCTGGTGCTCATGGAGGCCAGAAGATGGCATCATATTTCCCAGAACTGGAGTTATATATGATTTTGAGTGCTAGGGTTCGAACCTGTAACCTCTGGAAGAATAGTCAGTGCTTTTAACTGCTTAGCCTTCTCTCCTGCCTGTCTTGTAGCTCAAGAACCAGAAGCTAGCATAAGCAAATGGATGGCTGTGAGAACACATCACCAGGCGGTTTTTCTTTTAGACAAGCCCAGGCTGTCCTCAAACTCATGACCTTCTAAGTGCAGGGATTAGAGGTACATATCACCATGTCTGGCTGATGTACATGTTGTAATCCCTGGAATCTATAAACGTGCCACTTTTCATGGCTACTTTGCAGATATGAATAAGCTAAGGATCTTGAGATTTAGCTAGCATTCTAGATTTTCCAGGTACATACAAAAATATTATTGCAGGTGTCCATATAATAGGGAGTCAGGTGATCAGAGGGAACAATATCAGCAGTGTGAGGAACAGATCATCAAGCAAGAATTGTAGTCAAGCCAACCTTCCCTTTCAGAGCTTGCAGAAGGAACCAGACCTGCCAACACTCTGACTGATGCTAGCTCAGTCAAATTCACTTTGGAATTCTGGCCTCAAGAATATTTGGAAATGGTTTATAAAGAGGTTCGTGGAGAGGGCAAGAGAATTCATCAATGATGAAAGTAGAAAGAGGACTGTTGACCATAGAAGGGTACCAGAGAATGGGGGAGGATCAGCCCCAACAAGGCATTCTGAGAATGCCACAATGAATCTTGCTACTTTGCATGCTCAGTAAAAAATAGAGAGGCCAGGGAGATGGCTCGGTCAATGGATGGCTTGCTGCGCGAGCATGGGAGCTTGAGTTTGGATTTCTAGTGCCCATGATAAAAGCCTGGCATGGCAGTTCATGCTTGTAGGATGCAGGGGTGCTCCCCATCCTAGCAATGGGGAGAAAGAAATAGAAGGGTCCCTGCAGTCTGCTGGTCAGTCATCTCACCAAACGGGCAAGCTCTGGGTTCAGGGAGAGATCGTGTCTGAAAAACAATTCCTAGAGATATCCAGTATCAATTTCTGGTCTACACACACACACACACACACACACACACACACACACACACACACACACACATACACACACATGCACACACACACATGCACACACACACACATAAACATGTATATACTAATACATGACACACACACACACACAAAATAGAGACCAATCAATAGATACCAAGACAAAAAAACAACCGAATGGAAATAAGTCTGTCATTTTGAGTCACTAAGTTTGCAGTAAGTTATTATTGCAATAATAGGAAACCTAGGTATGAAGTTAAAGGATTAACATGAGAAAATGTGAAACAAAATAAAATAAAATAAAACAAACAAACAAACAAAACCTGGGCCCCGTTTATATTGCTTCCTGGTAGTGGCAACCTCCAGTGAAGCATTTGACTGCCAAAGTAGCAAACAGGTTCTCAGAAGCACTGCTGGCAGGAGGCACCAAAGTACCAGTGACTAGATTGTACAGCAGAGGGCACTATGCATGGGTAAAGCAATATAGGAAAGGTGTCTAAAGGAAATCAATGCAGTTTAGCAATTCTGGGTTGCTCCGACTGTGCTGCATCTTAGCTGTTGCTTTCATGCAGGCCAGAGGAGCTGTCGTCTGGTAAGTATAAGCAATTTTTGGTACTTAGAACGTAGTACCTGTGTTTTGTGCGCTTTCATGTCTCTCTGTTTCTGCCTCTCTCTCTGTCTCTCTGTCTTTCTCTGTCTCTCAATCTCTCTCTCTGTCTCTCTCTGTCTGTCTCTGTCTCTGTCTCTGTCTCTCTCTCTCTCTCTCTCTCTCTATGTGTGTGTGTGTTTGCTGGTGTCACTCTTAGGTACATCCTCTACCTCCTTTGAGACAAGGTTTCTCATTGGCTTGAAGCATACCTGAGCCCCAGGGATCCTCCCATCTCCACCTCAGCAGTACTGGGCAGGTTTACAAGCACAACCTACCATGCCCCAGCATTTTATGTAGGTTCTGGGGACTGAGCTCAGGTCCTCATGCTTGTAAGGCAAACACTTTACCCATTAAACTATCTCCCTTTTTTCTTTGTTAAAACTTATCTTTGGCGATGGAGGGGTGGCTCAGAGGTTAAGAGCACTGGCTGCTCTTTAAGAAGACACAAGTGTGGTTCCCAGTATCCACATGGCAGCTCACAACTATTTGTGATTCCAACTTCAGGAGGTCTTCTGGCTTCTGTGACCCTGTCTCTTTGTCATACATGGTGCATATACATGGTGCACATAATGGTGCACACCCATCCATCCATCCATACACATAAAAAATAAAAATATATTTTAAAAACTCATTTACTTATTTATATCACTGGGACAAGTAAGCTGAAATCTTCCCATCCACTGGAATGAGGTAGAGTCAGGGGAGAAAGTATATACTTAGCTAATTCTTGTTTTTTTCCAGTTGAAAGAGTGTCTTTAAGAAGGACTTTACTAAAGAGCCTGACGTTTATATAGCAGCTCTCCAAACTCCAACATTTATTTCAGGAAATAAGATTTGGGGGCTGGCAGGAGATTGGCAAGTTTGAGGC
>CM052722.1:94689309-94707718 GCA_028551405.1 Uromys caudimaculatus
CGGTCCCTGTGTCTCTCGGGTTCGGGGCAGTACCTGGTGAGCTGTGGGGCGTGTCTTTGGCCCTCTCCCGGCTCTTCCGAGCTCCTGAGAGGGATCTTTGTCCCGGTGCTAATTTGCTATGGAGCCCTGTGGCCCAAGCTGAGGTTCTGACAACTTTCTTATTTCTGCGATAAAATGTTTTCACATAAAAACTGCTTAGAGTGAGGTGGAGGCAGAATTTTTTGGCTTGCCTGGTCTATACAGTGAAAACGTCAGCTTGGACTGTACAGTGAGTTCTGGACCAATATTGACTTTCTCTCAAAAATAAAATAAAGCAACAACAACAAGATGCAATGTAATGAAGGACATGTTTACTTTGACTCATGGTTTTCGGGTACAGTCCATCATGATGGTAAAGTCATGGGTTATGGCAGGGACACACAGCATCTAGCTGTAGGGGGCATGGAGTTATGAAGGCTGCTGTTCAGTTTGCTTTCTCTTTTCTCTTCAGCCCAGATCCCCAGCCCATGGAGTGATGCCACCCATGGGTAAGTTGGTTCTTGTCACCTCAACCAATTTCATCTAGGTAACCCCTCATGGACATACCCGGAAGCTAAGTACTCCCTCATAGGTGCGCTTGGAGGCCTGTGTCCTAGATGATTCTAGTGCAGCGCTTCTCAGGTGGGTCGAGACCCCCTTGGGGTCACATATCAGATATCCTGCATATCAAATATTTACATTATGATTGATAGGAGTAGCAAAATTACAGTTATGAAGTGGTAAAGAAATAATTTTGTGGTTGAGAGTCACTCCAACATGAGGAAGTGTACTAAAGAGTCACAATAGGCTGAGAACCACGATTCTAGAGCATATCACGTTGACAAAATTAACCATCACACAGACCCATAGCATACTTTGTCTCTGAGGTTTTGGTATTGCCCTATGGCTTTTCTTTGGTCATCTATATGTTCCCAATGCCATATCTTAATTGGCTTTCTTGCTCCTTGGCCTACCCGCTCCCTCCCCTAGTTGAAAGACTATCTCCTGCTGGATCAAACTTGCATCTGGTACTCCTGCTGAGTGGCTTCTCTTTGGGATGATATGCCATCATGTGATCTGTCTCAGTAATAAAACATTCTTGGAAAACTCAGGGTTGAAAACAGTGAAAGTGACTGAGAAAAGGGTAAAAACTGCCCCGGCAAAAGAACAGAAGCTGGCCATTAGTCAGTAACTTGAAACTTCCGTGCAATCGTGACAGTCATTTGGGAACTCGGCAGGCTCCTGCTATCACTTGAAACTCTTTTTCCACTGAGCTCTAGTTTAGATTGCCACAGTAACACATTTTATCATACCTGATCTCTTTATCCCTATTTATTTAATCTGTCCTTCATGCCTTTTAGACTTGCATGCCAGTGTGGTCTTCACATGAAGAATGTGAAGTAAATGTGATTTGTGACCAATGGTGCCTTTGACTTAGTCACAGCCATCTGTTCCTTAAGCAGGTTTTCTTTCTCCATTTCTCCCTGGAACTGAGTTATGTTTTTTAATCAACTTTGGCAGCTTCAGCTTTGAACTCTTTACTGATTGGCAGATGGAAAATTACTGCTTTGACCTGGGCAGTGAAAGCAAAGTAAATGTAAATAATGGCAGCCAGGCGGAGATAAAACAAAACACATGTCAGCTGTATGTCTTTTGAAAGGCACATTCACCCTGGAAGTACCTTGGCCTCTTCTTGAGAATTTAGGGTTCTCTGTTCATCCTCTCCAGGGTCTACTTAAACATCATATTGCTAATTCTCATAACTCATGCTAATTCTCTTGCAACAGTGTCTTAAAAACTTAGCAACTGCTCTTGCTTGACTTTGGATGACAGTATTCACAGGTAATCCTTAATACTCTAAAGCAGTGGTCGTTGGCTGTTGTTTTTGAGCCATGGAATTCTCTTAGAATCTAAGGGGCATCCTTAACCTTTTCAAAATGTACTTGCTCATATGAATACACATATACATATACAAACTCAGGATCATCATAGACTTTCTGGAGCCTATGAATGGATCCCAGCTTAATATCCCTGGAAGAAGTGATACGATCTTCTACTGATGTAGCACATTTATTATTCTCTTTATTTTCCCCCTGAGTCCACAGTTATGGAACAGGCCGTGTAAACCAATATGTATAATCATCCTTTTCAACTCAGGGATGGGAAGTCTACATTCACTCTTTTAGATTTACCTTTTGCTTCATTAACCAGAATTATCCCTAAAGTCCCCAGTGCAAAAGCAGGTAAAATATAGGACGGCAGGATGCTGCAATTGATGGCTTTCACATCTGGTCACTGACTACCATTGAGGAAAGTCAGGGCAGGAATTCAAGTAAGAGCAGAGGCAGAAACTATGAAGGAAAGCTGCTTACTGGTTTGATTCCAACGGCTTGCTCAGTTTGCTTTCATCTTTAACTTTTTAAATTTTAACTGAAATGTAAATTCAGCATTTCCCCCCTTCTCTTCACTTTTCCTTCCAATGCATCCTACGTCCTCCCTGTCAGCCCCTCCCATAATCTGGGTCCTATTTATGATCTCTTTTTTCTATGATCTACTGAGTCCATTTAGTGTTGTTTAGTGTACAAGATTTCTGGGCTGACTGCTTGTCATTGTATAACTTACTAGGGAGCTCATCCTTGGGGAGGAACAGTCTCTCTCTCTCTCTCTCTCTCTCTCTCTCTCTCTCTCTCTCTCTCTGCAGTCATTAATGACCTGTAGTTATTAGTCTAGGTGTGGGTCACCTTGATGTATCCCCATGTCTCTTAGTGTTTTCTTTGTTTGGATCTTGGTTAGGGAAGCATACTGTTACGATGTCATGGGTATAGTTTACCTGTTATTTCTCAGAGGCACAATCTCAAAGCAGACTTCCTCTGGCTTTTATAATCTTCATATCCTCTCTTCTGTGATGGTCCTTGAGTATTAGGTACAGGAGCTCTGTTATAGCTGTTTTGACCAGTTGTGGTTTTCTGTGATGGTCTTCATCTCAGCTAGACTTTCTAAGTAAAGATGGCTTTCAAATAAACTCAGATCATTGATCTGTGGCTCTGGGGCTAGGCCTGTGGTGTGGAGATGGCAGCAGGAACAAATGAGAAAGTTCAGCTTGTTTTCTGATACAATCCAGAACCATATGCCCAAGGATGGAACCACTCACAGTGGACAGGGCCCTCCCAGATCCAGTATTATTCAAGAAAATGCCCCACAGACATGCCCACAGTTAAGATTCCCTCTTCTTAGAGAATATCTCAGAAGCGAGGATGGAAACATTTAAGAGCTAGAGGAGCAGCAAAATTGTTACAAAATAGTGTCTTCTGAACTTGACAGGGATGTGGCTCAAAAGCTATGATTGCTTTCCTAAGACCTATACAATACACACCAATGTTCCAATATTGAAGGGGTAGGGATCACAAGTCTCCTCAAATAGGGGTGCGATGTTCCCTAAGTTGTGGGTGTAGGTGGTATGTTTGAGGACAGGCACCTGACAGTCCCTTCTTTTCTGCCCTTTGACCAGTTATGGATTTCTGCAATAACCTCCATCCTCTGCAAAAAGATGCTTCTTTGATGAGGGCTGAGAACTACACTAATCTTTGGGTATGAGGATAAATATTTAGGAGGCAGTTATTAATTTAGCAAAATTGTAGTAGTAGATTCTCCTCTAGACCTCCAGCCATGGGTTTTTGGCTAGGTTTTCAGTGCCTACAGTGCCAAGCGCATGAGTTCCCTCCTATACTTTATTGGCTTTAAGTCCAGTCAGACAGCTCTTTGTTTCACCCAAGATATTAGTGCCACTGTTGCACTGTTGGGCATATTTTGCCGAGTCAATCATTGTAGATTGCAGGGTTTATAGCTGGGTAGGACTGTTGATTACTCTTCTCCCATGCAGCTTGCATTTGACACCATGAAAGCTAGCCACCAGGAAGAGTCTTCCAGGTCATCAACAGTTTGAGTTCTCTGAATCTGGTGACCAGAAATGACTCTTACTGTTTAAAAGTTATTGGTTGAATAAGCATAATACAGAGTGGTTAATGTCATGGGGAAGGTGGGAGTGACTGGCATCAGGGTCAGATGAAGAAGAAATAATTCTGTTACTCTAAGACCTGTAGAAAGCAGATTGTAAGGGGAAGTTCATACAGATAAGTGGCTGACAGTTGAGATAGGTCTTGAGGACAGTCACTACAGTAGATGGATACTATGCTGAGAGCATTTCCAGCAGATGCACAACCAAAGGCAAAAGTGAATGTGTGAGTATGTGAGTGCATGTGTGTGTGTGTGTGTGTGTGCATGCACATGCACGTACATGTGGTATAAGTGTGCAATAGAAGAAGACAGGTATTGAGAGGGGGTTATTAAAGGAGAAGTGGGAGGAGGGGAGGGGAGGAGGGAGAAGTAGATATGATCATAATGCCATTTTACTTGTGTATGAAATTCTTGATTCTTTAAAAAGTGAAACAGAAGGAGAAACCTGAAAGTAAATTAAGAGTAAGCAATGCTTTCATGGCTCTGGGATTGGAATCAGAGCATTCCAAAAACTGGGAAAGTTAATACAGATGTCCTGAGTCAGGGCTCTGTTTAAGAAACAGCAAGGAGTAGCCGGGCAGTGGTGGCGCACGCCTTTAATCCCAGCACTTGGGAGGCAGAGGCAGGTGGATTTCTGCATTAGAGGCCAGTCTGGTCTACACAGGGAGTTCTAGGACAGTCAGGGCTACAGAGAGAAACCCTGTCTCAAACAAACAAACAAACAAACAAACAAACAAACAAACAAAAAGAAACAGCAAGGAATGTCTGCGGAGATGACTCAGTGGGTAAAACCCTTGCCATGAAAGTATGAGAACCTAAGTTTGGATCTCCAGCACCTACGTAAATGCCAGCCTGTCCGTAGTGTCAGTTCTCAGGAGGCAGAGATGTGGAATCTCTGGGGCAAGTTGGCTTGCTACATTAGCTGAATCTGTAAGCTCTGAGTTTGACTGAAAGAGCCTAAATATAGAAGATGGAGAATGATCAAGGAAGATGCCCAATGTCAAACTCAATGCACATGTACACCACATACACGTGACTGAGCATACACAGGCATGTGTACCACACACACGTGCTTATGCACATGCGCTCATGCTTTTGGTTGCCTGTCAGAATTTGAAGGTAAGATACTATTGCTAAAGAGATCATACTTTTTCAGTTTGATCAACCACTTCCCCTTTATAAAATAGCAAAACCGCATCACACTTTGTTCTCCTAGCCTGTTTCAGTCTTCCTTTACAGCATTTATTGACACTGGATGTATATTTACACATTAATTTTTCCATATTCTTCAATAAGAATACAAGCTCCACAGAGACAGGAACTCTGCTTGATTTGTTCATTGTTATATCTCCAGCATCTAGGGAAGCATTTGACATTTAATAGATGCTTGTTAAATATTTGTTGAGTGAATGAATAAATGGCAAAGGGAAAGAAATGCCAGGAATGTTCTTCCAAGATAACAGCAATAAAAACAGAAGTAGTATCTGGATAAAGATATGACCATTATAATTGTATAAATAGGGACCAATGGGAAACAAAGGCATCTTTTACCTTCTATACCTTGAGGGTGTACAAAAGCAAAACTTCACCTCTCCAGATCTGACAGTGTTTCTTGGGGGATAATGTAAAGGATTTTGTAAAGTGCTACAGAATTCAGAAGTAGGAGCCATCACCAGGAACTGACAAGAATAGAGAGATGGTTTGTTTTTGTTTTTGTGTTTGTTTTTTGAGAAAAGACTGAATGGGGCTTTGGAGTTTAAGCAGGTTTCAATCAGAGAGAGGATGGTGGCCCAGGGTATGTGTCTTTTCTCAGCAGAAGTTTGTAGTGTGCATAATATTTAGGAACCAAGAGAATATAGGCAAGTGAAGGCTAGATGAATTTAAGGCTTTATGCACAGGATCCAGGAGAAGACAGGAGTTAGGGAAGTTATGATGAGAGCTGAAAGAGCAGGAGCTGATAATTATTTGTTATCAGACTGTAATTTGAAGAGATGTGACTCAAAGATACTGCATTAGCCCTTGGTGATTGGATGACGATTCTGGGGGGAGAAATAAGGTGAAAATCATGCTTTTGGGCTTAAGAAATCCGGAAAAGAGCATTTTTAGGGATGTAAATAGGGAAATTAGGATGGAAATCTGTTTTGGGGTGTGTTGTGGTGATAAGAAGAAAACTTTAATTAACCAAAATCTTCAGCCATTCTGTTAATATGGAGGCTACCTTTGAATTCTTTAGCTAGTACTACGTGTTATGTACAGCAAGTTCTAAATGAGTGTTTTTGATGGCTATCACCATGCATGGCAAACCAGTTTCCTTTTCTCCAGTGGTAAGGTTAGAGGGCACTTTGGACCTTTATCCCCTTCAACTTAGACTTAGAGATATTTTCTAGGCATCGTAACTTATCAATTTCTACTAATTATGAACATAACCATGAAAAATTTGGCTTCCTTGCTTCTTTTCTTCTGACTCTTCTGCAGTGATCAAACTTACAGGTCCAAGTCTGACTTGCCATTTATAGCAGTGGAACTGAAGGTCTCAGAAAGCCTCTCTAGTACTTTAACATTCGGATGGTTTTTTAGCACCCTCAGTTTTAGAGTATTTCTGCTGACTGAGTATGTTAGCAGGGTGAGACAGGAGGGTCCGGAGTTCAAGACCAAACTGTGTGCTATATGAGACCCTGACTCAGACAAAACAAAACAAAACAAACCCAAAACCAATGAGAACTTCTGCTAAACCCAAAAGTTAGGAGTCCCAACTCTTTTATTTCACAATTACTACGATAAGACACTAGCAAGATAGTACTGCCTGCAAGCTTATCACTTTACAAGAGGCTACTTTAGCCCTACCAACAAGCAGATGGAGATTTCTAGGAACGGATAAAAACCCATATGCAATCTGTCACTGTTTTGTTTTCACTGGCAAGGTTATTTGATGAAGTTAATGAATAGCAGGGTTGGAGGGAGGAGAGGGGGCAGCTGCTGGAGCAAGAAAGTCAAAGGTAGTCTCCAGTTCACAGACAGAAGAGGAGAAACTGTCCTTGCTGGTCAGCCTTTGCTTCTTGCAGGAAACTGGTTGTAGCTTGAGCCACTTGATGAGACACTTATCATCATCAAAATGCTATTCTGGATGGCCTAATATCTGGTGCTCTGAATAGGGCTCACTTAGACTCCTAACTACCCATCTCTGGACCTTCACTTTTCGAACATTATGGTTCATGACCAGATGCTGATAGAGACGTATTCAGGATGAATTAAATCTTCTATATGGGTTATAGCACACATTATGTGTCATCATTTTTTCTCTTTGTTAGGTAGCTAGACAGATATTAGTAAACTTGGAGGTCAATGAGGATGGGCTGCTCCATTATAATCAGCTTTGCCTTTCTTTAAGGTTTAAAATGCTATATGTAAAGGTGGAGGTATCAGAGCTTTGTTAAAGCTCATTAAGGAAAGTTACTTCCTCTTGTTAAAAGAATGGATTCTGAGTTCTACCTCTAGCCCTATGATGGAGACATAATATTCTGATCTACCTCAAATGAGAATATTACATGTTGTCCCTTACCTTAAGAGTTCCATGCTGCCTTTAACCACAACATTTGGGAGGCAGAAGCAGGTGAATCTCTGTGAATTTCTGGCCAGCCTGCTCTACAAAGTGAATTCCAGGAGAGCCAGAGCTCTATAGTGAGACCATGTCTTGGGGGGGGGGGGTTCCATGCCTCTGAATTGGTAGAATAAATATTGTGAAAATGGCTATACTACCAAAATTAATTTACAGATTTAATGCAACACCTTTTAAAATTCTGATATATTTCACAGGTTTAGAAAAAATAATACAAGAATTGATATGGAGCCACAAAAGACCACGGGTAGAAAAGAAATCCCAAGAAAAAAGAACAATGCTGAAGGTATTATAGGACCTGACCTCAAATTTTCCTATAGAGCTATGGTCATAAGGACAGCCTGGTACTGCCATAAAAGTAGACATTAATACCAATGAAATAGAATAAGAGAATCCAGAATAAAATGCCAAAGCTAATCCCACTTAATTTTTGACAAAGGAAGCAAAAACATATATTGAGAAAAAGATAACTTACTTAAGAAATATGCTGGCAAAATTGAATTTCTATCTGAAGAATACAGAAATTAGATTGATATCTTTCACTTTGTACAAAAAAATCAATTAAAAATAGATCAAGAACCTTAATTTAAAACATGAAATACTGGCACTTCTAGAAGAAAACATGGGAGTACTCTTCAAGATATTGGGGTAATCGAATAGAATACTGATAGCACAAAAACTAAACCTAAGTTTCAACAGATGGGACTACATGAAAATAAAAGGTTTCTGTGTGGCAAAGGAAACAATCAGCACACTCAATAGGCAGCTCCCAAAATGGGGGAAAATCTTTACCAGCAACACTTCAAAGGGCTAATAATATTCAGAATTTACAAAAAAAAATTAAATTAAACCTCATGGAAATAAATTTGTCAGTCAACAAATGGGTTCATCATCCATAACCATCAGGAAAATTAAAAATTACAACTACTTTGAGATACCACCATGAGATACCACTAGTCACAGTGGCTTTGATCAATGAATCTAGCAATAAATGCTGGAGAGAATGAGAAAAGAAAGAAGCTACACTCACTTTTTTTTTTTTGCGGGGGGGGGGAGAATTGCAAAGTAGTACAGCTATTATGGAAATCAAATTGAAAGTTTCACAAAGAATTAAAACTAGAACTACCATATGACCCTGATGTTTCACTCCTGGGCATATACCCAGACAACTCCAACTCCATGTCCTATCATAGGGATATTTGTATCCCTGTGTTTATTATTGCTTTATTCACTATAGCAACAACTTAGAATCAACTTAGCTTCCCATCAGTAGAGGAATGGATAATGAAAATTTAGCAATATATAAAAATTAGATTACTATTCAGCTATAAAGAAAAGTGGAATCACAAATTTGTAGTAAAATAGATGGAATTATTATGTATAATATTAAGTGAGGTCACACAATCTCAGAAAAAAAAATCCCTGCATGTTTCCCCCTCAGGAGGAATCTAGCTAACAATATATGTATATGTGTTTTCTTAGTTAGGGTTTCTATTGCTGTGATGAAGCACCATGACCAAAAAGCAAGTCAGGGAGAAAGGGGTTTATTTGGCTTACATGAAGTAGAAAGTCAGTTGTGTTGGGTGGTGTTTTGCTAGGACAAACACGTGAAGGAGTGTTTTCCTGAAGTGGACATGGTGAAAGACTAAGGCAGATTTGTGAAGGAATGTTTGGCTGAAGCAGACATAGGAGAAAGGATGTTCTTGTAAAGCAAGCACGTGAAAGGACACATGATGAGGGATTCTTTGCTAACAGCATTCATGTATTGGTCTGCCTTTCATTGTGTAGTTGAGCTGCATTTGTCAGGACTCCAGAGAGAGAAATGCACCAAAAAACTTCTGGTGGTGTGCATCAATTTCTTGCTGCTTGTATGGACTTGGACTGATGGGCAGAGTGATGTCAGCTGAGACAGACACATGCTGAGGCAAGACCCACGGAGGACATGTGATGTTTGGAGAGAATATAAAAAGGACTCGACAGACAGTGATGGAGGCTAAGCTTGGCTTCCTAGTTGAGCTAGCTGTGCAATGCTTGTTGGTCTTGAGTCTTTGCTGATCTTCGCTTCCCTGAGAGAGGCACAGTGGAGAACTTCTGGCTTTCCTCCTGGTCACTCCTGCTGACTTGAGCTGAGGCTGAGGCCTGGCTGACTCTACCAAGGCATGTCACTGCTGTTGCTAACCTGATTCTACCAAACTAGACTGCTAGTGTATTCATGAAGTGTTTGTGAGTGGGTGGAGCTGCCACTGCTAACCTGTGAACTGAACTGCTGATTTCCAGACAACACAGACAGGAATTGCTTCAAAAAACCATTTCTAAACAGGTCCACTTCCCCCATATCCTTTATTTCCCACTACTTTTGGTGGGTGGTGGGCTAGAAGGAAGGGTAAAGCATTTAAGAACCATCATTAAGAATAAGGTTTGGCCGGGCAGTGGTGGCACATGCCTTTAATCCCAGCACTTGGGAGGCAGAGGAAGGTGGCTTTCTGAGTTTGAGGCCAGCCTGGTCTACAGAGTGAGTTCCAGGACAGCCAGGGCTACACAGAGAAACCCTGTCTTGAAAAACAAAAACAAAAACAAAACAAAAAAAATAAGGTTCGAAAAAATTAAAGTTCTACTTCCACTTCCGCATTGTAGTCCATCAATGAACTGAAGTCAGCACAGGAACTCAAATAGGGCAGGATCCTGGAGGCAAGAGCTCATGCAGAGGCCATGGAGCAGTGCTGCTTGCTCCCATGGCTTGCTCAGCCTGCTTTCTTATAGAGCCCAGGATTACCAGCCCAGGAATAGCACCACCCACAATGGGCTGGGCACTCCCACATCAATTATTAATTGAGAAAATGCTTTATAGCTGGATCTCATGGAGGCTTAATGGAGGTTCCTTCCTCTCTGATGACTCTAGCTTGGGTCAAGTTGACATAAAACCTGCCAATACATATGTGAACAAATGTATGTATATAACATGTAGAAAAGAACAAGAATGCTAAATGTTAGGTGATGAAGATGGATTGAATGCAAGTAATGGACATGAATAAAAGAGGATATAATTCTAATTCTAGTTCTAATGATGTCATGTTTTTTTTTTATTTTGGTTTTGATGATGGATAAGTGAATGTAAATATATTTGATAGTGAACATATAAAATCCAATGTGAAGTCTCACAGCTTCTGCTCTGAATGCTACTTCTAACTCTATAGAAGTTTATTGAGTTGTATAGTCTTTTGGTCTTATTAGCTTCAGTGTTAAACTTGTAAACTTTTTTAAATAATAAATTTTAAAATAAAAAAAGTTTGCTAATCCAATAGGGCCTCTGTTGATCACCTTGTTAGGAGAGCATACCTCAGGAAAGCCGGTTCACCTATAGACTCTAAATTAAAAGTCATAGCTTTATTACTTCTGTTTATCCAGTCCCTTCCTTCCACCAGCTGCCAGGAAGATTTGTAGCTTCTTTGCCCTGTTGTCATTCAAACTTTACTAAAATTGTCTGTAAGTTTCTTTCTAAGTCAGTTAAAAAATTATTTTGTCAAAGAAACTAAGAGCTTTCTGAGAGGACTGAGTTAGCCAGAGCCAGGATGATTACATGACAGGCTGCAAACTGGCAGTTTGGGAGATACTAGACCTAAGCTTCTGTGTTTCCAGAAATGAGAACCTGGATCCAGGAACCCATAGTCAGCCAACCACAGCTACAGGCAGCCAATCCGAGGATGCCTTACCACCCTGGAATGTCCCTGGAGCCTTAACCAATCACAAAGGCACGCATACTAGCCAACCAGTCAAGGGAAAGAAAGGTAAAAGTCACCCACTCCTACCATAACAGGCTTTAAATTGACCCTGCAGAGCACACACCTGGGTCTCCATTCCCAAGCGGAGAGACCCCTGCATGCAGGGAATTCTGCTGAATAAATGCTTTTGTATACTATTTGAGTTTGGTGGGTATCATTCATCAGCGATTCTTGGACCTTAACACTCTCAAAATGGAACTCCTATTTTCTGCTTACATACTGACTTCTGAATATTTATGTTATGAAGTATTCAAGTAAATGTTTATTGCCCCTTTACCATTAGTTCTATGCGTGCATAAGATCTGTCCTCCAAATTCCTTCTATAGACCAACTGTACGGGACAAACCTAGTTGCTCAATAAGGAATGATTAAATTAGCCTGACCTGATTGGTATAAGCCGAAGACATTTCAAGTTAAGCAAAATTTAAAAGATTTATTAGTTTTATTTAAATGTATGTATATCTGTGTATGCCAGGTGAGTGCAAGTGCCCACATAAGCCAGAGGAGGAGGATGAATCTTCTGAAGTTGGAGTTGTGAGCCACCTCTTTTGGGTGCTGGGATCTGAATACAGGTCTTCTGGAAAAATTAGCAAATGGTCTTATCCACTGAGCCCCCTCTCTAGACCTTCAAGCTAATTTTTTGAAACTCAATTTTCCTCTGTAAAATGGGGGTTGTACTATCTATTTCATGGTGTTGTTGGAAGGCCAGCCTGGTCTACAGAGTGAGTTCCAAGACATCCAGGGCTACACAAAGAAATAAAGGGAGACATTGAATGAAAAATGAAAATGGTAGAAACGACCCCCTCGGAGGCAGAGGTTTAGGGTAAGGGCTGGGTGAGCAGTGCTGGGAGGAGCCACTGGTGTGAGATTTAGCCTGGGTTTGAGACCTAACAGAGATAACATGCACAGATTGTCTATCATTTAGAACCTTTAAATTATCTAACTCTTCAATTGACAGGTACTAATTTGACAATGCTAATTTTTGCCTGCTTCTGGGAAAAGGCCTCATTCGTTCTATAAATCTGTGGGTATTTAATTCAGACTGCAGAGGCACACGGATCCATTGTAACGCCCAGCCTCCCACCCGCGCTCTACATCAAAAAGGGAAGCTGGGAATAACTTGGGAACTGTTTCTCCACGGGCGCGAATGCCTGAGAAAGCGCTTTCGCGTTACTGCGCAGGTACCAAGTCTTAGCACGCCGGAACTTCCGGCGGAAGTTCCGCCTCAAGTGCCGATGGCTCCAGTCTGAGCTGGGTGTTCGGGTTGCGCGAGCTCTTCGGAGCCTCACCCGGAAACTGTTGTCTTAAGAGAGCAGCGCGAAGGTGCAAATATGAAGTAAGGATTTAGTTTCTCTGAGGATAGGGGAGGGAGTTTCTCTGAGGAAGGGAGAGTGGATTGAGGATGGCCGCCTATAAGGGCGAGGACCGGCCCTCGCCTTCAGGGCCTCGGGGCGGGAGAAGATAGGTGCGTAGAAGGCGGGCTGTGAGTACCGGGCGGGAGAAGATCGGTATGTAGAAGGCGGGCTGTGAGGAAACGTACTTAATGTCTTTCCCTCCTCCCCTCTCCTGCGCAGCCCTTTAACTAAGGTGAAGTTGATCAACGAACTGAATGAGCGAGAGGTTCAGCTCGGGGTGGCAGAAAAGGTATCGTGGCACTCGGAATACAAGGACAGCGCCTGGATCTTTCTTGGTGAGATCCACATTTTTCTGTAGCAATGCCTTTCAGAATCTGCACCGCCCTCGCCCCTCCCCCTCCTTCTCCTCCTGGTTATTTAGCGCCCCCGTTCATCACTTCTGAACACGGTTATCACCTCACACGCTTGCAGCTAATCTGCTCACAGGTCCATTTTTCAGTTGTCTTCCATGATAGCCAGTGCCTCTTAGAATTGATATTTGCCATTCATTTTATTAAAAATCTTGCTACTTGGCTGCTCAGAGACAGATAACTCCACAGTCAACCCATAACGATGCCAAAGAAACTGAGGCACAGACGGGTTACTAGGCTTGCTTAAGGTCACATGCAGCAGCACTCAAAACTATGGGGCTTGTCTTAGTCACTATCGCATATTGGTTACCTGCCCTTGCTCAGAATTATTTTCGCCTATAATTGACTTCTGTTCCTAGTTCTTTGCAGTACTGTTAGATATCTGGACAGACATTAGCTGGCTTGGAAGACATTGAGGGTTGACTCAAAATTAGCTTTACTCCTGCTTAACATTAGAAAGGCCATCTGAAAATGTGGAGGTATTTGGGCTTTGTTGTTCATTCAGGGAAATCTCCTGATGAAAAGAATACAGTCTGTATTACATCTCTGGCCCTGGGTAGATACCAGGACAATTTCAGGAAGCCTAAATGTTACATACTAGTGTGCCCCTTCCTTAAGACTTAATCCAACAGGGCTTTAAATCATCTGGCCAGAGACACCTGTCAGGAAAGCTCAGTCACCTAAAGACACGCTAAGAACATGGGAGGGAAATGATCCCCAGTGTAGTTGTTACTGGTGTCTGTGTTAAGTCTACCTGCTGTTCTGAGTTCTCACTTATCCCTCACCTTTCTATCTGGCCTCTGGGTACTGGCTGAAATCCTGAGAGCAGGCTGGCCCCTAACACTGAGGACTTTCTCATTTCAAATCTAAATCCCCTTGTAGCTGCTTCTCTGCCTCCATTTCTGTGCATATTTGCTTGCTTGAGCTCCTAATTCAGAAGGCATGGTTGCATCTTATAGAGCGCCCTCCTCCCAGGAGCTGGTCAATCTTACAACTTGCCTCCCTATCAACTCTTTCTCAAATGCTAATAAAATGGACCTCAAGCTTCCCCCTTAGTCTGTTTTAGAATTATTTTACTAATGAGATTAAGAGCCTTTGTAAAAGGGGAACTCTTAAGTCTCTGGTGACAATCATACTATCCTGTATTCACTTTATGTCACAACCAAAATTCTGCAGTTTGCCTTTTGAAAGAGGCTGTTCTACTAGGTATTGTGTTAGGCACTTTATATACCTCATTTTATTTATTTCTATAACATTCCTGTGAGGAAAATATGTTAACACTTAAGTTTCCTTTATAAATATTAGTTTGCACATAGGTGAGGGTAATAAAAGTATACTTGAACTTAGTGTTTATGAAATCTGAGTCTTGTGCAGGAAATCACCTGCTTTATAGGATTTTGGATGTGAGGACTCAATGATAACATTAATTTGGTAAGTGATGGCACCACTTAATTACTCTTCTTTCTTTCTTTTTTCTTTTTCTTTTTTTTTCTTTTTCTTTTTTTTTTTTTTTGAGGCAGAGTTTCACTATGAAACTCACTGTGTAGACCAGGCTTGCCTTGCACTCACAGAGCTCTGAGAGTTAATTACTTTTTTTTGGACTACTGTCACCGTACTCACTCTGTCATTGAATTAGACTGATAGTTTCCAGATCAAGACTTGTTTAATCTGCACTTCCAGTGTCCAGCTAGTGCATAGTATCCAGTAAACACTTGATTAATGCTTGCTGAACCCGAATGTTTGTTTTCTTCTAGGAGGGCTTCCTTATGAACTGACAGAAGGAGACATCATCTGTGTGTTCTCACAGTAAGTCCTCTGTTATTTCCTATCTCCTGGGTATATGGAACAGTTTGCTTCCATAGTGTATTTTTGTAACAGCAACAAGGCATTTCAAGCTGGGTGTGGAGTTGTACACCTCTAATGCCAGTAGACAAAAGGCTGAGGTAGGATGACTTGGGGTCAGCCTAGGCTACATAATACATTCCAGGTCAGCCTGTACTACAAAGTGAGACCCTGCTTCAAAAAGCCACCAAAGCCATTTTAATTTTAGGCTGAATGACATCTCTTCATGGGGAAGGCTAGAGCCTAGATCAGTCCAAGGACAGATCAGGTTCCAGAGAATTACCACATGGGAGATCCTGGAGTTTGGACCATTTGAGAGGCTGTCTGAGGGATTTTAGTCAATTTCTGTCATTTTTACTAAGCCTTGTTCAACATGGGCTTGCATTGGAACAGACTGGGATTCTCAGGAAGGTGCAGTATTGCCCCTTCTCTTTGGGTTCTTGAAAACTCTAGATCATCCATCATCACAGGGCTCTCTGAGCCTTTCCTGTGTGGTATTGGGCCAAAGAGAAGTAGACCTAGCCTGTACACTTTATCAGCCGTGCTGACTTGTTCTCTGAAATGGTTTTACTAATGTCTATTCTAACTGGAATACCTACTTATCCTCTTTTCTTTCTTTCTTTCTTTTTTCCTTTCTTCCTTCCTTTCTTTTTGTTTTTGTTTTTCTTTTTTTTTTTTTTTCTTTTTGGAGATGGGGTTTCTCTGTAGCCCTGGCTGTCCTGCAACTCTCTGTAGACCAGGCTTGACTCAGAGATCTTTTTGCCTCTGCCTCCTAAGTGCCAGGATTAAAGGCGTGTACCATCCAGTTCAGATCTTGATCAAAGTTATCTAACTCTAAAGTAGAAGGTTAAATGGGTTTTTATTGGGATTGTTAACATTTTTTATTAACTTTCTGGGAGATTTTGATATTTTTCTGATAGTCATCCTATCTAAGAAAAAGAATGTATATTTTTAAAAAAATGTATGTTTATGTCTTTTGGAGATTTAAAAGAGTTCTTCATATAGGCTGGGTCTAGTGCTTGGTTATTAGGTGTATTGCTAAGTATTTTGTCCTTTTTTGTTGCTATTATGAAGGTGATTTCTCTTTCATTTTATCTTCTGATTATTTTTTTGTATATAAATGGTGACTGACTTTTAACTCTGTCCTATTACTTTACTGAATTGTTAAACTGTTTATTTTTGTCATTGTTTATCATTAATGCTATTTAATTTTCTCTCTATATAATCTACAAACAGAGATACTTTTACTTCTCCATTTCTTTTATCTGTTTGATCTAATTACATTGGCTATACCTCATTATATTGTCAAATAGTTCTCAACCTTAGTTGAATCACATTCACTATTTTGCATTGAGTAAGATACTAGATTTTGGATTGGTATGTATATATAGAATTATGTAACTTATACATCAATTCCTGTTTTATTTTATGACTTAATTTATAAAGCCTTATTTGGAATTGGTTTTATAAAAAAATAAGTTAGACTTTCTATTTTGTATTCAATTAGTTTCTGCTTTGGTCTTTATTAAAGCCTGTCTTAGGTTTGTTTTATTTTATGTTCATTTTTTTTAAGGAGTCAAATTCTCTAAGGTTACAGATTTCTCTGAGTATAGCTGGCTTAGCTACATCCTTTCATTTTACTTCATCCAACTATTAGCTAAGAGAGTAGGTTTCAAGTTCTAGTTAGCAGTGTGTTTTTTAAGAATTATTTTTAAAAAGAATTTATGGATGTTTTGCTTACATGTATGTCTGCACCATGTGAGAGATAGAAGAGGGCACTGGATTCCTTGGAACTGATGGCTACTGATGGATGTGAGCCTCCAGTTGTATGCTGGGAATCAAACCTGGGTCCTCTTGAAGAGCAGCCAATGCTCTTAACTATTGAGTCCTCTCTCTAGCTCCAGTAGCAGGATTTTGTTTAAAATATTATTTCTAGTTTTATCATGCTGATTGTTGAGTATATGTTGTAGATATTAGAGTTTATTAACAATTTTAACTCTTTCTTTCCAACCTACTGTGTCATTTACAATACTCTATTATGTGAATTTTGTTTGATTATTCAGTATGAAAGGTTTTACATTTTAAATGAATAAAACTTTTTATAAACTAAATAGATATGGGGAGATTGTCAATATCAATCTTGTGAGAGACAAGAAGACTGGGAAATCCAAAGGATTCTGTTTCCTGTGCTATGAAGATCAGAGGAGCACCGTTCTGGCTGTTGACAATTTCAATGGAATTAAGGTAAATGTGCTGACTGAGCGGTCTTTGGCTGACCTTTTCCTTTCACTTTTTTTTGCCTGCTGTTTACAGCTGCAGGAATAGTACTGGTCAGCTGGATGTACTGCGGGGGTTGTAAAAATGTGTAGACACACCGGATAGAGAATGATTCCAGGAAACCATTTTCTGGCTCATGCACCTGCCAGGAATTGTTCCTTCTTCCTATGTTAGCAAACTGTTGTTCCAGAAATATGGGTCTGTGCCCCCTTATCTGGTGTATATTTTTTTAGACACATTTTCTATCTGTTCTAATACATTAGAGAATGAAGAGACTAGAGACACTGCTCTTGGATATTGTGCTGTGTCAGAGAACTGGGAGCTTCATCATGACTTTATGAGCTAAGACAGAGCCATGTATATCTAGTCTATGATTTCTGTGACTTAACATATTGGCTCCTGGAAATTCTCTAGTTAAAATCTGGTGACCAATTCTATAAATAGAAGCCATTCTGAAATTTTAAGGGAGTAGCATTCACAAGAAATCACCATCAGAGGAAAATTGCTTTTTCAAAAAAGTATATCAAAATGAGAAATAGAATGGATGACAGAAGCTTTTCAGGCTTAAAGGAACAAGTAAAAATGTATTCTTGTAGTGGAATAGTGAAATTAATCTTTAGGTTTTAGATGCTATTGCCTGCATAGTAAGTGTGTCTGCTTGAACATAGACTTAGGGCAAAGGATTAATTTGCTTGTTGTTCACCTGTAAAACTATAGCTTATAGTCCAGTAATCGATGGGAACTGAAAGCTCCTATATGGTGGGAGTAGAAAAGGGTATGAGCGCTCAAGAGGAAGGGACTTAGTGCTATGAATGTAGCTCAGTGATAAGAGTACCTCTCTGTCATATGCAAGACTGTGAGTTCAGTACCATCGCCACCATCACAGTCACAGCAACAACAAAAGAACTTTGTTCCCTTGGGCTTATTTTGCCTCCTGATTTCTTTGTTGAAAAAGCAGCCATAGCACTAAATTTCATGTTTCTAGTCCTCATGTTTTCTTGTTAAATGTGTATAATTTTATATGTATGTACACACATCATGCATGTGATGCCTTAGGTCAGGCATCATTCCTTAGAATCTGTCTACCTTCTCTTCCCC
>CM052722.1:94707818-94733258 GCA_028551405.1 Uromys caudimaculatus
CTTCCCTCCCTCTCTCCCTCCTTCCTTCCTTTCTTTCGACAGGATCTCTCACTTCTCTGGAACTTATCAAGTAGGCTAGGTCTTTCTGTCCTTCCTTCCTTCCTTCCTTCCTTCCTTCCTTCCTTCCTTCCTTCCTTCCCTCCCTCCCTCCCTCCCTCCCTCCCTCCTTCCCTCCTTCCCTCCCTCCCTCCCTCCCTCTCTCCTTCCTTCCTTCTACCAGGATCTCTCACTTCTCTGGAACTTATCAAGTAGGCTAGGTTGCTTGGCCAATGACAGTATTCCTCTCTCTGCCTCACAATGCTAGAATTACAAGTGTATGCCACCACACTAATATTATGTGGGTTCTTGGTATTAACCTCAGGTTCTTATTCTTACAAGGAAGTTTTACCAACTGAACACAATTCCTCATAGACAAATCAGTTGTGCTTTAAATTGCAAATTCTCACAGGTTTTCATGATTCTGTACTTTAGGGCAATACTTCTTTTAAACTTCATGATATACACACAGAATATGAAGAGATTTGCATGGCACCTGTAGGATATCAAGGGAGGAGGGGTGGGCTCTGTGCACAATTGGTCCAGAGGACAAACTTGCTGCCAGGCCCCATTTAGCCGCTCTGAGTGCTGTGTTTAATCCTTTCTTTATGCAAGGCAATGGGTGTAGTTCAAACCTTATTTCTCTAGTTTGTTTAAATAGTTTGATGCAGGAGCTGTCTTTGCTGAAACATTTCCCTTTTGCTTAGATTAAAGGAAGGACTATCCGTGTGGACCATGTGGCAAACTATCGGGCTCCTCAGGAATCAGAAGATGTAGATGATGTGACTAGAGAGCTCCAGGAGAAGGGCTGTGGGGTTAGAACCCCCCCGGCAAGTCCTCCTGAAGTCTCCGAAGATGAAGATGTCAGACTCACAAAAAAGCACAAAAAAGGTAGAGTGTTCAAACTCAGGAAAAGAGTGTGTAGTCTTAGTGTCTTCTTTCCCAAGCATGCACAGATAGTCAACAGTCCACTCTTAAGTGTGAAAGGGGAAGGTGTGAGAATATTTACTTTGGTCAAGAAAGCAGAGGTATCTTAGGGGAGGAAGGCTAGTAGTGCAGGCAGAATTAATGTCTTCTGAAATTCATATGTTGCAGTCTTAACCCTTTCAGATCTCCAAATGAGATTGTTTTTAGAGATATAGCCCTTCCGTGTGGGGTTGTCTTGTACCCATCAGGAGTAACAGGTGTCCTATTTGATTCTTACAGAAATTTGTGTATAACCTGTGACTGCTTCATGTTGCTGCCTAGGATGTGTTTTACATGCATATTCTCCATCTGCTAGCATGGGAAAATTTTGGAATAGCTCAGTTTTATATGAGCTACAGAGAGAAGAAAGGAAAGGCACTTTTTTTTTTTTTTTATAAGCTGGGCAATGGTGGCGCAGGCCTTTTTTTTCTTTTTTCTTTTTAAAATTTATTTATTTATTATATGTAAATACACTGTAGCTGTCTTCAGATACCCCAGAAGAGGGCATCATATCTCATTACAGATGGTTGTGAGCCACCATGTGGTTGCTGGGATTTGAACTCACGACCTTCGGGAGAGTGGTCGGCACTCTTAACTGCTGAGCCATCTCTCCAGTCCAGAAAGGCACATTTTAAAGAGATTTTTTGTGTTTTCTTTTTCTTCTTGATTGCCCCCCTCCCAGACAAAAAAGAGAAAAAGAAAAAAAAGAAAGAAAAAGAGAAGACTGAACACCAGGTCCAAGCAGAGCTGCCATCCTGCTCCAGAAGCACCACAGTAAAGGAAAAGGATGAGCATAGTTCGAAGAAGCACGGCAGCAAGACCTCAGAGAGAGCACAGAAGTCTGAATATAGAGAGAGGAAGAAGAGTCACTCGCGTTCCCCTGACGGCAGGATGTACCGCAGTAGAGCAGAGGTCCCCGAGTGGGAGTCAAAGAAAGAGAAACCCAAGCATGAGCACAAGTCCTCAAGCAGGAGGGATGCAGACGAAAAGAGTAGAGATAAGGATAGAGGGAGGAGCTCAGGTACTCATTCCAGCAGGCACAGTGGGCATTCTGAAGGGCGGAGTCGTAGAAGTAGAAGTAGAAGTAGAAGTCCAGCTAAGTCCCATAGGCACAAAAAACATAGGTACTCTCGGGAGCGGGAGTCCTTCCACACCAGTGACCGTAGATGTTACTGATGCCTGTTTTGGCTGTCCGGTTCTTTGAAAAGGAATTTTGTTGCATAATGTCAATTTCTCTTTGTTGTTGTTATTTCTATATATAAAGATTTGGAGGTTGAATTCTTTCAATACCTGACAAAGTTGTTGAAAAGGCCATAGTTTCAATAGCTGGATGTCTATATTTAAAAAAAAAAAGCCTAACAAACATGATCGATTGTCCCTGGGAAAATATTTAGTACTGATCAGAGTATGTGCCTAAAATTTGGTTTATAAATTTGGCCCTTAAACCCACAAACCTCTGATTTAAGATGAGATTGCCGGGGAAGTCAAAACACAAGGCAATGCTGGAGTTCTAGTGTCCGTGTTAGATATTTAGAGGGCAGCACTGGAGGCACCTACCAGATGGCAGGTACAGCTGTAAAGAGGTGGGGCTCAGTAAGGATGGGATAGGATTCTTAAGAGCAGCCACTTCCCCTTGACATTCTGTCCCTATTGCCATACCAGGGATGGAAACTGCTTAGCGCAGTTCCCTTTATTTTGTTTTTAGTTTTTGATGGTTACATATGTGTCTATGTATTTTTCCTTGTAACTTATTTATTTGTATTGAGGTGAAATTCATATAAAATAAACCATTCTAAACAGTTCAGTGGCATTTGGTCCATTCAATGTTGGATTAATACCATTTTCATGTATCTCTAAATCATTTATACTGTTCTTTACTCTTAAGAGTAGAGACAATTCCTGACAAGTACAAATAGGCTTTTGTTTCTATGGACTCAGCTCTTTGTTACTTTTCTCATTTCTGTGACAAAATGTCAAAATGCCAATGAAAGCACCTTAAGGAGGGTTTATTTTCTTGTGTTCTGTACATGCAGGTGTGGGGGCTGTGGATCAACTTTTGGGTGTGTCTCTCCCTTTGATTTCTTACTGCGTTGTTTGGGCTAGACTGGCTTGGCTAGCTGGTGTGTCTTTGTGACCTGCTTGCCTCTTTTCTCTTCTAGCACCAGGGTTACAGGTACAAAAATGCTGGGGATCCAAACTCCATCACTTCCCGTGCCCACTCAAATTTATAATCTTTTATTCTTTAATTATTACTGTTACTTATAAATATTGAATAATTATATAAATGGAACCTGATGGATTCTGTTCAGTGTACATTTATGTTTTATGGTTGACCACTTGTTTACATAAACATTTAAGGAACTCTTCTAGGGGAAGACTAATTTTCCCTCTCATCACTCTACTTGCTCATAGTTCTTCAGCTAGGATTGGGGCCTTTGAGATTCCCCCTATCCACACTGGCAAGTTGACTGATATAATTATTCAGGTCTCATTTAAGCAGCCATATTGCTGAAATTTCATGAGTATAGCATCATGGCTCTTAGAATCTTTCCACCCCTTCCTCTGTGCTGTTCCCTGAGTTTTCAGTGGAGAGATGTGTTGTAGGTGTATTACCTGGGGCTGGACACCCTATTGTCAGCTGTTCTCTACATTTTGACTACTTACTACTGTAATGGTCTCTTGTGAAAAGAAGCTTGATTGATGAGGGATGAGGGCTACACACTCATTGGTGGGTATAAAGATTTTTAGAGTGCACTTAACAGTCACATTAGTTTAGGAAAGTGGTCAATAGTAGCTTTTCTAAGATCCATCACCTCTTAGCTAAGAATGGCTGACTAGATTGTAGTCCCAGGCATGATTTCCCTCCTGTTGAATGGACCTAAGTCTAATTAGACAGCTGTTGGTTCCCACCAAAATATAAGTACCACTATTGACCCTTTAGGGATAACTTGCTGTCTTAGGGTTTCTATTCCTGTACAAACATCATGACCAAGAAGCAAGTTGGGGAGGGAAGGGTTTATTTGGCTTACACTTGCACGTTGCTGTTCGTCACCAGAGGAAATTGGGACTGGAACTCAAGCATGTCAGGAAGCAGGAGCTGATGCAGAGGCCATGGAGGGATGTTTCTTACTGTCTTGCTTGCTTCCCCTGGCTTGCTCAGCTGGCTTTCTTATAGAGCCCAAGACTACCGGCCCAGGGATGGTACCACCCACAAGGGGCCCGCCCCCCTTGATCACTAATTGAGACAATGCCTTACAGCTGGATCTCATGGAGGCATTTTCTCAACTGAAACTCCTTTCTCTGTGATAACTCCAGCTGGTGTCAAGTTGACACAAAAGCAGCCAGTACACTTGCCATACTGATCACTGCAAATTGTAGGTGTCATAGCTGCATAGGATTATTGATTGCTCCCTCCCTTGGCAGCTTGTTAATACCTTTTGGTATAATTAAAGCTAGTCCTCAGGGAGGAGGTTTTCAGGTCAAATCTAGCCCAAATCCTCTTGGGTTCTATGTCCAAAGTGGGTGGTGCCTTCAGCAATAGAGGGTGACTTTCAATTTCAGGGAGGCAACCAAGGGTAACAGCAATAACCTATATTGTTTGGGGAGTCTCTTGGACTCCCTTGACCAACAATTGGAAGAGATTTCTCATGCCTGATTCTGGGATTTTATTAGTTTAGGTGTACTGGCTGGTTTTGTGTATCAACTTGACACAAGCTACAGTCACCAGAGAGGAAGGAGCATTAGATGAGGAAAATGCCTCTATGAGATCCAGTTATAAGGCAATTTCTCAGTGATCAATACAGGAGGGCCCAGCCCATGGGGAGTGGTGCCATCCCCGGGCTGGTAATCCTGAGTTCTAGAAGAAAGCAGGCTGAGCAAGCCACCACGGGAGGCAAGCCAGTAATCAGCATACCTCCATGGCCTCTGCATTGGCTCTGGCCTCCAGGTTCCAGCCCTGCTTGAGTTCCTGGCCTGACTTCCTCCATGTTGAACTCTGATCTGGAAGTGTAAGCCAAATAAACCCTTTCCTCCCCAACTTGCTTTTTGGTTGTGATGTTTCCTCACAGCAGTAGAAACCCTAAGTAAGAAACTAGGGCTCATTTAATTTTTTTTTCTTTTTATTGAAAATAGATTTTTTTTTCTCATGTAATATTTCTGTTTATGGTCTCTGCTCCTGCTACTATTCACAGTTCTTCCCTACCTTCCCTCCCATCTGGATCCACTTTCTGTCTCTCTTTATAAAGCCTTCAGGCATTTAAAGGCCAATAATAAAATATATAATAAAAAATAACACATCAGAATTGGATAGACAAATAGACGGAAAATAGTTCAAGAGAAGGCACAAGACTCAGAGACCTACTTGTTTCCACACTCAGGAATCCCATAAAAAAATGCTAGACTGGAAGCACAAATGACAATGCACATACAGTTACAGGCCCTGCGAATGCTGCCTCAATCTCTGAGTTCATGTGAGCTCTGTTCATGTTAGTTTAGAGGCCTTGTTTGCTTGGTGTCCTCCATCCCTCTGGCTCTTACACTCTTTCTGCCACCTCTTCCTCAGGATTCCCTGAGCCCTCAGGGTGTCGTGGGATATCCACCAGACAAGACTGCTCAGATACAAGTTTAAACCAGTAGAAAGTTTATTAGCCAGCCAGCGACTACACTGGGTGTTCAGGATCTCAGTGTAACACTGAATCTTTCTCAGGGTGAGCTTTTAAGTAAAAAAACAAACAAACAAACAAACAAAAAACCATATTCTAGGTTGACAGATTTCAGTTAACAAGAACAGCTAGAAGAGAAACTACAGAAGCAAAAAAGCAAAGTTAGTACATTTAGTCTTTCCCAGAACTGTGAACTTTGATAGATTAGGTCTTTGTTTTCATTTTGGCAGGCAATACTGTCTAAATTTTGAGTTTTATGGCCTGAATAGTCTTCTGTCATGGAGTCAGTTGTGCTAAAGTCTGGGGCCTACTAATGTCTGGGGGCCTGTTACTTTCCACACTGGTCTTGGTAAATGAGCAAAATAGAGGACTTATCCTACTCTAAAGAGGTGTAGTTGGTCCTATGCTGGGTCTGGCATGACCCTGGTGGGGACAGAATGACATGGTTCCTGCCCCTGGTACAGGACCAGTGGATGTGAGCCTCCATGAGTGTCATGGCTGCCGTGGGCTCGAGGCTTGTTTGTACAATAATGTACGTATTTTTACATTCCTCAGAGGAATGTCCTTGGGAGGCGAAGGTGTGGCTAATGTCTCAGCAAAATGGTAAATGCTGGAACCTTCAGGACAGCCCTTAAGGCTGTGGAAAAGAACTCTCAAAACATGGTGAAGTGGAAACTTAAGGGTTCTTTGGAAAATCAGTTGTGTTGGATGGTGTTTTGCTGGGCAAACACGTGAAGGAGTGTTACTCTGAAGTGGACACAGGTGAAAGGATGTTCTGCTAAAGCAAACACGAGAAAGGACATGTGACGATCGATGCTTCCCTAACAACTCACATGTATTGGTCTGCCTTACATAAGTTGTTGAGCTCCATTTGTCAGGACTCCATGGAGAGAAACAAATCAAAAAACTTCTGGTGGTGTGCTTAAGTTCTTGCGACTTCCGCGGACTCTGGCTGATTGACAGAGTGATGTCAGCTGGGACAGACACAGGTGCTGAGGCAAGGCCTGTGGAGGACATGTGATGTTTGGAGGGAGTATAAATAGGACTCCACAGACAGTGAAGTTAAAAGCAAATGTGTGCTTGCTGTCTCCTAAGAATCACAGAGCTGGGTGGGGGGTGTCACAGGATGCCGATTCATAGGATAAGCAAAAGGAAACCTGGACTAAATGACTGATATGTAAAATAAAAGTCTGGGCTTATGATCTATAAGAGATGAGCTATCCAGAGAATATTTTAGAATAGCAAGAGAGAACTGCTTGAAGAACTACCTGAAGTGAAACATAGAGGGCTGTCTGGAGATCTCCACAGAAAGCAGATCAGAGAGAAAGAAAGCAGAACACAGAGAAAGCAGGCTGCAAAGCTGTCTCCGGCAGAATACAGACCACCAGCTTGGACCCACGATTTGACTTCGATCATTTGTTTCACTGAACCCAGGCACCCCTTCTCTCAGAACCCCTCCCCAAGCAAGGCTCGTCCTTGGCAGTCCTAAGGATCGTTAATTGTACTGAACTGATACATAATTGGCTATATAGTTTAAGATGCAGGGCTCCACTGTAAATCCAATCTGAATGAGAATTAAAGGCCTAGCCAGTGTTGATAGCAGAGTAGCTTGCCAGTGGGATCAAAAGAACAGAGACTGGTATCAAATCTTTGATTTGTGTCTTTGCCTCTTTCACTTTTTGAGGTTTTCCTGAAGCATAGCAAGGTTTTTTTTTTTTAATTACTCCTGATCAATTGGCATAGAAACAACAGGTTTCTCCCAAAGTCATAGTTTCCTGTATCCAATGAGATGTAAGTCTAAGCTTTAGTTTTGTAGGATCATTTCTGTAAGGTAATCAACTTGTTTTAATTCAGAAATGGAAACTTAGTATCCCTAGACCCTGACCAACTATCTAGTTAGTTTTGAAAGTGTCAGAAGAGGCACACTTAGTCAAACCATTGGTCTGTGCCCGTCAGGTATTCGCAGGGGCTCGGTAATATTGCTGTTATCCAGACCAGTTAACCCATAAGGCAAAACAACAGGCATCAGAAGAAGGGAAGTGCCGAGGTGAAAGGTTTTGGATATTATTAGTTCCATCCCCTTGTATGTCCTCTAATGTTAATTTCGGCTACCCCCAATCACAGTGAGTTTTGTCAGTCAGTGAACTGACGGCCTGGTTAGTTCCTATCTACATGTATGGTCACAGGGAGTCTGAGCATAATCAGCAATCCTTGCTGATTCAGGCTGGGAATGAATAACTCTATCCCCAGTGTCCCTTCCTGTTTCTCAGCTTTTACCTGTTTTCTAAAGGCCATCTTTCTTATAGATTCCTAGATTTTTAATTTTATGGCCATTGGATTACATTTTCCTGCTATGCATTTCTTGGGAGAGGTCTTTCTTTCTGAATATTCATCTGTGTGTTTTCAGGAAGTCTGTTTTACAACTCCAATTTTTGCAATGAAAACTTTTGTTCCTGGCAACTAGGGTCTCAGCCACAGAGCATGCATAGAATTGTAAACTCTGTATTCCTATCTCAGAAGATAAATTCCCACAGCTTTTCTTTTTTTCAATAAAAGCAGATACTTAAAATAGGCATCAGTACGTAAAAAAAAAAAGTCAAGATGGAATATGGGTTCCATATTTGCCATATTAGCTAATTATCTGTCGTCTCCGTTTCGAGGTCCAGTCCGGAGGGCAGTGGGTGTTGGACCATAATTCTGTATTCATACCGAATGTAAGACTCAGAACAGAGAGAAGGGCATGGAGTAGAAAGGCCTGGGGACCAACCAAACCTTAATTTTAATGGGTCTGTACCAGAGACAGTCCATTTGGCTTCGTCTGTGGCTTCTGCTCTGTTGACCTGGGTGTGGCAGACCTATGATGTAATGCAAGCTGCCTTCACAGCCATGGGAGTGGAGAGAATCACTGTGTAGGGTTCTTTCTAAGTTGGTTTCAGTGCCCCTTTGGTTACCTGTTTAACCAAGGCAGTATCATTGGACTCAGATGGTGGAAACTGATGGCGGACTTGGAGGTCAGTTGGGTCTTTTGGGTATTTCAATGAACAGCCTTTAGAGAACTTTGGAGAACTGGAGAGCCTGTAGTGACTTGAGAGAGGAATATCAGAGAGTTTTGCCAACTGCTTGTCTCTGAGCCAGTGGGGGAGGTCTTCCAAATATAATCTCATAGAGGGTAAATCTCACACTGTATGGGGATTCAGTGAGCTCAGAACCCAAAGGAAGGAGATCTAGCCATCCTCCATTGGACGCCAATGAGCGTTTCGTTAGGGTTGATATCTTGTTTATTTATTGTTTTTCACCTGCCCAGAATTCTGAGGTCTGCACAATGAAGGTTTTAATCTATGCCTAAATCTTTATTAATTGAGAGGATTTTTGGCTTGAAAGCCTGGCCATTGTTGGACCCCATTGCTAAGAGGAGAACACGTTAGGAGATGAGTTCCTGGAGGAGCTTTTTAACTACTGTTTGAACAGTTTCAGTCTCGGTGTGGAACACTTGTACCCACTTGGAAAAGTTATCTATCAGAACTAGTATGTAAGCCTTTTTATTCTCCCCTGGCAGGCCAGATGTTTTCTAGGAGTATGCTGGAGTGTTGGTCTCTCATTTGGACCCCTTCCAGGGTAAGGATTCTCTGGGATTCATTTGAACACAAACCTGGCATCGGACTGAGACATTTTGTGCTAGGCTGTCCAGTTTAGGTTTAACATCTTAGCCTGAGCAACTTAGAATGTTTTATGGACCCCAGAAGAGTAGCCTGGAGAAGGTCAATTACCAGAGTTCTGCTAGTTGTTTCTTGGGGGGAAATGATCTTTCCCTTTGGTGGTCTCTGTCAACCTGTGGGTTTGAGCTATCCATTTTTTCTCTTTAAATCCTCTGTTTCCTCTTAGTTGTACCATGGAGTCTCAGATAGCACTGGGTTGGGATATGCCGTCAGAATATCAATAGGCCCCATTGGTCTTAGGGCTGTTTGTCTCACAGCCAGGTCAGTGATCTCGGTAATGTTGGCCTCAGAAGAGTCATCTTTTTGATGTTCTCAGCAGTGGGTCCATGGAGAATAGCAATTTGTAGCAGAAACCAAGTAGCCTCTAGGAGGGTCAAGATTTTCTCTGTTTTCACATTCCTTTGCTCTCTTTCTCTGTCAACCATACCACGGACATGTTCTGTAGTAAAAGCACAGCAAGTGTCTATGTATATGGATGGTGGTGGACTTTCCTTTTCCATGGCTGAGAGCCTGGGTCAGAGCTATCTGTTCTGTTCTCTGGGTTGAGGTACCTGGCTTGGGCCCAAATCGTTTTGGTTAAAACAACTATTGCTGCTCCTGTGTACCTGGTTTCATCTTTCATCTTGTGGCGGTCATGGATGAGCGCCTGCAGGTTGTCTGTCATCAAGCAAGAGGGTAGCAGGACTTATTATGGTAGTGGGTTTCTCAAACTGGACTCAGGGGTGGTCCAGGAATAGGGCCTGGTACTGGATCACACAGGCATTAATTAGACTGTCAGTGTTCTGGTGTTCTTTGAAGGAAGGCCTCAAGGGCATAGGGTGCTGCTGTAAGTTATAAGATCCAAGCCCTAATTTTTTTTATTAGACTGGCAGTGCCCTTCACAGCTCTTAGACAGGCGGTCCATCCTGTGACTACAGGGTCTAATTATTTGGGCAAGCATGTCACAGGACATTTCCATGCCCCCAAAGTTAGGGTTAAAACTCTTTTTGTAGCGTCTTTTGTTTTGTGGACAAACTGATGAAAAGGTTTTGAGACATCTGGAAGTGCTAGGGGTGGAACCGAAGTCAGAGCTGTTTTTAAAGCCTCAAATGCCTTTTGTTTAGTCTCAGTCTAGATTAGAGGTTCAGTGCCCCACTTTGTGCTGGTGTATAGGCCTTGCTATTTCTGTAAACTCTGGTATCCAAAGGCAGCAATACCCAACTGCACCTAGGAACTCTTGAACCTGTCTCCTAGACTTTGGAGTTGGAATCTGAAGGATGGCAGCAATCCTACTCTGAGATCGACTCCTTTTGCTCCCTTCAGCTGGTAGCCAGGATCGGTAGCCTCTGATGTACAAAGCTGGGCTTTCTTAGTAGTTATTCTGTAGCCTCCCTTCAGCTGGTAGCCAGGATCGGTAGCCTCTGATGTACAAAGCTGGGCTTTCTTAGTAGTTATTCTGTAGCCCAAGGTCTCTAACTCTTGCAACAGTCCCTTGGTGGCCCTTTTATAATTTATTTCAGTTTTAGAGGCTAGACAGAGGTCATTTACATATTTAAGACTATGGTCTAGGAAACCCGATAGAAAGGCAGGAGATTAGCATTTAGTGTTTTTAAATCCTTGCAGCAATCTGTTCCAGGTATGTTGCCCACTGCAACCCCCCTCTGGGTCTGTCCATTTAAAAGCAAAGATGGGTTGACTCACCCCTGCCAATGGCAGACTGAAGAATTCGTCCTTCAGTTCCAAGACAGTGTACACCTATTTTTCTGGAAGAATCAGACTCAGAGACACATAGAGACACACAGTGAAAACAGCCAAGAGTGGCCACCACACATTCATACACCTGAACAGACAGGGAACTCAGTGACATTTCACACAGATCCTGGACACTAGATCAGAAGCTGCGTTCTACCTCTCCTATGTGTCCAGACAGTAGGTGCCTTAACCACACTTATCTTTGGAGGTGAGAGACCAGGCGACCTTCTAATTTGTTTCCTTTTGGGGGTAGAGGGTGCTCAAAAACATTGGGCAGCAAATGATTAAAGTGCGTTGTGGGGCCCCAGAACATTGTGCACCATCTAGGAGTCCCCTGTCCATTGCATTCTTCCTTATTCTGAGGGGCTCTAAGGACCCCCACTCTCACCCCTATCTAGAGATCTGATCACTGGGGATTTTGGTGGGACCTCCAGAAATGCTGTAGGGTATCCACCAAAGAAGACTTTTCTGACATTGGTTTAAGCCAATAGAAAGTCTTTATTAGCTGGCCAGAGACTACACTGGGTATTCGGGATCTCAGTGTATAGTGAAGGACTGAATCTTTCTCAGGGTGAGATTTAAGCACAATAAACTGTATTCTGGGTTGACACACTTCAGTTAACAAGAATAGCTATGCAGAAGAAGAACTACAGAAGCCAAAAAGCAAAGTTAGTAAGAATCTTTCCCAGAACTATGGACTTTGCTAAACTAGGTCTTTGTTTTCATTTTGTTTGTTTTTTTTTCTTTTTTGTTTTTTTTCAAGACAGGGTTTCTCTGTGTAGCCCTGGCTGTCCTGGAACTCTCTGTAGACCAGGCTGGCCTCGAACTCAGAAATCTGCCTGCCTCTGCCTTTGTTTTCATTTTGGCAGGTGGTAATGTCCGTGTGCTGAGCTTTATGGCTTGAATAGTACTTCCATCATAGAGTCAGTTGTGCTAAGGTCTGGAGGCCTGTTACAAGGGGAGGGATTTATAGGGAACTCACATTTAGAGTTGAGTGTTCCAAGGTCTTTCACTGTCCTCCTAATGTCTGTCTGTGGGTCTTCGTTTTTGTTCCCATCTGCTGCAGGAGGAAGCCTCTCTGATGATGGTTGAGCGAGGCACTGATCTATCACTATGGCAGAATGTCATTAGGAGTCATTTTATTGCTCTTTTTTTTTTTTTTTTTAAGATCAATAGTATTTGGTTTAACCATAGGGTTATCTAGTCTCAGGTTCTTGGTCACTGCAGCACTGTCGAGTATGGGTCCCATCTTGTAAAGTGGGCCTTAAGTCAAGTTAGATATTGGCTGGCTACTCCCACAAGATTTGTGCCACCATTGTACTAACATTTCTTACTGGCAGGACTTCATTGTAAGTCACAGGGTTTGTGGCTGTACTAGTGTTTACATTTCTTTTTGGTGGCATGCAGAATACCTTCCTGTATGAAAGACACTAGATCCTAGGGGTGAAGACTCTGTGTAGGCACCAGCTTGATTTCTCCATGTTCAGTGAGTTGTGTAGATGTTGTCTTCAGCAATGGGGCCTTGCCATCAGATTGGGGAAGGCAACCTATTGTCTTGGTATCAGCCTGGGTTGTTTGGAGATGCCCATGGGACCCCACTGGCCATGAAAACAATTTAATATAATCCAATACTGGTACCAGAAGCTTTATTTGGTGACAATAGGTGTCCAGTGTGGCTTTGTATTCCCTACTATTTGCATCAACTTACTGGCTTGCTTCTCCTGGTTTGCTCAGCCTGCTTTCTTATAGAGCCCAAGACTACCAGCTCACAGATGGTACCACCCACAAGGGGCCCTCCCTCCCTTGACCACTAATTGAGAAAATGCCTTACAGCTGGATCTAATGGAGGCATTTCCTCACCTGAAGCTCCCTTCTCTGTGATAAGCCCAGCTTGTGTCAAGTTGACACACAAAACCGGCCAGTACAGCCTTCATATATGTATTTATTTTAGGAAGCTTCTACTGTATTGGGTTTCCATACTACCACTTAAATGTTCCTTAATTTTAATTTTCTCTCCCCATATTCCTTCCCTCGTTCCCCTCTTCCCTCCCACTCCCAACTTGATGCCCCTGTTCCAGCCCTGCTCACACCCACTCATAATTATCTATTCTATTTTCCTTTCCTAATAAGATATATAGCCCCTTGCTCTATACCGAACCGCTGTGGTTTTACAGATTGTAGCTTGGCTATCATTTTGACTTAACTGGTAATATTCACATATAAGTGAACACATACCATATTTGTCTTTTATGCATATTTGTCTTTCTGTGACACCTCCCCCAGGAAGATGTTTTTAGTTCCATCCATTTACTTGTGAATTCCATTTTTAAGCAGATGGATAATATTCCATTGTGTAAATATATCTCATTTTCTTTATCCATTCTTCTATTGAGGGAAATTTAGGTTGTTTTCAGTTTCTGGGTATTATGAATACAGAAGCAATGAACATGGTTGAGAGAGTGTCTCTGTGGTAGGATGAAGCACTGTGTGTGTGTGTGTGTGTGTGTGTGTGTGTGTGTGTGTATCTCCATCCAAGAGTGGTATAGCTATATCTTGAGGTAGAGTGATTCCCATCATCCTGAGGAATTACTACTACACTGATTTATTTACCTAGTGGCTGTTCAAATTTGTACTCCCACCAACAAGGGCTTAGTGTTCCCTTATTCATATCCTTATCAGGAGGAACTGTCATTTGTTTTAATCTTAGGCCATTCTGACAGGTGTAAGATGAAATCTCAAAGTAGTTTTGGTTTGCATTTCCTTGATGACTATGGTTAATGGACATTTCTTAAAGTGTTTCTCAGCATTTGAATTTCCACTATTGAGAATTCTCTGATCAGATCTGTACTATATTTTTAATTTGTTTATTTTCTTGATATCTATGTTTTTGAGTTCTTTATATATTTTGGATATTATCCCTGTATTTGATGTGTAGTTGCTAAAATTTTTTCCCATTCTGAAGGCTATTGATTTGTCTGAATGACATTGTCCTTTGCTTTACAGAAGCTTTTCAGTTTTGAGGTCCCATTTTCTTTAATTGTGGACCTTAGAGTCTGTACAGTCACTGTTCTGTTCAGAAAGTCTTCTTCTATGCAAATGAGTTCAAGGCTATTCCTTACTTTCTCTTTTATCAGGTTCAGCGAACCTGGTTTTACATTGACATCTTTAATCTGTTTGGAGTTAAGTTTCATGCAGTGTGTGATTCTTTTACATGAAGCCATCTAGCCATCTGACCAGCACCATTTGTTGAAGATGCTTTTTTTTTCCATTATGTATTTCTGGATTCTTTATAAAAAATCAGATGTCTATAGGCGTATAGACTTATTTCTGAGTCTTCAATTAAATTTCATTGATCAACATATCTATTTTAGGCCAATACAATGCTGCTTTTATTACTATAACTTTGTAGTGCAACTTAAAATCAGGGATAGTAACACCTCCAGCAGTTCTTTTATTGTTCAGGATTTTCTTTAGCTCTCTTTGGCTTTTTATATGTCCATATGAATCTGAAAAGTAGTAATTCATACTGTATTGAGTAGATACAGAGAGACTTGGAAAACTTATATTGTTCCTGGTTTCAGTGGAATTGCTTTGAGCTTCTTTCCATTTAATTTTATGTTAGCTATGGACTTTCTGTACATTGCCTTTATTATGTTTAGGCATGTCCCTTGTATCCCTGATCTCTCCAGGATTTTTTTTTCATGAGGGGTGTTGGATTTTGTCAATGGCCATTTCTGCAGGAACCTGTGGTTTTTGTATTTCAGTCTGTTTATATGGTGGACTACATTTATTGATTTGCATATGCTGAACCATCCCTGCATCTCTGGGATGAAACCTACTTGGTCATAGTGGTGGATGATCTTCTTAATGTGCTCTTGGATTTGGTTTATAAGTATTTTATTGATTTTTTTTGCATCTGTGTTAATAAGGGAAATTGGTCTGTAATTTTCTTTTTTTTTTTTGTTGGGTCTTTATGTGGTTTTGGTATCAGGGTAACTGTGGCCTTTTGTTTCTATTCTGTGGAATAATTTGAGGAGTATTGGTGTTCACTCTTCTTTGAAAGTTTTCTGAAATTCTGTGCAAAATCATTTGGCCCTGGGCTTTTTGGTAGGGATACTTTACTATTGCTTCTATTTCACTAGAAGTTATAGGTGTGTGTAAATTGCTGATCTTATCTTAATTTCATTTTTGTAAATGATAATATTGAGAAAATTATCCATTTCTTTTAGATTTTACAATTTGCTAGAGTCCAGGTTTTTAAAGTATGTCTTTATGATGATTATCTGGATTTCTTTGGTGTCTGTTGTTATTTCCCCTTCTCATTTATGATTTTGTTAATTTCAATATTCTCTCTCTGCCTTTAGTTAATTTTGAATAAGAATTTGCCAATTTCTCAAAGAAACTACTGTTTGTTTCATTCTTTCTATTTTTCTTGTTTCTATATTATTGATTTCAGCCCTGCATTTGAATTTTTCTTGCTGCCTATTCCTTTTTGTCCTTATGTGTAGGGAGCGGTTAGAGTATTCGCCATTACAAGATGGCGCTGACCTCCGCTGTCGCTCTAAGGAAACTTACGGATAGTGCGGGAAAACCCCCGAAGCGCATTATGGGTGTACATGACTAATCACCGCCCACTCCCGGGGCGCGCCAATCAGTGGAGGACACGCTGACTCAGGGCTATATAGCAGCGCCATTCTGGGGCCCAGGGGTCTTCCTCTTTTCATCATGCAATAAACGCATTGCTGCAGAAGGATCCGTGTGTCCGCGTGGGTTCTTGTTGGCGAGACCAAACAGCGCGCGGGACACTTATGGTTACTTCTTTTTGTTTTAAAGATTTCTGGTGTGCTGTTACTTTACTAGTATGAATTCTCTCCAATTTCGTAATGTTGACACTTAGTGCTATGAATTTGTCTCTTAGAACCACCTTCATCATGTCCCATAAATTTGGGAATGTTGTCTATTCATTTCTTTCAGTTCTAGAAAGTCTTTAATTTCTTAATTTCTGTCCTGACTAATTTTTCATTCAGTAGTGAGTTGTTCAGTGTCCATGAATTTGTAAACTTTCTGCTGTTTTTGTTGTTATTTATATACAGCTTTAATCCATGGTTATCTGATAGGATGATAAAAGTCATTTCAATTTTCTTGTATCTGTTGAGACTTGCTTTGTGTCTGGGTATGTGGTCAATTTTGAAGAAAGTTCCATGAGGTACTGAGAAGAAGGTATATTCATCTGTGTGTTGGTGAAATGTTCTGTAAATATCTGTTAGGTCCATTTGGTTTATAATGTCAGTCAGATGCAACATTACTCTGTTTAGTTTTTGTCTGTTTGACCTGTGCATTGGTGGGAATGGGCTATTGAAGTCTCCCATAATCAGTGTTTGAAATTCAATATGTTGTTTAAGTTGTAATAGTAGTGTTTTTTTTTTTTTTGAAATGTCCTCTTGGTGGATTTTTTCCTTTGATGAGTATGTAGTGGCTTTCCCTATCTCTTTTGATTAGTTTTGGTATGAAGTCTATTTTTTCAGATATTAAAATAGCTCACCAGTTTGCTTCTCATGTCCATTTGATTAGAATATCTTTTTTTCATCCTTTTATCCTGACTTGATGTCTATCCTTGATCTTAAGGTGTGTTTCTTGATGAAGCAGAAGGATGGATCCTGTTTTTGCATCTGTTTTGCTAGTCTGTCTTTTTATCAGGGAATTGAGACCATTGATGTTTAGAGAGATCAATGAGCAGTGTTTGTTAATTCCTGCTATTTTGTTGTTGTTGTTATTATTTGTTGTTGTTGTTGTGGTGGTGGTGGTGGTGGTGGTGGTGGTGGTGTGTGTGTGTGTGTGTGTGTGTGTGTGTGTATTTGTGTGTGTGTTTCTCCTCTTTTGATTTGCAGGTCTAGGATTATTTATTCCTGGGTGTAGTTAATTACTTCTTGCTAAAATTTACCTTCTAGTGCCTTCTGTTGAGCTGGATTTGTAGATAGATACTGCTTAAATTTGGTTTTATTGTGAAATGATTTTCTTTCTCCATCTATTGAGACTGAAACTTTTGCTGGATACAGTAATTGAAATGGAAACTTCCTGTTTCTTTGGAAAGTCAGTTATGTCAAATGATGGTTTGCTGGAGGACACAGATGAAAGGATGTTTTACTAAAGCAGACACATGAAAGAATTTTTTTCCTGAAGCAGACACAGGTGAAATGATGTTTTGCTAGAGCAGAAGACATGTGAAAGGACATGTGATGTTTAGAAGGAATATAAATATGACCCCACAGACATTGGAATCTAGAGCATTGGTTTGCCTTGATCCACCTCACTATTCTTTGCTGACAGCACACATGTATTGGTTCACCTTACATTGTGTTGTTGAGCTTCACTTGTGGTGATGTCATAGAAACTTGCCAAAGAACTCGTGAAGTTCCTGCAGTTTCTTGCATGGTGGACTCGGGCTGGTTGGTGAGCCTCGCAGTTTCTACTGGATTGACCTTCCTTTGATGATTTCTGTGTGGTGTCTGCTGAATGGACTGGTCTGCAGCTGCCGATTCATAAGTAGTGATTGCTGAATAGACTGACCTGCTGCTGTTGACTTGTTTGTGTTTTGCTAAAGGACTGGACTGTTGAGATTCTGACAATGGAGATTGGACTTGCCCCCAACGAACTATTTCTAGACAGGTCTACTTCCGTTCTGTCTGAATAACATTTCTCTTTCACTACCTTTGGTGGGTAGTGGGCTAGAGGAGTGGTTGAACCCTTATTAACACAGGTTGAGAAAAATATATGCTTACAAGTAAGCTTGACTTGGATCTGTGAACATCTGTCCAGGCCCTTCTTGCTTTTAGAATCTTGAAAGTCAGGTTTAATTCTTACATGTCTGCCTTTATATGTTACTTAGTCCTTTTCCCTTGCAGCTTTTAATATTCATATGTGTGTGTGTGTGTGTGTGTGTATATGCGCGCGCGCGCGCGCGTGCGCACGCGTGTGCAAGAGTAGGTGTGTGTTCTATAAGTTTTGTGTTTTGATTATTATGTGTTGTGTGGGAATTTCTTTTCTGGTCTCGTCTATTTGGTGTTCTACATGCTTGTACCTTTATAGGCATATTTTTCTTTAGGGTACAGACATTTTCTATTTTATTGAAAATATTTTATGTGCCTTTGACCTGGGTTTGTTCTCTTTCCCCTATTCTCATTATTCTTAGATTTGGTCTTTTCATAGTGATCCATATTTCCTGGATGTTTTGTGCCTGGATATTATTTTTTAGCTTTCCCATTTTCTTGAACTGAAATCCCTTCTATTTTGTCTTCAATGACTTATATTCTCTTTTTCATATCATGTAGTCTGTTATGAAGCTTACCTTTGAGTTTTCCTTTGATTTCCTAAATTTTGCATTTCCTGTTTTACCTCAATTTGTGTTTTTGTTAGTGATTCGATTTCTACTTTCATGTCTTGAACTATTTTCTTAATTTCATCACAATATGTTTTCATAGATTTCATTAATAGATTTGTTTAGTTCCTATTTGAGGTCTTTGAACATTCATAATAGCCATTTAGAAATCCTTGACTTGTGCTTCAGCTATGTTATATTTCTCAGGGCCTACTATAGTAACATTGCTGGGTTTTGCTAAAGACATAGTGTCTTGATTGCTATTGACTGTGTTTTTCATTTGTGTCTATGCATCTGGGTTTGGGAAGATGGTGATTTTAGGTGCTGATATCTGGTCTTGTCTTTGTTGGTTGGGTGTTCTGTTGCCTTCTCTGGATCTTGGGACATGTGATAGCTGTGGGTGGTCTGACAAGGAATGCTTCTGAGTCCCTGCTGCTTTTATTTTTAGGTATTGGGAGCTGACACAAAGGAATGGAGATGGGCTAGAAGAGGGAAGATAGTGAAAGAGTCCACAGGAAGGAAAACTGACTCTTCTGTGTGATTTGACAGTCTCTAGGAAGTGGACTCTGAGAAAATGGACAGGTCCTTGCATGTTGTCTGTTACAAGGTTAGGGATGAAAGTAGTGGACTGGAATTGGTAGGCAGGAATTTAAGTGAAGATCACATACCTGATTCCCAGTCCCAAGGGTGCCAAGAGATTCTTTGGAGCTTCCAAGGAGTGGAGGTTGAGAGGATGGACAGGCAACCACCAGTGGTCTGCTTCATGGCTTGGGACAAGACTGGAAAATTTGATATAGTGGATAGCAAGGACAGTAACTATTGCCTACCTGATTCCTAGGCCTGTACAACCAGTGAGCTTTCTGGAAGAAGAATGACTCTGGGTGTTAGTGGTGGAGACAATTGGATGGGGTGAGGGAGGAAGGCTAAAGGAGATTATCTGTGGAGCCCTCTGGGAGTTGAGGCAGAGAGGAAGGGGAGGCCCCAGCAGGTGTGCTGCTATAGAGCTGGGGATAAGACTGGGGAACTGCAATTGGAGGACAGGAAGGAGAATCAAGAATTTTCTATTCTGACAAGTTCAAGTGTCTAGCATGGCTCCAGAGAGGGACTGACTGGGGTGGTGGATGAATGAAGAAAAAGACAGACACAGACAGACAGATATATTATAGACAGAAAGCTGGGATCAGATAATCTGGCCCTGGGCTGGAGAAACAATGCAGCACAGTGGAAGCTCAGTGTGTTTACTATATAGAGCTGAACAGAGAGGTGGGGAAGAAGGGGGCAGGATTATTACATAAGATAAACAAGGAGGGGATTTATGCCCCAAACTATGGGGGGGGGGACATTTCTCATTCCAAATACCATAGCTCTTTTTCTTTTGTACCTTATTTGTTTAATTTGGGATGGTGCTGCCCACAATTTGGGTGGATTAATAACCATCCTGGTGGGAATGAGGATATTCTAAATGGATACTTCCATCCCTCCCTCTATATGTCAGACTAGGAAATAATAGACGCCAATGCATTTGAATTCCCCACGAGTTTGATGCTGAGAGAAGGAAAAGGCACCCTGGTGTCCAATAGAGAGGAACTAATCTAGAAAAAGATATCATGCAAAATTGTCAGACTACCTTCTAGGAGAGATGATGATGGGCAGAACCATACCTTGACCACACTTCATAGTTATATACCTTTTGACCTCTATACCTAAACCTCATGTCAAGAGTGAGGTCCCAGATGGAGGAGTTGGAGGAAGGTCTGAAGGAGTTGAGGGAATTTGCAGCCCCATGGAGGGAGCAAGAGAGTCAATGGGCCTGACCCCCCCCCCCCCGTCCTCCTGGAGTTTGGACCACCAACCAAAGAATACACATTGATGGACTTATAGTTTGGACCACATATGAGGCAGAGGATGACCTTGATGGCCATCAGGGAGAGAGGAAAGGCCCTTGGGCCTGAGGATGTTAGAGGCCTCAGTAAAGGGGAATGTCAAGGCGGGAATATGGGGATGGGTGGACGGGGGTGGGTGGGTGGGGGGGTGGGAGGTGGAATTCCCTCCTAGAGGCGGGTTGGGGAGGGGACGGGGGGTATCCAAAGAGGAGACTCAGAAAAGGGGGAACATTGGAAATGTACATAAAGTATCAAAAATAAAAAAGGAGGAAAAAAAATAATTAATGCAGTGACTCACAACTGGCCAAACTATGGAAAATAAGTAACTGTGGAGCATTTGCATCTAACTAGAACATCTGTATCACCCCCTCCAAGGCTTAGGGAGCATCATGGAAAAGGAGGTCCAAAGAACAGAAGAGCCTGAGGTTAGGAAGGAGTACTGTGAAAGAGTGTCTTCTGGACATGGTCACTGGACTCATGAGCTCACCACAGTTGTGGTAACCTGCACAAGACTGGGCCTATCACTATTTCATCATGCATGGGGGAAAGGTTCATGAAGACCTACCTCTTACTGAGGAATTCTAGGAAGTTAAGGGGTGCTGAGGAGAAAACACCATGTTCTTCAGTGGCATGGCTTATCAATAAATAAGTTGTCTACCTTAAAAAAAAAAAAAAGACCCCAATGGACTTGCAGGGTAGTAGAGGTATCCCTGACTTCTTTGTTCTTCTTCTCAAAGTGACCATTTTAAATAAATCTGCTTTTTAATGCTATTTTTTGGTTCTTTAATTGGCCTACCACAGATGGGTGGCTTAGCCAGGGTCCAGGCTGAGTCTGGATACTCTGGTAACAATTTTGTTGAACCACAGTCAGGAGAAAAAGCACATATTTTAGTGTCAGCCATTTCTAGTAAGTTGACCTTGGTGGAGAGGAAAAATTGAACAGTACCACATAGTTGAAATCACTTTATTTCATGGACGTGTGTGTGTGTGTGTGTGTGTGTGTGTGTGTAAATGCAAATGCATGAATGTCGCAGCATATGTGTATAGGTCAGAGTCCAACTTTTCAAGAGACCTTCCACCTTGTTATGAGGCAGGATCTCTTGTCACTTTTGCTGCTGCACTGCATATATTACAGGTCCATGTGTGTTCAGCCGATTCTCCAGTCTCTACTTCCCATCTCACTGTAGGAGTTCTGGAATTACAATGCATGCCATTGCATGTGTTTTTTTTTTTAACATGGGTTCTTAGAATCTAATTCAGGTTGTCAGACTTGCACAGAAAGAACTCTTCCCCACTGAGCCCTGGCCCATATATCTCAATCTTGGGATAAATATGCCTGTGTCTGAAATATCTGTATCTACATGTACATCTTTATCTATATCACAAACAGAACCACAAGTAGTACCCAAGGTTAGAAGAAATTCAGTTTGTATCAGATGACCATGAATAAGACCAACGGGGACTCCCCTTTTCTGAAGAGAAGTGGAGGGGGGCAATGGAGGGAGGGATTTGTAAGGGTGGGACTAAGAGGAGAGGAGGAGGGGCTGTGATCTGGATGTAAAGTGAATAAAAAACTATTAGAAAAAAAGAAACATTTCTCAATAACTTCTTAGCTTTAGTTACTTTTGGAAGGGTGGGCACACCTGACTCCATTTTGTTGTTGGCTTTGATACAAGGTCTTACTATGAAGACTAGGCTGCTTTCAAACTTATGATCCTCTTGTTTTAGCCTCCTAAGTGCTATATTATAGGCAAGAGGCACAGTGCTCAGAATGGCTTAATTTTAATTCCAATAATTCTCCCCTTGACAACTTCAGAGGACAATATTCTCTGAAGACATTACCAGTAGTTTGATTTTGACTGTCCTTTAACATGGATGAGGTCTGTACTGGCTGACCTGATTTGTTCCTATATTGTGGGGTGACAGATATCAAAGAGTTAGTTCCAATAAAACCCTTATTGCCAATTTTAAGAAACTAAGAAGTACAGAAGTATAAAAAAAAAAATGGCTCCTGGGCCAGGACTACAGAGAGTCCATTCTTGAGCTTTGATTCTGTCTGTCATACTGGTGACATTTCAATAACTCAAAAATGCTGCTCATATTCTTTTGTCAGTTGTGCTTCTGCAGAATGTTAACAGATAGCACTTACAAAGCCCTACAAAAGCACAACCATCAAAAGCAAATATTTGAAGAAGCCTATGTCCAAAAAAGTAAGTTCTTTTAGAGTTGGGGCTATAGCTTAGTTGGTAGAATGCTTGCCTAGAATTCATTAAGCTCTGAGTTTAACTATATTTTGTTGTTGGCTGTGAGACAAGGTTTTGCTATGTAGCCTAGGCTAGAGTCACTTGTGTCACAGTGCCTAAATGAAGTGTGGTAGCAAAGCACTTAGGAGATAAAAGCAAGAGGGAGGCAAGGACCCCCACTGGTTGTCCAGTGCCAAATGGTCAGCCCTGAAAACACACGTGTGCAAGTAATACTGTATATGGATTCAGTGGGTTATATTTGGGGATACACACACACACACACACACACACACACACACACACACACACACACACACACAAGATACCACAAATTTGATATATGGAAGGGGCTTGGAAGGAGGAAAGGGACAAATGTAATTAAAATACAGTCTCAAAACTAAGCAACAAAAAGGGAAGATGGCTGGAGAGATGGCTCAGCAGTTAAGAATACTTGCTACTCTACTATAGGACCTAATTTTGCTCCTCAGCACCCACACAAGGCAGCTCCCAACTGTCCATAACTCCAGCTCCAGAGGATCTGATGCCTCTGTCTTCTGCAAGCACTTATAGTCAAGTGCACATATCCACATGCACACACATACCTACAAATAATTAAAAATAATAAAAATAAAACCTTTTCAAATTAAGTACTTTATTTTTACAAATATATTCTTTGGATTGCTCAATTTTTCCAATACCAATGAATTATTAAGAGGTACTGCATGGAGTATATGGGGTAAGGCATGTCTAATTATCTTTGCCTAAGGAGGATATAGTCACAATACAATTAGGAACACAGGAGTACAGGCTGGAAAAAGGCTAGTATGACAAAAAATTTTATTTTGGAGGACACCAACTTAGGAAAGTGTTTTCCTAAGCTTTGCTTCCTAGGAGACTTATATAAAAGTAACATAGAAAGGAGCCAGCAGCAGTAACCATCATTATGCTGAGGATCTACATTGAAGTTTGTTATGTATGAACTAAACTTCTATTTTGAGAGCAAATTTTGTGATCTTTGGCTTAGTAGAATAGGTCTACAGTACTAACAAAACTTAAAATTGTAGACCTCTAACAACCTTAGAGAAAAGTGACCATGACCATTAACAGACTCATTTTCTGAAACACAAGTACATCTCACATGTATAGTAATAAAATATTTCCTTATGGCAAATAGATGTAGATCAGGTCAAAGAATAGGAGAGCATAAATGTCAAAAGAATATCATTGTCACAATACATTTTGCACAGAGTAAGCATTTGGAGCTGGAGAGATAGCTTAGAAGTTAACATTTGCTGCTCTTTCAAAAGACTCAGATTCAATTCCTAGCACCCACATGGTGGCTCACAATTATTTGTAATAACAGTTTCAATAGATCCAATGCTCTCTTATGGTTTTTGTGAGCACTAGGCACAAAAGTGGTGCACAGATACACAAGAAGGCAAAACACCCATACACATAAAAAATAAAATTTTAGAAGAGTAAGGACTTACTAGTCACTTTGTATGTATTGAATGTACATCCCTTTAATTCCATAAACTTTGCACAATACATATCTTGTTGCAGATAAATTGGGTGTTAAATATATTGAAATCACCTTAAAATAGTTGTTTATAAAGACTAATTTAAAAGACTAATATATGAACCACTATTTGGCTCAGTGACTGAAAGCATGTGCTACCAAGCCTGACAGTCTGATTTCAATCACCAAGACCTACATGGTGAAAGTAGACAACCAGTTCCCAGAAGTTCTCCTGTAACCTCCACACGCACACACATGTGTGCACACATAAACATGAAAAACAAAATGTAGTAAGACTAACATAATCAGATACTTTAAATTTTTTATTTTACTTTGTTTTGTTTTGTGTATGTGTGTTTTGATTACATTTATGTCTGTGAACCACATGTATGCCTGGTACCAGCAGAAGAAGCAAGAAGCAGGTGTTGTATCCTCTGAAACTGGAATCATGGAAGGCTGTGGGTGCCATGTGGGTGCTGGGAATTGAACCTGGTCCTCACAAAGAACACTCAGTTCTCTTAACCACTGAGCCGTCTTTTCCAGCCCTGTAAACAGTTACTTAAATAATTTTTGACTTTAAAAACATTTTTCTTTTTTTAAAATTATTTATTGATTGATTGATACTTTATTTACATTTCCAATGTTTCCCCCTTTTCTAGGTCTCCTCTTTGGAAACCCCCTATCCCCTCCCCTCCCCACCTCTATGAGGGTATTCCACCTCCTACCCACCTGCCCACCCACTCCCATATTCCCACCTTGACATTCCCCTTTACTGGGGCCTCTAACACCCTCAGGCCCAATGGCCTCTCCTCCCCCTGATGGCCAACAAGGCCCTCCTCTGCCACATATTTGGTCCGAGCCATGGGTCCCTTGATGTGTATTCTTTGCTCGGTGGTCCAGCCTCCAGGAGGACGGGGGGGGGGGCGCTCAGGCCAGTTGACACTGTTGCTCCCTCCATGGGGCTGCAGACTCCCTCAGCTCCTTCAGTCCCTTCTCCAACTTCTCCATCTGGGACCTCACACTCAGTCCAGCGGTTACTGTAAAGTGAAACTTGGGTATTCCGAACTTTTGGGCTAATATCCACTTATCAGTGAGTACATACCATGTTTGCTCTTTTGTGACTGAGTTACCTCGCTCAGGATGATATTTTCAAGTTCCATCCATTTGCCTGCAAATTTCATTAAGTCATTGTTTTTAATAGCTGAGTAGTACTCCATTGTGTAGATGTACCACATTTTCTGTATCCATTCCTCTGATGAGGGATATCTGGGTTGTTTCCAGCTTCTGGCTATTATAAATATGGCTGCTAT
>CM052722.1:94733758-94770679 GCA_028551405.1 Uromys caudimaculatus
GTGACTGAGTTACCTCGCTCAGGATGATATTTTCAAGTTCCATCCATTTGCCTGCAAATTTCATTAAGTCATTGTTTTTAATAGCTGAGTAGTACTCCATTGTGTAGATGTACCACATTTTCTGTATCCATTCCTCTGATGAGGGATATCTGGGTTGTTTCCAGCTTCTGGCTATTATAAATATGGCTGCTATGAACATGGTGGAGCATGTGTCTTTATTACATGTTGGAGCATCTTCTGGGTATATGCTCAGGAGAGGTATAGCTGGGTCCTCAGGTAGTATTATGTCCATTTTTCTGAGGGTCCGCCACACTGATTTCCAGAGTGGTTGTACCAACTTGCAATCCCACAGCAATGGAGGAGTGTTCCTCTTTCTCCACATCCTCGCCAGCATCTGCTGTCACCTGAGTTTTTGATCTTAGCCATTCTGACTGGTGTGAGGTAGAATCTCAGACTTGTAAAAACATTTTTCTTAAGTAGATAAAAGCTTGATAAAATCAGCAGAAAATATATTAATTATCTTAATAAAACATAAAATCTTGATAATTTTATAATACACATGCCAGATTTATTTACAGCAAAACATATTATCTACTAGCATTTATTGTAATAGCAAAATTAGTTCACCATTTCATATGTGTGCAGTCGTAATAAAAACTTCATGTTTATCATTTGCATACTAAGAATATTACTGAAGAACAAAGCCATGGCAAGGATCCTACAGCATATTTAGAGTTATTTGATCAACATAAACTATTTCCTGTTGTTTCTTTTTCTGACAGAATTATTAAAAAGTTTACAAAATTTCATTTCTTTCTAGAATATATTTTAGAAGAAAATCCTTATCAAAATCTATTTAGCAAATTGACAACAGTTATAATAATAAATCTTTTATGATTCAATGAATGAATTTTTTACATAAATAAAGCATATTTTTTAGTAAAATACATACTTTATAAAATCAGATATCTCTTCTAAATCCTGTAACAAGATTTTTTAAATAAGCCCCAGTTTCCAGAATTAACAGTTAAAAGTGCTGGGCCCAAAACATTTCACCAGGAAGGAAACTCAAAAAGAATTCACTTAGTTATCATTCTTTCCAGGTATCATTCTTCCTGCTGTATGACGTCATGGTTGGTGGGGAGCCCAAGCTCAAGCTTGAATAAAGAGACCCTAATGTGACTACATCATTCCAGTCTTTGGTGGCCTTTTTGGGTTCATGAACCTTTCCTGATACAACCGAGGCAGTAAGCTTCTGATACTACAATTATATCAGGTGAATAAAAGATACATTTACATCTGTGTGTGTGTGTGTGTGTGTGTGTGTGTGTGTGTGTGTGTGTGTGTGTATGTTAAAAGTCTGCTAGCTCAGAAAGGCAGAGAAAGCACCTAACTGACTTTCCTACTCCACCAAAGTCTCAGAAGAAAAAAGCTCTTTCTCCTTGTCCACACTGTCTTAAATATCTTCAACTCAAAGACCCTCCTTTGTCTTTCCTGAGTTTTCTTATATTCACTCCCAGTCAACTGGTTGCTTGCTCCACCTCTTGACCTGTTGTTGACTTAATTGAGCTCTTGTTTATAGAAAGCTCTTGGGTTAAAGATGTGTGCTAGGGCTAAGCCACACCACAACTACTTGTTACAGTAAACAGAAAGCTCTTGGATAAAAGGTGTGGGCTAGGGCTGAGCCACACCACAACAAGAAACAGATGTTCCAGTTCACAGTCGTGGTTCACATGATTTTAAATAAAAATTACCTACCTAATAAGCTGGGTGGGCCCTTATCCAATTAACAGAAGTCCTAAAGAACAAACAAGCTTCCCCTAATAGAAATTCTACCTGTATATTAATATCAGCTCTTGTCCTATAAACTTCAAGTGTGTCTAAACTGCCCTCATAATTGTGCAGTCCAATTCTGTCATACAATTTAAAATAAGCAGACAAAAATGACTTATCTAACTATATGGGTCCTTGTCACTAATTGCCATACCCTGGATACAATGTGAACATAAAGAGAAAGAATAGCAACGATGGCTGAGGTGGAGGCTGAGAGAAGACATTTGCTTATCAAATGTGATGATCAATGTTCATCATGAGCTGGACAGTATCTAGACCTCTAGGCATATCTGGAAAGAGTTACCAGACTGAGCTAATTAGATAGGAAGAGTCACGTTCAATGTGTGCATTATCATTTAATGGTCTAGGGCAGTGGGTTCTCAGCCTTCCTAAGGCTGTGACCCTTTACTACAGTTCCTCATGCTGTGCTGACCCCAACCATGAAACTATTTTCATTGCTACTTTATAACTGTAATTTTGCTACTGTTATGAATTGTAATGTGAATATCTGTGCTTTCCGACCGTGTTAGGTGATCCCTGTGAAAAGGTCATTCAATGCCCAAAGAGGACACGACTTATAGGTTGAGTAAACTCTGATCTACATGCATGTTCGTGGTATTTGTTGTGTTGAAGCAAACTCTTGTTGTAACCCATGAGTTCTCATTAACTTCTTCCCTTACCTGGGATGGAAATGTCAAGTTTATTTCTTGCTTTTATTTATAAGAGTGAGGTTCTTCTCTGATAATATCCGCAGATATAAGCAGCCTGTAGGAGAGTATCATCTCTTGTAGGAATGGCCAGCCACACTGAGATGTAACTGAAAAGTTGGGGCTTAGCAAAGGCATGGCTGCTGGGCTTTAGCAATGTGGGATTTCAGCTTCAGCCTAGCAACATCCCTTTAATGAAGGTCAACAGCTGTGGCCAGCAGTCAGCTATGTTCCCTTCAGTCTGAAACACTGAGTCATCCTAAACTAGGCACAGCCTGAAGCAGTCTAGTAGCTACTGGTTAGCTAACTTTGGGAATCCTGACTACTTCCTTGTTCCTTTTATGGTTCAGCTCACAGAGGACAGGAGTTCATTGGCATACAGTTTCCCATGGATGACAAGGGTATTCACATCGAATAAAATGCTCACAAAGAATGGTTTTTAGCACTTAACATACCTGTTTTATTGATGTGGCCTCATTAACAGCCGAGTCTGTGTGTCTCTGCTGCACTTCCTCTAACCTATTGGAGCATATATCTAGTATGTACCTGTCTTGGCAGTTTATGTGCTCATTGAATCTTAAATTGGAAGTAATCTGTATCTGCTACAGGCCATCACTTCTGTAAACATGTTTTGAAGCTCTTTGAAAGGAATAACCTGGTTATCATCTAAATGGCATTCTAGTAAAGTGTAAAGTGTTCCATACTGTGCTGTTATGACCAAGGAATAAGGGCAGACGTTTCCTGCTGTCTTTATTTTATCTGATAATGTAAACTCAGAAGACTGTAATTTGGGATGTGCTTATTTGCAGTATGAGTGATTTAACCCAGAGCTCTTCCTTTACTGAGAAAGTGTTACTGGAAACTGCATCATAAAGAGATGATAAGAGCAGGTCTTCTTTTCAATAGGAAATAATCACAATTTCATTTGAGATAAACATTTGGCATTCTATGTGAAAGGTCCTCTAAAGGGACAAATGATGTCTATTACGTATGTCACTCTCATGAATATGCTGCGTCACAGAGATATAGGGGTGTAAGACCTGGTTATACTTTATACCTTAGAATTAGGAGGATACTTTGGAAGTCATGCAAGGTAACACAGTTCTTCAAAGACACCATTTGAACAATCTAAATGAGTGCTTCCTTCTGTTTCATGCCTCAGGATCAGATGAACTTGCTTAAGGTGTGATGTTGGTGATAATTTTGATTCTCCTTCACAAAGAAGCAATATTTATTTATTGATCTATTGATTGTTCATGTGTACAGGTGCATTGCAGTGTGTGTGAGAGTGTGTGTGTTGGACAGAGGTCAACTTTGGATGTCATTCCTTAGGAGCTTTTAACCTTGATTTTTGGGACCTGAGGCTTATCAATTAGTCTAGGTTAGCTGGTCAGCAAACCTGAAGAATCAGCTACAGCAGGGATTACAAATCACTATGTCTGGCTTTACATGGATGTGGTCCTCAAGCACTTTCCTGATTGACCTGTCTCCTCAGCCCCTATCTTTATTTATTTATGTAAACATGTTTTCTTTAGTGTGTGTGTGTGTGTGTGTGTGTGTGTGTGCGCGCGCGCTTCTGATTCCAGATGTATATTGCCAGTGTGCATGTATAGTTCAGAGAGCAATCTTCATGATTTGGTTCTGAGTAAGTATCAAATTTATGTCTTCCAGTGTAGGGGAATGCTAGGGAGGGAAGACAGGAGTGGGTGGGTGGGTGGGGGAGCACCCTCATAGAGGCAGGGGGAGGGGGTTTAGGGGATTTCCAAAGGGGAAACATTTGAAATGTAAATAAAGTAAATATCCAAAAATTAAAAAAATTAAAAAATTAAAAAAAAAGCTTTATATACGTGGTATATCACCTTTCTGGCTCTTATGTATTTCTTTTAAACAATTATATACTTTTATTATTTGTTTTTATTTTTCTATTTTTAGAATTACTTGTATTTTTGAGATTATAATATAATTACATCATATACCCTTTCTCTTTCCTCTCTTTCTCTAAACCCTTTCACATACCATTCCCCATGCCTTCAAATTCATGGCTTCTTTTTTCACTAATTGTTGCTGCATACACACACACACACACACACACACACACACAAACACACAAGAACACACATACGCATACCATTCCTAAATACATAAATACAACCTTTTTAGTCTGTATAATATTGCTTCTGTGTGTATTTTCAGGGTTGATCATTTGGTATTGGATAACTAATTGTACTTATCCCCAGGAAAGAAAAGTGGAAAATAAGTCCCTGTTGCTGAAGACACAGTTCATTTCAGACACAGGGCCCAAAGTCCTCTGAACTGGAATTGACCTGTGTGCATCCTTGAGGACTAGTTTTCATAGTACCAGAAGGACCCATGACCCATGGAAGCTTCCAGCTGTCAGCATTCCTTAGTTTCCTGTAGTTTTTTGTCCAGGGTTGAGGTTCCATGGGCTTTCCCCTGTCCACGTTAGCATGTCTATTAGTGTTGTCTTTGTAAAGCTCATGTATAGGCAGTCATGTTGGTGAGACTCCATGGGTATAGCTTCTGACATTGCTAGGTGGCACAATCTCACAAAAAACTTCCCCGATCCTCTGGCTCTTATAACTTTTCTGCCCCTTCTTCTACAGTGTTCCCTGAGCATTAGGTATGGGAGTTGTTTTGTAGATTACTGATCTGCACAACTCTGTGTTTTGATTGCTGTGGTTTTCTGTAATGGTCTTTGACTATTGTAAAGAGAAGTTTCCTTGATGAGGAGTGAGGACTACACTTATCTCTGGGTATAAGGACAAATATTTAGAATGTACTTAGGGATTATGCTGATTTAGTAAAGTGGAAGCTGTAGGTTCCTCTTTAAGAGCCATGACCTTACTAGTCCTGGGTAATTTGCTCTGTTTCTAGGACTAGTCATGATTCCCTCTTGTTGAGTGTGTCTTAAGTCTAAATAGAGAGCGGTTGGTTATGATAAAGGCATGTGTGCCACTAATGCACCGTTAGGGTTGTTGTGCCATGCTGGTTGTCGTGTTGGTTCATAGGTGTCATATTTGGGTAGGACTATTGGTTGCTTTCCTTCCTTGGAAGCTTCCATGAGTCCTTCTGGTACTATGAAAACTAGTTCTCAAGGAAGAAGCTCTCAGGTCAGTTCCAGTTCAGGGGACTTTGGGTCCTGTGTCTGAAATGAACAATAGCAATAGGGACTTATTTTCCACTTCTGGGGGTGGGGGGGACCAGAGGCAATACCAATAGTATCTAAAGTTTTGAGAGTCTCTTCGGAAACTCTTTCCTACAACTCAAAAGAGGGCTTCTTGTGCCTGGTGTTGGTGTTTTTGTTAGATGGTCTTCGGCTATTGGAAGAAGCATTGTCAGCCCAGATGTGAAAATTTCATTTAAATTATATATGTATACTTATATATAGACTTAACATGCATTTAGAGTGGTGTTTTTAGGTGAATAGTTAATGGTATGATTCCTTATGACTCTTTCCAGACAGCTTTACTATTATTATATCTCCTCTTTCTTTTGTATTTATCTGCTTCTCCCTCCCTAGTTAGGCACCTTCTTTTCTCATTTTCCCAATCAGATCACTTGTACCCTGACATTCCTTCTCTAAAACTCCCCCACCCCCTGACAATGGTACCCCTTTTCTGAAGTTACCAGGATATGCCCTCACTTTGGAAGATTTGTAGCTTAGGAGCCTCCGATATGAGATAACATGTGATATTTGTCTTTATGAGTTTGGAATACTTTATTCAATATTATCTTTTATAGTTCCATCCATTTACTAGGCTAGACCTTAGAGAAGGAAGTGTCTAAGAACATTAAAATTTTAAAACAATTTTTCTTTAATTATTTATTTTTTGTTTTATTTTTGAAATTATGGTATAATTACAACATTTCTCCCTTCCCTTTTGTCTTAGGGTTTCTATTGCTGTGATGAAACATCGTGACCAAAAAGCAAGTTGGGGAGGAAAGAGTGTTGTATTGTATAAAAAGATAAGGAGAGAAGGAATATGTTTGGTGGTTGAGTAGTCAGGTGTGGGGGAAGGGGGTGCCTCCGAGGGCCCATGATGAGGCCTCACTTCCCCCTAAGGGACCAGCCACAGGATGGTATAGTATAGAATAGAGTTTATTCAGGGCATGGGGAGGGGAGTTGAGAGGGTAGTAGAGGCAGAGAAAGGGAGGGGGGGAGATTGAAGGGGTGAGAGGACAGAGTGAGAGCAAGAAGGCAAGAGGGGCCAAGCAGCCCCTTTAATAGTGAGTCAGTCACACCTGGCTGTTGCGAGGTAACTGTGGGGCGGAGCCTAGACAAAATGCTAACAAAGAGCTTGTTTGGCTTACACTTTCATAGCACTGTTCATCGTGGAAGGAACTCAGTACAGGAATTCGATCAGAGTAGGAACCTGGAGGCAGGAGCTGATGCAGAGACCATGGAGGGGTGCTGCTTACTGGCTTGCTCAGCCTGCTGTTTTATAGAACCCAGGACCACCAACCCAGGGGTGGCACTACCCACAATGGGATGGACCCTCATCCATCAATCACTAATTAAGAAAATGCCCTACAGGCTTGTATACAGTTTTATATTATGGAGGTGTTTTCTTAATTGAGGATCTCTTTTCTCAGATGACTTTAGCTTGTGTCAAGTTGATGTAAAACTACCCAGCACATATTTCTTCTTCCCATCCTCTCATGGGTACCTCCTTGCTCTCCTTAAAATCCATGACCTCATTTTTATTGTTATTGCAAACATGTATGTGTCTGTATGTACATCTATATTCCTAAATAGACCCTGTTCGGTCTGTATAATGTTATCTGGATGTATGTTTTCAGGGCTGACTTTATATAAAGCCTTTACTTTTTTTCTTCTTTTTAAGGTTTGCTTGGATCTGCAAAAGAGAGCTGCCAGCTGCACAGATGAAACCATAGCTCATCTTCTTTTCAGATTATTTAATCAGAAAGCCCGGATTTTGCAGAACCACACACCAGCACTGTAGACTTCAAGTGCAATTCTTTCATACATTCTGAACAACCTTGGATTTTATTATTGGATACTTTTTATTCTTTCTGGAAGGTGTGTTTTGATACCTTTAAATTATTCTAATTTGTATATTTTTATTGCTGGTGAGGCCCAATATGCATTGTTACCCGTAGTGCTTTAGTATAATTCTTTATACTTAAATAATTCTTTATAGTTAAATAATTCTTTATAGTTAAATGGCTCCAACTCCAAAGATAGCAGATACTGCTTTAACTGCTTTTCATGTATTTTGGTCAACAGTCTTTTGCTGAGTGGGAACAGAATGACATGGTTCCTGCCCCTGGGACAGGGCTAGCAGACATGGGCCTCCACGAGTATTGTTGGCTGTCATGGGCATACAGCTTATTTGTATAATATTTTATGTTCCTCCTTCAAGGAATGTCCTCCCTGCTAATGTTAATGACTCCATGATAATCAGAAACATCGCAAGTCCTATAGGCAAAGGTTTGCCTAATGTCTCTGAAAAATGTTAAATGCAGAGACCTTTAGGATAGCCTTTAAAGCTGTGGAAAAGAACTCTAACCATACCTAAACATAATAAAAGCAATATACAGCAAGACAACAGCCAACATCAAATTAAATGAAGAGAAACTTGAAGCAATTCCATGAAAATCAGGATCAAGACAAGGCTGCCTGCTCTCTCCCTATCTATTCAATATAGTACTCAAAGTTCTAGCTAGAGCAATTAGACAACAAAAGGAGATCAAGGTGACACAAATTGGAAAGGAAGAAGTCCAGGTATCACTATTTGCAGATGGTATGATAGTATGCATAAACGATACCAAAAATTCTACTGGAGAACTAATACAGCTGATAAACAACTTCAGCAAAGTGACTGGATATAAAATTAACTCAAATAAATCAGTAGCCTTCCTTTATACAAATGATAAATGGGTTGAAAAAGAAATTAGGGAAACAACACCCTTCACAATAGTCACAAATAATAATAAAAAAAATCTTGAAGTAACTCTAACCAAGCAAGTGAAAGATCTGTATGACAAGAACTTCAAGTCCCCGAAGAAAGAAATCAAGGAAGACCTCAGAAGATGGAAAGATCTCCCATGTTCACGGATTGGTAGGATTAACATAGTAAAACTGGCCATCTTACCAAAAGCAATCTACAGATTCAGTGCAATCCCCATTAAAATTCGAACACTATTCTTCACAGACATGGAAAGAACAATTCTCAAATTCATCTGGAAAAACAAAAACAAAAACAAAAAACCACCCCAGGATAACAAAAGCTATTCTCAACAACAAAAGAACGTCTGGGGGAATCAGCATCCTTGACCTCAAGCTGAACTACAGAGCAATAGTGATAAAACTGCATGGTATTGGTACAGAGATAGACAGGTAGATCAATGGAACAGAACTGAAGACCCAGAAATGAACCCACACACCTATGGACACTTTACCTTTGACAAAGGAGCCAAAACCATATAGTAGAAAAAAAATAAAGCATCTTCAACAAATGGCGCTGGTCTAACTGGCAGTCTGCATGTAGAAGAATGCAAATTGATCCATTTTTATCACCTTGTACAAAGCTCAAATCCAAGTGGATCAAGGACCTCCACATAAAACCAGCTACACTGAATCTAATAGAAGAGAAAGTGGGAAAGAGCCTTGAACACATTGGCACAGGGGAAAAGTTCCTGAACAGAACACCAACGGCTCAGGCTCTAAGATCAACAATCGACAAATGGGACATCATGAAATGGAAAAGCTTCTGTAAGGCAAAGGACACTGTCAATAGGACAAAATGGCAACCAAACAGATTGGGAAAAGATTGTCACTAACCCTATATTTGATAGAGGGCTAATATCCAAAATATATAAAGAACTCAAGAAGTTAGACTCCAAAAAACCAAATAACCCAATTGAAAACTGGGTATAGAGCTAAACAGAGAATTCTCAACAGAGGAATCTCAAATGGCCAAGAAGCACTTAAAAGAAAAGTTCAACATCCTTAGTCATCAGGGAAATGCAGATCAAAATGACCCTGAGATTCCACCTTATATCAATCAGAAATGGCTAGGATCAAAAACTCAGGTGACAGCAGATGCTGGCGAGGATGTGGAGAAAGAGGAGCACTCCTCCATTGCTGGTGGGATTGCAAGTTGGTACATCCACTTTGGAAATCAGTTTGGCGGACCCTCAGAAAAATGGACATAATACTACCTGAGGACCCAGCTATACCACTCCTGGGCATATACCCAGAAGATGCCCCACCATGCCACAAGGTCATGTGCTCCACTATTGTTCATAGCAGCCTTATTCATAATAGTCAGAAGCTGTAAACAATCTGGATGTCTCTCAGCTAAAGAATGGATACAGAAAATGTTCATTTTCACAATGAAATATTATTCAGCTATTAAAAACCAAGACATCATTAATTTTTCAGGCAAATGGATGGAACTAGAAAATACCATCCTGAGTGAGGTAACCCAGGCCCAAAAGGACATGCATGGTAAGTACTTACTGATAAGTGGATATTAGCCAAAAATTACAGAATACCCATGATACAACTTATAGACTCTATGAAGTTTAACAAGAAGCAAGTCCCAAGTGACAATGCTTCAATACCACTTAGAAGGGAGAGTAAAATCATTACAGGAGGCAGAGGGAAGGAGGGACCTGGGTCGGAGAAAGGAGGGGGAGAGGGAGGGGAAGGGGGCAGGATCAGGTATTGGGGGAGACAGGATAGTAGCCCAGAGGGCCAGGAGAATGAATGGCAATATGCAGCTGCAGTGTGTGGGTGACAGGGAGGAACCTCTAGAAATTCCCAGAGACCTCTGATGTGAGAGGCTCCCAGGACTCAATGAGGATGACCTTAGCCAAAATGCCCAGTGGGAGATGGAACCTGAAGAAAGCACCTCCAGTAGATAGGCAGGACCCCCAGTGGAGAAATGGGGCCACCCATCTTCTTTCAAATTTTTTCACCCAGAAGTGTTCCTGTCTAAAAGAAATGCAGGATCAAAAATGGAGCCGAGACAGAAGGAATGGCCACCTAGTGACCGGCCCAAATTGGGATCCATCCCATGCGCAGGCACCAAACACTGATACCATTACTAATGCCATGTTGTGCTGGTAGCCTAGCATGGCTGTCCTCTGAGAGGCTTTACCAGCAGCTGACTGAGACAGATGCAGATACTCACAGCCAAGCACTGGACTGGGTGAAGGACCCCGATGGAAGAATTAGGGGACGGACTGAAGGAGCTGAAGGGGAGGGCAACCCCATAGGAAGAACAACAGTGTCAACAAATATGGACCCCTCAGAGCTCCCAGGGACCAAGCCACCAACCAAAGAGTATACATGGACTGCTCTGTGTCCCCCTGAGCAAATGTAGCAGAGGACTGCCTTGTGTGGTTTCATTTGGAGAGGATGCACCTAATCCTGTAGAGACTTGATGCCCCAGGAAAGGGGGATTTAGTGGGGGTATGAGGCGGTGGGAGGGGGAGCACCCTCTCAGAGGCAAAGGGGAGTGGGGATAGGGTGAAGAATTGTGGGAGGGGGCACTGAGAAGGGGAGCAATATGTGGAATGTAAATAAAATAATTTAATAAAAAAGAACTCTAAAAACATGAGTTAGAAAATATATAATTTCTCAACTATGCAAAAATAAGGATGCAATATAAATTATATGAGGGGCTTCATGAATTGAAATGAACAAAGGCAGCTGCATTAATGAGCCAGCTTGTCAGAAAGATACAGAGACCAGCAATTCCTGACTTCAAGGTCAGCCTAGGACACAGGGAATCCAGGCCTAGCTGTGGTAGAAATGGTAATTTCCGGATAGGGTCTCAGACAGCTAGCTTATAATCTGTGTTTAACAGAGGCAGGCAGATCTCTGAATTCTTTTGCAATTTTAACAGTAAATATGTGCTTGCTGTCTTCTAAGAATCAAGGAGCTGGGTCACGGGATGCTGATTCACAGGATAATCAAAAGGGAACCTGGAGTAAATTACTGGATTGGTATTTAAAATAAAGACTGGGCTTATGATCTATGAGAGATGAGCTGTGCAGAGAATTTTTTTTTTAGAACAGCAAGAGAAACTGTCTGGAGATCTCCATAGAGAGCAGATCAGACAGAGAGAAGCAGATCTCCAGAAAAAGCAGGTCTGAGAGAAAGAAAGCAGAACACAGAGAAAGCAGGCTGGAAATAGGTCTCTGGCAGAGAGTGGATCACCTGCTTGAACCCATGATTTCACTTCAAGTCATTTATCTCACCACTTCCAGACACCTCTCTCAGATCCCCTCTTCAAGCTAAGGCTAGTCCTGGGCAGGCTTTGAACATCTATGCTGGCACAGTTTTCATACTTTTATACGAGATACTTATTATTCAAAAAGCATTTTGTATAGGACAGGGTGACTTACTTTATTTGAAGCCTCAAATATGAGCATATCAACAAGATCCAAATAGCCCCATTAGGGAACATTGGCTCTCAGAAAGCGCACTGATATTCTCCATCTCGTTCTCCACTCTCCTCTCCCTCCCTGCTTTCTGCTTTTTCAAAGGGAGGATGCTCAGTGTAGAAAGACAGCTGTTAATGCATTTGAGATTCTGCAGGCTGTTTGGGAAGGATGTTCAATTCATTAGCCATATAGATTGCTTCTGCAAAACCAATTACTTGATTGGGGGCAGGAAGGGGAAAGGCTCAATTTCCATGCTATATTTTGTACTTTAGATTATCTATCTATCTATCTAGTTATCTATCTATCTATCTATCTATCTATCTATCTATCTATCTATCATGTATGTATCTATCTATCTTGAGATATGTTCAGGTAGCACAGGCTGGCATTCCTTACTTACTAGGTGTATGTTACCAATAAATATGATTTAACATCCTATGTGAGATCAGTGTTAGTTATTATTGTGGACATTTAAGAAATTACTTTAAAACCTGTGATGCTGCATGTGACAGACTTTGGTATTTGAAAACAGGCAGGAATAAGGGAAGAGAAAAAAGCAGTTAGATGTAGATGTAGGTGATATCTGGGCCCACCTGACTGCCATTCTATTTACTAAAATTTATGTAACACAAATACACGTAAAGAAATTTTTCTTGCCTCAATTTCTCAAGGAGATGTATATAAAACTGGCCTCTTCTCTGCAGCTTCTTGGGTAAAGTATGACTATGAGTATACTGGTCATTGTCTTCTGTTCTGTGCCTAGGGGGAGCAAGAGTGGTGTTTTTAGTATGAAAGCAGTGTTTCTGGGCATGGAAACCAGTTTCTAGGCAAGTGTTGTGTTTGATTTTCTGGTGGTCACAGTTTTTGGCTGGCTTTTTATGATTGCTTGACGTTAGTATTCTAGACAGGGCCCATGCTTTAGCCATTTGATTTTGGAAAATAAGAGGGAACTTATGTGACCGAAAAGTATGAGCTTGCCCCTGGCCACATTGGTATTACAAATGTCTTAAAAGGCTTGGCACCTGGAAACTTCAAAATTCCTCTAATAAATCGCATTCTGCACCATCTTAGTTGTTTGGTATAGACTTAGGGCATGTTTCAGTAAGGTTTTTATTGCTGTGTAAAGATGCCATGACCAAGGCAACTCTTATAAGGACAACATTTAATTGGGACTGGCTTATAGGTTCAGAGGTTCAGTCCATTATCACCAAGGCAGAAGCATGGCTGCATCCAGGCAGGCATGGCACAGGAGGAGCTGAGAGTTCTACATCGTCATCCAAAAGAAGCCAAGAACAGACTACTATCCTTCAGGAAGCTAGGAGGAGGGTCTCTAAGCCCATTCCCAGAGTGACACACTTTCTCCAACAAGGCCACACCTACTCCAACAAGGCTACAATTCCTAACAGTGCCACACCGGGGACCAAGCATACTCAAGCCATCACATTCCACTCCCTGGCCCCCAAAGACTTGTTCAAACACATGAGTAAATGGGGGCCATACCAAGCCATAGCATAATATAAAATGGTTAGACCAACTTCAAAAGTCCAACAGTTTATAACAGTCTCAACAATGTTAAAAGTCCAAAGTTCAATGTTTCTTCAGAAATTCATCCAATCGCTAAACTGTAATCCCCTATAAAATTGAAATCAAAATGCATATCACACACCTCTAAAATCATACAGGATATACATTACCATTCCAAACATCATGGTAAGGAAATACTAGACCAAAGCAAGACCAAAACCCAGCTGGGTAAACTCCAAACTCAGTATCTCCGTGTCTGATGTCCAACTCCGTTCTGCCTTGTTAACTGTAGCACACTTCTCTTTGGTTCTACTCTCTGTTAGCAGCTTTCCTCTGCAGATATCCCATGGCTTTGGCCTTTTGAACATCTGGGGTCTCCAAGGCAACTTCAACATTATAGCTTCTTTTTCCAATGTCTGGGATCCACAGGATCTTCTGGGCTCCTCCAAAGGGCGTGAGTACATCTCTAGATCTGCCCTTTGTAACTCTCTAGGCTTTGGTTGACTCCACTCCACTGCTGCTGCTGTTCTTGGTGATCATCCCATGGTACTGGCATCTTCAATACGCTGGGATCATCCACTGCAACTAGGGTTCACCAATAGCCTCTCATAGGCTCCCTTTATGGTACCAAATCTCAAGTTCTTTGCATGACCCCTTCAGTCCTGGGTTCTCAACTGCAACTGAAGCTGCACCTTCACCAATGGCCTTCCTTGGTTTCTCCCAGTGCCAAGCTCCACTTGCTGACCCCTCCTAGTCACCTCATCTCACATTCCTTCCCCCTTACCTTCTCCCCTTCTCCCTGGCACTCCAAGCCTCTGTGAGGCTAGGCACTTCTCTCCCACTGCGGCCAGACAAGGCAGCCTAGCTAGTAGAACATATCCCATATACAGGTAATGGCTTTTGGGAGAGCCCTTGTTCCAATTGTTTAGGACCCATGTGAAGACTAAGCTGCATATCTGCTACCTATGAGCTGGGAGGCCTGGGTCCAGCCGGTGTATGTTCTTTGGTTGGTGGTTTAGACTCTGAGAGCCCGAGGGTCCAGGTGACTTGACTAAGGCAACTTTTATTTCTTTTTTTTTTAATTTTTATTTTTGGATATTTACTTTATATACATCTCAAATGTTTTCCCCTTTGGAAACCCCCTATCTCATTCCCCCTCCCCCTGCCTCTATGAGGGTGCTCCCACCCACCCACCCACTCCTGTCTTCCCTCCCTAGCATTCCCCTACACTGGGACATCTAACACTCTCAGGCCCAAGGGGCTCTCCTCCCACTGATGGCCAACAAGGCCCTTCTCTGCCACATATGTGGCCAGCACCATGAATCCCTCCATGTGTATTCTTTGGTTGGTGGTCCAGTCTCCGTGAGCCCCAGGGTTCTGGCCAGTTGACGTTGTTGCTCCCTCCATGGGGCTGCAAAACCCCTCAGCTCCTTCAGTCCCTTCTCCAACTCCTCCATCCAAGACCCCATGCTCAGTCCAATGGTTGGATGTGAGCATCCACCTCTGTATTTGTCAGGCTCTGCCTGAGCCTCTCTGGAGACAGCTTACCATGCTTCCATCAGCAAGCACTTCCCGGCATCCACAAGAACGTCTGGGTTTGGTGGCTATATATGGGATGTATCACCAGGTGGGGCAGTCTTTGGATGCTAAGGCAACTTTTATAAAGGACAACATTTAATTGGGGCTGGCTTACATGTTCTCATGTTCAGTCCATTATTGTCATGGCAGGAAGCCTGGCAGCTTCTAGGAAGGCATGGCACTGGAGGAGCTGAGAGTTCTACTATTTGACTGGAAGGCAACCAGTAGAAGACTGACTTCCAGGTAGCTGGGAGAAGGGTCTCAAAGCCCATCCCTACAATGACACACGTCCTCCAACAAGGCCACACCCACTCCGAGGCCACACCTCCTAACAGCACCACTCCCTGGACCAAGCATATTTAAACCACCATAGGGCATGAACTTTGAGAGAATTCACAACTTTATATGAATTGACTCTTTCACATAATGTCATATACCGATAAGACCTGCACTGCTTAATGAAAGTGTCACTCACTACAGGAAGATATTTATTTAATTTTGGGTCTATAAGTGTTTTTGTCTGCATGTATTTCTGTGCAACACATGCATGGCAAGTATTCATGGAAGTCAGAAGAGGGCTTTGGATCCTTCGGAACTAGAGTTACAGATGGATGTGAACCACCATGTTAGTGCTGGGAGTTCTAATCCAGGTCCTCTGCAATCACGATAAGTGCCCTTAACTGCTGAGACATCTATCTACTCCAAACATGTGGTTAAGTTAAAATAAACTAAAATGAAATTTCAGTTCCTTCATCACAGTAATAAGGCAATTACAACGAGCCTCAAGCATGAGGCTTATGAGTACCATACAAGACTGTACAGGTAGCACAAGCTCACTGTAGTAGTCTGAATGAGAATGCCTCCATAGACTCATAGGAAGTGACATTATTGGAGGTGTGGCACTGTTGAAGTAGGTGTGGCCTTGTTGGAGGAAGTGTGTCACTGGGACATGGGAGCTTTGAGGTCTGATATGCTCAAGCCAGGGCTTACTGTCTCTTCCTGCTGCCTGTTGAGCTAGATGTCGAACTCTCAGCTACTTCACCAGCACCATGTCTACCTGTATGCCACCATGTTTTCTGCCATGGCAATAATGGACTCAATCTCTGAACTGTAAGCCAGCCTCAATTAAATGTTTTCCTTTATAAGAGTTGCTATGGTCATGGTATGTCTTCTCAGCAATAAAATCCTAAGATCCTTACTTACCATTGCACAACATTCTTCAAGACAGCACTAAACTGGGCATTTTAGGTATGGTGGAATTGAATATTGTGGTGGCTTGAATAGGATTGGCCCCCACAGACTCATGTGTTTGAATGCTTGGCTCATAAGGAGTGGTACTATTCAAATATGGTTGTGTGATTCATGGTACAGACTTCTTAGGTGTTTTCCATTCCCACCTAAATTTACTCATTCCTTGAAGTTTGGCTCAATTCTTCCAGAAGGCTTCAGTGTTGACACTCTAGTTTACAAAAATGATTTTGTTTTGGGAATCCTCCTTAGAGTACCCCATCCTTCATGACATGCTGTCTTATTGGTATAACATTTTGATTTTCAATCTTTTTAAGATTTATGATTAGTTGTGTTTTATGGGTGTATGTGTCTCCAGGTGAGCACATCAGTACATGTATGTGCTCTCTAAGGCCAGAGCTGGCATTACAGAGAGCTGTGAGACATCTGACATGGACACTAGAAACTGATCCTAGATCTTATGGCCAAAGGGCCATGAAGAGCAGTGCTTAAACTCATAATGTATAGAAGATGTATGGATATATCCTTTTCCCGTGGCAGAACATCAAACTCCTTATTTCAATAACAAGACTCAGCATGAGGATAGATACCATGTCATCTTCCAAACCTATTCATTTGTTTTTTTTTTTAAATTTTCTTCATTGTATGTATTTGAGTGTTTTGCCTGCATGTATGTCTGTACAACACTTTAATGCCTGATGCCCATGGAGGTCAGAAGAAGGTGTCAGATCTCTTGGGACTAAAGTCACATGTGGTTGTGGACCTCCATATGGGTGTTGGGAATCCATCCTGGGTCTTCTGCAAGAGCAGCCAATGCTTCTAAGCAATGAGCCATTTCTCCAGCTCCCTCCTACATTTATTTTTAAACAAAGGTCAGCATGCATGTGAGACATAGAAGCTTTACCTTCTGTCCTGATCACAAAAGTAAGGAAGATTTGGAAATATTGGTATTGGAACTTGAGAACACCCTTGATGGAACTGATGACTTTTTTGTCACATCAGACACCTAATTGGAAGTACTGGGCACAGGGTCTGTGAAAAAATAGTAAAAGATATGCAGGCATTGATTATGTTTTCTAGTTAAATCTGTCATGCTAGGAGATTGACAATTTAGGACTCAGAAAGCAGCAGTTAAAGAATGATGTATATTTAAAAAAATGCATTCACAAATGGTGTTTGCTCCATTTCTTACCCCCATGAAGAAAGCAAGAAAGGTCAGTGAGGGTAGAGACCTTAGTTAGGACCACGTGAATAGAACTAAAGTAGCCAAGTTGGCACAGGGTTAGTTCTTGTGTGCTTGGACTTTGTTGCTCCTTTCCTTTTTTTTATTTCTCTTTCTTTCCTTTCCTCACTTTTCTATCCTTCCTTCCCTTCTTCCTCCCCCCCAACCTCCTCTTTTTATTGAGAAATGGAGACAAAGTCTCAAAATGAAGCCCATACATCCTTAAACTGGTGGCTTCTGGTCCCAAAGTGTACAGGCCAAGTGACTGCAGAGGCCAGAAGAAGGTATTAGACCCCATGGAGATGGAAGTACATAATGTTGAGAGGTGGTGTGTGAGTGTGGGAATCACATCTGAGTCCTCTAGAAGAATAGCCAGTGCCCTTAGCCACTGAGCCCTAGCTTACGTTTCTTGAGCTAACTTTATACAATGTTACTTCTTTATCTTAATAGATAGTTGTGTAAAAGAAAATGGCTGTGGTACTATCCTAGCTGAGCAGGTAACTTTCAACCCTTCAGTGTAAGTGTCCCCTTCAGAATGTCCAGGTGGCAGCAATAGTGCATTAAAACATGGCAATTGTTTCTCAATCACCTTGAATAAATTTTCAGATGATTGACTCCCAAGTGATTTGTTGTGAGAGCTATAAATAGCACATGTGGCCAATAAGAATCTATTTGGATTCATTTTCTTGCATCAGTTGTTTCGTACATTGGGCTTTTAAAGCATATCCTGGTTTACATTAGCAGAATGATTATTTTATCTCTAAGGACAGAAATGAGCATTTATCTGCACTGCTGATACAGCCTGATGGGATAGGTGCTACATGAAAAGAGAGAGTACTGAAACACGTACCTTATTTCCAGAAAAACTCAGAGTTCTCCTAAACCTCTTAGGGGTTCCCAAAGTTTATTTTCTTCAGCAATATAACTTGGGAATAGCAAGAATCAAGAGTTCCAATCATAATGGTCAGAAATTAAAAACAACCTACATGTCCCTCTATAAAAGAATAGATAAAGAAAATGCTCAGCCATTTAAAAATGAAATCCTTATAAGAAAAGCTATCAGAAATATTCAATAGTGAAATAAAGACTTTTGTCATTGGCCTTAAAAAAGTGAAATCATGAAATACACAGGCAAATGGATAAAATTGGAAGTAAATCATTCTGAGTGAGGTATCCCAGATGGAGAAAGACAAATAAGGTATGTATTCATTTATGTGTGGATATTAGCTTTTAAGTCAATGGTAACCAAGATACAATTAATAGGACCACAGAAAGTAGGTATAGATTAAGGAATTAGGGGTTGAGGAATGGATAGATCTCCCTAGGAAAGGGAAATAGAATAGATAGTTATGGATGTGTGGGTGGGGAAAGCTGGAATGTGAGGATCAAGTAGTGTGATGGAGGAAAGAGGGGGTGGTGGGAGAGAATATGGGGAGAGATAGCTAAAATTGTGGGGTGGCATGGAAACTTAATGCAGTAGAAGTGCGCGTGCGTGCACACAACCCCCCCATATATGAAGGTGACTTAAATGAAATTGAAAATTGATGGGGGAGACAGAGCCACAACTGGACATATCTTGTCACCAACTGAAGATTCCATTACCAGGATTGTGTTACATCTGATTGAGTCAAACAACCCAGGCTGTTGCAAAGATCATAGATTGCACTTCACAACCTAATGGCAAGGCTCCACTGCTGACAATGACACCTAGAAAATTTATTGAACATGGAGAAGTCACACTATTGTCTACATAGAGCCTTCACTCCTATATGCCAGTGTCTTTGGTACAAGAAGGTACTCTGCATGCCTCCAAAAGAGAAACTCCAACACAACCACAAACCCTTTGATCTACAATGGTGTCCTGCCTGCAAGATATGCTAGTGCAATGGTAGTACAAAGCCACCACTGTGAGAGTAACCAACCAATGTCAGATTTGACTGAAGGTCAAACCCATATCTGACAGTTTGGGTGACCAAGAGCCTGAGACTAGATAGCCCAGGGACCTAGGGGAAAACCAAATAATGCTGTTCAAAAAAAGTGATAAAGTGACTCCTAATGACATTCTGCCAAACTCATATCAGTGCCTTGTTCAACTGTCATCAGAGAGGCTCCTCCTGCTGCAGATGGGGCTAAAAACAGAGACCCACAGACAGACATTATACAGTTAGAGACGTTGGACCACTTAGCTCCAAATAGGATGTCTCCATCGAATCTCTCTCCTCAGGGTTCAGGGAACCCTGTGGAAGAGAAGGCAGAAATAGTGTAAGAGCCAGAGTGTATGTAGTAGACCAAGCAAATAGGGCCCTCTAAATTAACATGAGCAAAGTTCATATGAACTCAAAGGGACTGAGGCAGCATGCACAGGGCCTGCACAGGTCTGCACCAGCTCCATTGTGTTTATATTATGTTTTCCAGTTTCATGTTTTTTTTTTTTAAGATTTTAAAAATTTATTTATGTATATGAGTACACTGTAGCTATCTTCAGACACACCAGAAGAGGACATCAGATCCCATTACAGATGGTTGTGAGCCACCATGTGGTTGCTGGGAATTGAACTCAGGACCTCTGGAAGAACAGTTAGTGCTCTTAACCGCTGAGCCATCTCTCCAGCCTCAGTTTCATGTTTTTATGCATTCCTGAGTATGGGAACAAGTGAGTCTGTTTCTTTAGTCTTCTCTTGGGCACTTTTTCCTTCTGTTTGTTTGGCCAATTTGATGTGTTAATTTTTATTGTATCTTTAGATAATAATATAGTCAAATTATATATCATTCAGTTACTCCCACAAGATTTTTGCTACTATTGTCCAAGTGTTATCTTGCAGGCAGGACACCATTGTAGATCAAAGATTTGTGGTTGCATTGGAGTTTCTCTTTTGGGGGCATGCAGAGTACCTTCCTGTACCAAAGACACTGGCATATAGGAGTGAAGGCTCTATGTAGATTGCAGTGTGACTTCTCCATGTTCAATGAGTTGTGTAGGTGTCATCTTCAGCAATGGGGCCTGTTTGTTTTCAAATGAGAGGGAGAGAGAGAGAGAGAGAGAGAGAGAGAGAGAGAGAGAGAGAAAAGATCTGGATGGAAGGTGAGGTGAGGAGGAACTGGGAAGAGTAGAGGGAGGGGAAGCTATAATCAATATATATGATGTGAAAAAAATCTATTTTCAATAGAAGGATTTTTTCTTCAGAAATAAAAAAGTGTTCCAAGCTGAAAAAACAGATGGTAATTTACCCTCTGGATTATTTTGGAAAATTTTAATGAGCTACTAGAATGTGCTGGTAGTTTTAAATAACAAGGATGCTCTAAAAATTAATAAGGACAGAGCCAAAAGCTATAGGGGTCATATAACAAAAGTTTGAATGGTAAGCTCTATTGTGTGAAAAAGTAAGACAAAGGCTTAGTTAGTTACAGGACTAAAGTATTGCTGCAAGGGCAGTATTCTGAAAAATATCACTGGAGGGAAAAATTAAGGTTTGCTTGAAATGGAACAATCTGCAAAAATGCCAATTCCTAGACATCATTTTCCAAAGATGCTGAGTGGGCAGATCTGGAGAGAAGTTGGGGACTCTTTACTATTTTTTAGTGTGTGTGTGTGTGTGTGTGTGTGTGTGTGTGTGTGTGTGTGTGTGTGTGTGTGTATTGGCCAGAAGCAAACTTAGGACATACTGTGTCACTCCTTGTGTCTTCCTTCAAGACAAGGTCTCTTCCTGAACCTGAGGCTCACATTTTCTCAGCTAGGTTGGAAGCCAGCAAGCCTAACAAAACCCAGCTATCTTCATGTCTTCATCCTCCTTAAAGTTAGGGTTACAGGTATATACAGGATGCCCAGGCTGTTGTGCTGGTTCTGAGATCTGAACTCCAGTCCTCATGATTATCCAGCAAGTACATAACCTTGGAGCCATCTCTCCAGCCCAAGATGGTCTCAGTCTCACTAGGTAGCCAAGGGTAACCTTGGACTTCTGATCCTCTTGCCTCTGCCTACTAAGTGCTAAATTTTATGGTGTAAGCTACCAGGCCTAGTTTATGTGTTACTGGATGTTAAAAGTCAGGGCTTCCTGCATACTAGCCAAGTACTCTACCAACTGAGCTTCATCCTATCCCCTAAGTCTGCTTTTTAATAAATTCTGATTCTGTGGGGGCTTTTAAAAAAAGTCTCCATTGTGTAAAATGTACACAATGGAATACTACTCAGCTATTAAAAACAATGACTTCATGAAATTCGCGGGCAAATGAATGGAACTTGAAAATATCATCCTGAGTGAGGTAACTCAGTCACAAAAGAAGGAACATGGTATGTACTCACTGATAAGTGGATATTAGCCCAAAAGTTCGGAATACCCAAGTTTCACTTTACAGTAACCGCTGGACTGAGCGTGAGGTCCCAGATGGAGGAGTTGGAGAAGGGACTGAAGGAGCTGAGGGAGTTTGCAGCCCCATGGAGGGAGCAACAGTGTCAACTGGCCTGGCCCCCCCGGTCCTCCTGGAGGCTGGACCACCAACCAAAGAATACACATGGAGGGACCCATGGTTCGGACCACATATGTGGCAGAGGAGGGCCTTGTTGGCCATCAGGGGGGAGGAGAAGCCCTTGGGCCTGAGGGTGTTAGAGGCCCCAGTATAGGGGAATGCCAAGGTGGGAAGACAAGAGTGGGTGGGTGGGTGGGTGGGTAGGGGAATACCCTCATAGAGGCAGGGGGAGGGGGATGGGATAGGGGGTTTCCAAAGTAGAGACCTGGAAAGAGGAAAACATTTGAAATATAAATAAAGTATCAAAAAAAAAGTCTCAACACAGTTTTGACCATTCATATATTTCTTCCTCCAACAGTTGTATCAGAGCAAAGATACATTATTTGACTTTATAAATTCTGTTCCATGAATTTACAGAGATAAACACATCAGGGCAGGGAGGGCGTATATATCAAAGAAAAGGCTGGGATTTTACAACCTGATTGGTCACATCACTTGAAACCTACTTGGGTTCCTTTTTCTCTCTAGTGAACTCTTGCATGCAGTGATGACTGGATTGGATTGCCAGGCTGGCAGGAAGGAAAGTGTGTGGGATGAAAGTCACAAGCCCTATGACAGAGGTTTGAGGCCTGTCTCTGCTGTTGGCTGGCTGTGCAAACTATTTTCTCTTTTGTGCAGTAGGACACACATTACAGAAGGAGATGGAGTTACAAGCTGTCTCACTTCCAGGACTGTTCCTTCATCAGTCACGTAGAAGTAACACTCCATAGGGGAGATGCGAGAGAAGCCCTTAGCAGAATGCCTGAAACACATCGGCCCCTAATAAATGTACTTCTAGTGCCTGCTATCCATCTGCTGTGTGGTTCAAGTCAGAGAACTGCATAACAACCTGAAAATGGCAATCTGTATTTGCGGTAATATTTTTTTTTTTAAAAGAAAATCAGAGACTGCTTTATTGTCATTATCAACAGACAAGACATAATTTGGAAGGGATGCTGATGCAGATACAGCACCCTCCATCAAAGCAAATTAGACTCTCAAGTGGTTCCAATGACATGATGCTGAATAAGTTAGGATGATGCTGATGCTGGAGGCTCAAACCTCTCACTTTATGTTCTTCACAAAGTCCTCGCCTTTCTTGATGGAGGCTTTCAGCTCAGGGATGGCCTCAGCAATCATTTTCTCCTCAAAAGGAGTGATTTTGCCAATGCCTAGGTTCTTCTCTAGGCTCCTTTTCCCCAACAGCAAGGGTGTAGAGAAATAAGTGCACTCTGTCTCTTTGGACTGAACAAAAGAACACTCAACAACTCCCTTCCCGTTCATGGCGTCCACGAGGGAAAAGACAAAGCGGGCTCCAGCATGAGCCATGGACAGAGTGGCAGAACCTGCTTCAGCCTTGGCCTTCACGACTTCTGTGCCAGCCTGATAGTGGTGAGTGTGGCCAGCTGGTCTTGGGGAAAGTCAACCTTGGGAGTACACGGAGAGACCAGGGGGATGATTGTCTTCTCGGCATGGCCACCAATGACAGGCATGTTGACCCTAGCTGGATCCAAACTCTTTAGCTCTGTCACAAACATGTTCGCTCTGACAATGTCAAGGGTTGTCACATCAAAGATCTTGTTGGGGCTGACATGCCATGCTTCCTGAAAACTTCTGCTGTGATGGAGAAGGTAGAGTTAACTGGGTTGGCAATGATGCAAATCATGACCAGGACAGTGCTGGGCACAGGCAGCCGTCAATGTGGCCACAGTGGTAGCGTTGGTGTTGAACAGGTCATTCCTGGCTTCCTGGGCACTCCGGCTGGGATGACCACCACATCACAACCTTTTACGCAATCTGGCAGCTGCTCCGGTCCAAGGTAGCCTTTCACATTTGCTCTGGTCTCGATGTGACTCAGATCACCAGGAGTGTGAGCGATACCGTAGAGGGTCAGGCAGCTTACTAGGACGATGTTCTTCAGGAGGAGTGATTGCCCAATGCCCCCAGAAGCTCCCAGGACAGCTACTTTAGCATTGTTCTGGGCTGAAGTGCTGAAGCTGTGGCGGAGAACTGCACCGGCAGGATGGGCAAGAGTGGACAGCATGGTTGAGGGGGGCGGGGCACAGACCTACAGGCACAGGAGCTAAGAGGAGGCAAGTGACTCCAATGACCTCTGTTGCAGGAAATATTAAAAAAGAAAAATTCGGCACCTTCCTGCACTCAGGCAGGCAACCGGTGAGCCGTAGCCCATCTCCCGTCAGGTGATCTCACTCTCTCAGCCTGTCAGCCCACTCAACACCCAATTATCCGGTAGAATTAAAACTCTTAAGCATATAGTTAACCAATCAGATTTATGTGTCAATAAAAACACAATTTACAAGATGCCAATACAATAATTTCAGAGCCAATTGATAATGATAAAAGTTGCCCACCTAGATTAGACAACTTCTTCCAAACTTCTAACCTTTATGATAACATAACCATCAGCGGGGCTACGGCAGTTCACATCTGCTGCCATCTTCCTTCTCCTCTCCTCCCAAGACACTCTCTCCTGTCTACTCTTAGCTCCGCCTCCCTGTTCCCTGTCCAATCACAGGGCTCCTGTTGCCCTAATGTAATTGGACAGGGAAAATCCTGCAACAGACCTCCACTCTGCACAGTGCCGGCCAGGTCCAGAGCCATTTGCAGTAATGTTTAAGGGCCACCTTGGTGGTGTATAGTGCTACTGCAAGATAGGAGCCACTTCATGGGGACCTGTACACAAAATGTTTCTATGCAAAATGAGAACTGTGTTTAGAAACAGATTGGGCATTGTTATCATCCAAACCATGTACATTGTTGAGGACACCATCATGTTCAAGGGTGATTTTGTGAAGACTTCTGCCCTATTCTGGATATTGAACATGAGAAACAAATTCTCAAGAGATGGAACACCACCAGACTCTGCTTCACAGTCTCAAAGAATTATTCTTTGGGACTTTCGCTCTTCTGAGACTTGACTATCACCAGGATTCTATACGTGAATTTGGGCTTTATTATCACCAGGATTCTATACGTGAATTTGGGCCTCAGCTTCCCTTGTAGAAATTTTGTTTCCCCAGAGACAAGTTTTCTTTGTGTAGCCTTGGCTGTCTTGGAACTTGCTCTGTAGAACAGGCTGGCTGTGAACTCAGAGATCTTCCTGCCTCTGCCTCCTGAGTGCTGAAATTAAAGGTGTGTGCCACCACCGCCTTGCTCCCTTGTAGAACCATTTTAAGAACTCGGGTATCTTCTTTGGTTGGTGATCCGGTCTCCAGGTGCACCAGAGGGACCCATGGTGCTGGCCACATATGTGGCAGAGGAGGGCCTTATTGGCCATCAGTGGGAGGAGAGGCCCTTGGGTCTGAGGGTGTTAGGCCCCAGTATAGAGGAATTCTAGGGAGGGAAGACAGGAGTGGGTGGGTGGGTGGGTGGGTGGGTGGACGAATACCCTCATAGAGGCAGGGAGAGGGGGGATGGGATAGGGGGTTTCCAAAGGGGAGACCTGGAAAGGGGAAAACATTTGAAATGTAAATAAAGTATCAAAAATAAAAATTAAAAAAAAAAAACAAAACTCAGGTGTCCCAACTTACACAGAAATGGTCAGCCATGTTTGGCTTGGAGTAAAGAAAGTATTGTATATCTTCTCTAAGATAAGGTAGTAAGAAAAATAAAGGGGGTTTTAAGGGGAGTAGTGTTAGCAGTGCATTAATTTTGTCACTCCAATTTTCTTTAGGGGAGTCTTCGCAATTCTAGGATCTGGAACCAGAAAGTGGCAGAGTGATATGGAAGTGAGAAGAACACGGAAGTGGTAAAGCACAGAGATGTCCTCAGGCTCTCGATTTCCTCCGAGCCGTCTACCTCTCGGGACAGGGTTCTAGAAGTCACAAAATAGTCAGGAGTAAGTGCCTTGGCAATTCACAGTGAGTATAAAGTTGGTGAAGACTTAACTGCATGTGAGGTAAGTGGTATTATTTTATACTGAGTGTACAGGACAGAGTCTCCTCTTACATGTTTAAGACTAGCTCTCCAAAGAGTATTTGAAGAAGCTTGTGGGTTAAGACATTGCAAAATGGGATATTTGAAGTGCTAAACTGAGCCAGAGACAACACAAACACCGTTTATCAATTCTGGTTATAACATCTGGAGGAATCTTAGAAACACTCATGATTTAGCCTCATCTCAACTGAACGGGAATCCCCGAGGGATGGGCAAGTATTCATATATTTTTTTAAAGTCCAAAAGCAACTCTAACGTGCATCTAAGTTGAGAAGTCCAAGGGACAGATGCCACCAAATCCATGACTTGACTAGGGATATTTTAAAACTCCTACAAGCTTATTGAATTGGCACTTCTGAGATGGGAGATATATGGTTCTGATGTACTGCCATGGATGAAACCCTTTGTTCTGTGGTCTACTTCATCAGATTCCTGGAATAAGGTTTGAAAACTCTTGATATACAGAGAAAATTTGAAGACAAGGCTCTGGTTTATTCTTTTATGATCTGACCTCTCCTACTATCAGAATAACTGTAGCCATTTTGTTCCATGCCTGTCAGCTATTCCATGTTGTTGCTGTAACATGCCTGTCAGTCATTGACTCAGAGAAGTGACTTGGCTCAAGGACATGCTGACCACATACCCTGTTTTGTTCTGTATGTTCTGAATGTTCCATATGAGGTTTGCTAATCTTAAGAAATTCCACAAAGATTTATGTAGGACCCTTCAAATCAAAGGTCAGCAGGAACTGCTATGTCTAAACAGCTTGAATCAGAGTTGACCACTGGGCAGCCCTTCCTGTACCTACATATGAGCTCACTATGGGTTTTGTGGCTGACACTGAAGAATGCCAAAAGTTATGACTATAATATTCATACTTTTTTATCTCAATGTTCTGAAATTTCCCTGTTCACCACCAATCCACGCCCCCCCCCACTCAGGACCAATCAGCCTAACATTTAGCTGACAATACTTTGTCTAGTAAGTAAATTGCTCCTCTCCTTGCCCTTGAAACTTTTGAACCTTGTTCTTCCTATAAAAAGCTTACCTAAGTGCAGACTTGTACTGGAGTCTTTTTTTTTTTTTTTTTGGCATGGAGGTCCAGTATTATGGAATACTTTCAATAAACTATTCTTGCTTAACTGAGATAAGTGGTTTGAGTGTGAACCCCAAAATATTCAACAACTCTTTGTTGAGTGTTATATATTAGTTGCTCTGTTAGGTGCTGGTGATACAGGAACAAAACAGAAAAAGCCTTTGCCTTTAAGTATCTTCAGAATATAATTTGTGGGCATGTGTTGCTCTGTTGTTGGTTTTTGTTGTTGTTATTCTTCATTTTTAATTGAAAATAGATTCCTTTCTCATAAAATATATCCTGAATATAGTTTCCCTTCCCTCCATTCCTCCCAGTTCCTCCCCACCTTGGATCCCCTCTGGATCCACTCCCTTTCTGTCTCTCCTTAGAAAAGGATTCTGAGAGATAACCAAACATGACAAAATAAAGTATAAGATGAAGCAAAATTGTTCATACCAAAGTTGAACACAGCAACCCAACAGTAGGAAAAGAATCCTAAGAGCAGGCAAAGCATTCAGAGTCCCACTTGTTCTCACAGTCAGGGGTCCCATAAAAATACTAAGCTGATAGCTATAGAATATATGCAAAGAACCCCAGTATAGATCCATGTAGGCCCTGTGCTTGCTGCTTCAGCCTCTGTAAGCTCAAATGTACCTTGCTTAGTTGATTCACAAGGCCTTGTTCTCCTGGTGTCCTCCATTCCCTCTGACTTTTTTAATCTTTCTGCCTCCTCCTTGAGCTCCAAGGGGAATGGTTTGACTGAGACCTCCAATTTAGACTCTTTATGCATAATGTCTGGCTGTGGGTCTCTACCTCTATTCCATCTGCTGCCAGAGGCAGTCTCTGATGCTGACTGGATAAGGCACCAATCTATGGATCTATGAATATAGCAAAATATGATTAGGAATCATTTAATTTATTTTTTTAGACCAGTCCTGTTTGGTTTTACCCTAGGTCATTGGATTATCTAGTGTCTGGTTCCTGGTTAGCCAATCAGTGTCAGGTATGACCTTTGTCTTAGTTAGGGCTTTACCACTGTGAACAGACACCACGACCAAGGCAACTCTAATAATGACAACATTTTTTTTGACATTTACTTTATTTACATTTCAAATGTTTTCCCCTTTTGAGGTCTCTCCTTTGGAAAACCCTTATTCCATCCCCTCTCCCCCTGCCTCTATGAGGGTATTCCCCACCCACCCACCCTCCCACTCCCATATTCCCACCTTGACATTCCCCTATACTGGGGCATCTAACACCCTCAGGTCCAAGGGCCTCTCCTCCCACTGATGGCCAACAAGGCCCTTCTCTGCCACATATGTGGCCAGCACCATGGGTCCCTCCATGTGTATCCTTTGGTTGGTGGTCCAGTCTCCAGGAGCTCCGGTAAGTCTGGCCAGTTGACACTGTTGTTCTATCCATGGGGCTGCAAACCCCCTCAGCTCCTTCAGTCCCTTCTCCAACTCTTCCATCTAGGACCCCACGCTCAGTCCAACAGTTAGCTGAGACCATCTGCCTCTGTATTTCTCGGTCTCTGCCTGAGCCTCTCAGGAGACAGCCATATCATGCTTCCATCAGCAAGCACTTCCCAGCATCCACAAGAACGTCCAACTTTAAATTTCCCCATAGTGTATAGCAGTCTCAACAATATTAAACGTCCAAAGTTCAAAGTTGCTTCTGAGATTCATCCAATCACTTAACTGTAGTCCCCAAAGCAAGACAGGAAACCAGCTGGGCAAACTCCAAACTCTGCATCGCCATGTCTGATTTCAAGCAGGTTTTCCAATCTCCAATACCTTTTTCATCTTTGTTGACTGCAACAAACTTCTTTCTCCTGGGCTGGTTCCACTCCCTGTTAGTAGCTTTCCTCAGCAGATAGCCCATGGCTTTGGCGTCTCGTACATCTTGGGATCTCCATGGCAACTTCAATGTTACAGCTTCATGTTTCAATGTCTGGAATCCACACATGATCTACTGGGCTCCTCCAAAGAGCTGGTGTCACTTCTCCAGCTCTGCCCTCTGTAGTGCTCTAAGCTCAGGTTGATCCACTCCACTGCTGCTACTGTTCTTGGTGGTCATCCCATGGTACTGGCATCTTCAATATGTTGGGGTCTTTCAATGAAACTAGGCTTCCCCAATAGCCTCTCATAGGTTCTCTTCATGGTTCCAAGACACAAATCCTTTGCATGACTCTTTCCGTCGTGGACTGTCAACTGCAACTGAGGCTACACTTCACCAATGGCCTTTCGTGGCCTCTCACAGTGCCTAGTCTCAGCTGCTCTTTATGACCACTTCATGCCTTCAAAACCAGCACCACCTGGGTGACTCTTACTTATACATTACCAAGTCCAGCTGCAGCATGAGGCACAACCTTGTCTGTCTCTGGAACACAGCTTCTTTGTGCTCTCAGAAAACACTTCCCAGAAGATTTCACCTCAATGATGCTAGTCTCTTCTTAATCACCACTAATTTCTCAGCTCCAGATAACCAGCATTAATTGTCCCAGTAGTCTTCTTATTTTAGTTTTAAAGCTAGAGCCAAATGACCAAAGCTGCTGCATTCTGCTGCTTGCTGGGGCTGAAACTTGGCCCCCCTTGTTCTATTACATTATCACCAGCTTTCTGTTTTCCAACTCCTTCACTGCCTAAGCAAGTCTCTATGTAGGCATCAGCTCAACTTCTTCATGTTCAGTAAGTTGTGTGGATGCTGTTCTCAGCAATGGGACCCTATTGTCAGTTTGAGAAGAGTAACACTTTGTCTTAGCATCAGCTTGGGTGGTTTGAGAATTTTCATGGGACCCCTTGGCCAACAACTCAATAGAATACAACCCAGATCCACCACTGGAAGCCACCCAGAGCTGGCCAGTTGAGACTCCTTTTCCTTTACTACCTAGGAGTCTTCATTAGGGTCACCTTCATAGATTCTAGGAAGTTTCCAGTGCACCTCATTTCCACACTATCTCCAAATGCCCTCCAATTACAGCCATCTCTTCCAGAACTCTCTCCCTCCATTTCATCTCTCCTTCCCCCTGATCCCCCCACTTCCCCCTCTACCTACCCCCTGTCCACCCCTAAAATATATTTCCCCTTCTCTAGGAGATCTATATGTTCCCCCTAGACAAGTTCTCTTTACTTAAGCTCTCTGGGCCTACAGATTGTAGCTTTGCTATCATTTATTTAATGACTACTATCTACATATAAGTGAAGATATCTTTCTGGGAGGTTATTTCACTCATGATGATCTTTTCTAGTTCCACTCATTTGCATACATTTTTTCTTTCTTCCATTAATTTATTTATTTATCCACTTTATGTCCCAATCACAGCCTCCCCTCTCTTCCTAGTTCCCACTTCACGCAGCCCCTCCTCTTCATCTCTTCCCCTCCCTTCCTCTTAGTCTCTGAGAAGGGGGAGATCCCTCCTAGGTATCATCCCACCTTGGCACCTCAAGTCACTGCAGGACTAGGCACATCCTATCCCACTGAGGCCAGACAAGGCATCCCAGTTAGGGGAACAGAATCCACAGGCAGGCAACAGAGTCAGGGAGAGTCTCCACTCCAGTTGCTGGGGGACCCACATGAAGAGCAAGCTGCACGTCTGCTACATATATGCAGGCAGCCTAGGTCCAGCCCTCGTATACTCTTTGGTTGATGGGTCAGTTTCTGGGAGCCCCTACAAGGGTCCAGGTTAGTTGGTCTTCTTGTGGATTCCCTATCCGATCTGGATTCCTTAATCCATCCCCCAACTCTTCCATAAGCCTGCCCAAGCTCAGTCTAATGTTTGACTGTGGATCTCTGCATCTGTTTTCATTGACTGCTGGGTGGAGCCTATCAGAGGACAGTTATGCTAGGGTCCTGTCTGCAAGTATAACAGAGCATCACTAATAGAGTCAGAGATTGGTTCTTGTCCAGGGGATGAATCTCAAGTTGGGCCAGTCTTTGGCAATTCCCTCTCTCTCTGCTCCATCTTTGTCCCTGCACTTCTTGTAGGCAGGACAACTTTTGGGTCAAAGAATTTGTGTGTAGGTTGCTGTCCTTATCCCTCCACTGGGAGTCTTGCCTGGCTATAGGAGGTGGCCACTTCAGGCTCCATATCCTCCGACTGCTGGGAGTCTCAGGTAGAGTCACCCTCATAGACTCATTGGAGCCTCCCCCATCTTAGGTCTCTGGCACGTCCTAGAGATTCTTACTCCCCCTCCCCCCACTCCCCACCAATATGTGTTCACTCCCCTGGCCCTCTCTCCCCGGCTGTCCCTATACCCAATCCTTCCCTCTCTATCCCCTCTCCCATCTAGTTCCCTCCCTCTATCCACCTCCAATGACAATTTTATTTCTCCTTCAAGCATCCTCCCTTGGGTTCTGTCATAGAGTTTCTATTGCTGTGAAGGGACACCATGACCAAGGCAACTTTTATAAAGGACAACATTTAATTGGGTCTGGCTTACAGTTTCAGAGGTTCCATTCATTATCACCATGGTGGGAAGCATGGTAGCCTCCAGGCAGACATGGTGCTGGAGAAGGAGCTGAGAGTTCTACATCTCAATCAAAGGCAGCCAGGAGCAGACTGTCTTCCACAGACCACTAGGAGGAGGGTCTCTACCATGCTTGGTGGAGCTTCAAAGCTCACCTCCACTTCTCCAACAAGCTCACTTCTCCAACAAGGCCACACCTCCTAATAGTGCCACTTCCCATGGGCCAAGCATAGTCAAACCACCAGAGGCCCTTCTTGTTATTTAGCTTCTTTGGGTTTGTGGATTGTAGCATGTGTATCCTGTATTTTATGGCTAATATTCACTTATAAATGAGTACATACTATGCATGTCCTTTTGGGTCTAGGTTACCTCACTCAGGATAATATTTTCTAGTTCCATTCATTTGCCTGCAAATTACATGATTTCCTTGTTTTTTAATAGCTGAGTAGTATTCCATTGTGTAAATGAACCACATTTTCTGTATCCATTCTTTGGTTGAGGGGAATCTGGGTCTCAATTTAATCCTATTGATCAACAATTCTGTTTTTATGCTAATCCCACATAGACATATGGGCCAGAATGCTAAGGGAAGCATGCTCTGTAGCTAGCTGTATCCATCCTTGTACAGCCACGAAAACTTTGAGACTCTTTGATCATCTGTAAAATAAGAGATTAAGCTGTGGCTAGTTTTCAGGGTCCACTCCAACTCTCTAGTTGTTTTATATTTTCAATGCAAACTTTGTAGTTACCACACCCTGTTTCTCGGATGATACTCTTTCAAATCTTCTTTATGTTTCTTCTTCATAAAGTTAATATTCTAGTGAAGAGAAATAGATAAAATGATACACAGTATATCAGGTGCTATAAGTACTAGAGATAAAATTATATCAAAAGGAGGATAATAGGGATTATTTGACTCTTTCATTTTAAAGGCACTACTCAGGGAAGGCTTTCATTTAGAAAATATTTGAGTGAAGATATGGAATTGAAGAGTGAGCTATAGAGCAGTCTGAGAGCATTGTGTAAGTGCTAGGTCCTGATAAAGGGGAGTGTTGGGCCTCTCTGAGGCTACTGTGGAAAAATTGCAGCAACTTAGTGGAATCATCAGAGAGGTGCTTAGAGAGGCCATGGAGAGGGAAAGTGGCAACTAGAACTTTAAAAGTTTTGTAAGTGATTGTGAAGAGTCTGGCTTTTACCCTAGGTAAGATGTAAAAGTACTTATTCCTAGGTGGAATTTCTGTACTTATGGTCCCCTCTCCCAATGTACAGAACGTAAGTCATTTGAAGGCATGTTTTTCCCCAAAAAGTTTTAAAGAACTTCTTGCCCTATTTACAACTATACCCATGACACTTAGACTGGTGTCCAACCTGAAGGATCGTTCAGTGAATATTTGCTGAATGAATGAATTGTGTAAGTGCATTATTACCAAAAGATCCTGGAAAAGAAGTTGAAGAGAGTACCGATACTTGATTATGGTTTATAATATTTGAAGTTGATACTTGACCTCTTATATATTTTGATCAAACCACTTCATTATTACTCTGAACCTCATTTTCTTCATCCCCAAATGAATGGGGCTGTATTAGATGGTTTCTTTTGGGCTATTACAGCCAGTGATTTCACAATGCAATCAGCATATTAGTGATTTCTTACCTTATGACTGGAATGTGTTCGTGCAAGTCTGAAATACTTACTGCTATTCTTTAGCTCCTACTTTAATGAATACCATTTTCCCCTTTGAGTGGAAAGGGCTTTTTTTTTTTTTCTTGAATAAGTCCTTGAGCAGGGTACAGGCTTGAAAGTTTAAAGTCAACTTTAGACATGTTGTTTGGCTTTCAAAGTCACTTTTGTGCTACACATAACTTTCCTCCTATGTTAGTCTAGCCCTGTCTTTGTCAGAACCACAGTGATGCTGAAATTTCAACAGAGTACCAAACACTCAACTCATACATATTTTAATAATCTAGTTCTAACAGAGACAAAGAATGAAAAGGATAAAATCCACCCTACCTTGGCTTTAATGCAAGCCAGCATGCTTCAGAAAGGCTAAGCTAATGGAACAAAGCAAACAAATCTTTGTAGCTGGTATCCATGTAAACTATCAATGTGATGAATCCTTATTTTCTGGTTAGTTCCCAGGGAAGGTTGGTAAATATAACTCATAACACATTACATAACCTGTCATTAATCACTGATGAAATCACCCAAATTATTTATGGTATCTTAGTAACAACTCAGGAAAAAAAATACTAGTCAGTTCATGTTAACTAGTTAACTTACCCAATAGTCTCCCAGAGTAAGTCAACCTGCTGGAAAAAAAGTCTAGTGTTTAATTCAGATTCTCCAACAGGAGAATCAACCAATGCATTGAATAAAGTTTCCTACTAAATATTATCTAGTTTACATTAAGGGGAAAATGGCAGTACAAACTTCTGTTATCCTAGCACTTTGATCTAGAGGCCAATATTCATCACTACTAAAAGTAAAAGATAATAAAATTCATTTTTCCAGGCCACAGTGTTGGCAACACATGCCTTTAATCAGGAGGAGGTGGCAGGTAGATTTCTGTGAGTTCAAGGCCAGCTTAGTCTACAGAGTAAGTTTCAGGGTAGTCAGGGCTACACAGTGAAACCCTGTCTTGAAAATCCAAAAGAAAAAAGTAATTTTCTGTATATTTCATACATGAGAGGATGCTAGCTAAACAAAACAAGAATCTGTCAAAAATCATTATTTGTATAGAAGCAAACCTGGAATGTTTGTGTTTCTGAGTTCTCAAATAAAATGAAAATGATTGTTTCATTGATTTTTTTCTGGTCTTATAGATATCCTTCTGCTTCTCTTTCCATTTATACAAACAATTGAATTGCCCCAAATCATTAATCTTGTATGTTAAAATCACTATGATGATAGAGAAGGTCAACAGCAACTCACAGCAGGGCACTGGGGAAAGGCTTATAATTTTTTTTATCCAGTGGTGTAGCTACCAAGAAGTCCTCCTTACTCAAGTAAAATACTGCTATTCTCATTTGGGTAAGAAACTCCAGTTAAACTTTGTGGGCTACACCCAAAAAGCATGAGAACTTGTTGGTGAGTATCCCAGTAGAAGTGAGGGAGGGTAAGGCAGGAGAATGAGGTGGTAACAATGACCAAACTGTATTGTATAAATGTATGAAACTCTAAAGCAATTCTAAAACTCATAATTCTTTAGTGTCAAATGTAAAAGAAATAACCGGATCAGTTTTTGTTAGACCAAATTCTTCCCATGGTATAAAGTGGCCCCTCCCAGTTAGTGACTCCTTATAACAGTAACTCAATTTTTAGACATATGGCTGCTCTAGTAAATAGGGCATTAATGGACTTCAACTTTGTACTGTACTTTGATTCTCTCTGCCTTTGGTATTTCCTAACCTGTCTTCACCCCAATAGTCATCTCCTCTTTAATAATCTTAATTTTTTCTTTATTAAAAGTCCAATGCCAGTGTTAGTGCTTTTGAGACGTTTCCCTCCTAATTCTCCAGCCATCTCCTACATTTTTGGGATTGTGTTGACAGTGCCGTGCTGTTGAACATTTTAGAATTAAGGGAATTAAGTTGTACCCCTCTGAGAAGGCCACAAGTATAAGGACTGTGATTAGCTGAGTGCCTGTCTCTCAGATTCAATAATCTACAGCATCTAGACCACTATACTAAAACACAAATCTCAGTAGAAGAATGTAGAGGCCAGTAAATTGGAATTTCAGAGGAGAAGGGGAACAGAAGTGACTCCAGCAGCAGGTAAGAGAAGCAAGTGATGGAAGATTAAGGAGCTAAACATTGGCTTCCTCATAGGTTGATCAAAAGCCCCCAGTCTTTCTCTGAGGACAGTTCTCATTTGGTTGTTGTTGTTGCTTTTTTTTTTTTTTTTTTAACATTTTCTTAGGTAAATTATATCACTTTAATTGTATATATTAAATGAAGGCAGATCTTTCTTGAATGAAGGTAAGCTCATGGTTCCACATATGAAAGAATTCACGAGTTTTGTAGATCTAATTTCTTCTATCTGGAAAAGCATAAATCAAGTATTGTACAAAAATTAAAATAAATAAAATGTACTGTAACATTTCTTTAATTATCTATGTAGCCAATATTCCTGACCAGACACACAGGTGGCTTGCTAAAAAGCAAAGCAAGTTTACCAGGTGAGTGCCTGAACTGACCAGAGTTGTATCTCTGTAGTTTTATTTTCAGTGGCTCAGTATAGTTTCTTGGTTATGTAGACACCGGGATGCTTAATCCAGGAAGTTGTCTTACCAGGAACTCTAACTTATTTGTAGATTCTACATAATATGATTCAAGTTTTTGGGTAAGGTCAACCCAAAAGATCAAGGGGGTTCAGAACATCACTGGAACGCTAAGGAACCAAGGACGAGAGCTACACATCAAGATAATTGTGAAGTTTAAGGGTTGATTGCAGTAGTATAGCCCGCAGAAACGGACTAACTTGTGCTCCCACAAGTAGTTAAACTTGTGTTTAAAGGAAAAAAGTTGCTATGTAATTTTAACAAGGGTCACATAACTAGTCAGTGGCAGAACTATTCCCTACACCAATCTTTTTCACTTCTTTCAAATCATCTCCTGGTACTGCCCAGGAATAGGAGTTTTGTGTGCCTCAAACTTACAATGAATAATTATCAACCAGCATACAAATAAAGGGTGAGAGTATTGCATTTCTCTTTACTGGTTTCCATTTTCTCCTGTTCTTGTGTTTTTACTTAGCTAATGATTCTTTTCATGATTACCTGCATCCATTTCCTCCGTCCCTGAAACCATAGCTTCATGTGTTAATTAGAGTTGAGTGAAACCAACAGAATCTGGTTAAGTACCCTTTTCTTACTAACAAACTTATTTTGCTTACATTAAGTTTGTGAAACTTTATCATTTCTACAGAATACCACCATTGATAATCATGTTTATTACTTATATTAGATGCTGTCCTTTTCTTTCAACTAGACTCTGTTTCAAAGGACAGTTTTGATATTTTTATATAAGCCTCATAAAAAACTTTTTAAAAATTATATTCTCATTGCTGTAGTTAGTTTTCTGTTACTGCGATAAAATACCATAATCAAGGCTACTTATAAAATATAGTATTTAATATGGAGCTGATGGTCTCAAAGAGTTAGAGTTTATGGCCATGCAGGCAGGCAGCAGGCAGCAGGCAGGCAGGCAGCAGGCAGCAGGCAGACAGGCAGCAGGCAGCAGGCAGACAGGCAGCAGGCAGCAGGCAGACAGGCAGGCAGGCAGGCAGGCAGCAGGCAGACAGGCAGCAGGCAGCAGGCAGACAGGCAGCAGGCAGCAGGCAGACAGGCAGGCAGGCAGGCAGGC
>CM052722.1:94778037-94793458 GCA_028551405.1 Uromys caudimaculatus
GGAGAAAGGAGAGGACTTTGGGCCTGAGGGTGCTAGAGGTCCCAGTAAAGGGGAATGTCAAGGTGGGAATATGGGAATGGGTGGGCGGGTAGGTGGGAGGAGGAATTCCCTCACAGAGGCGGGGAGGGGGAGGGGATAGGGGGTTTCCAAAGAGGAGACCCAGAAAAGGGGAAACATCAGAAATGTAAATAAAGTATCAAAAATAAAATATAAAAATAAAAATAAAAAGATCATATCATCTGCAAAGAGTGATATTTTGATTTCTTCCTTTCCAATTTGTATCCCTTTACCTCCTTTTGTTGTCTAATTGCTCTAGGTAGAACGTCAATTACTATATTGAATAGATAGGGAGAGAGAGGGCAGCCTTGTTTAGTCCCTGATCTTAGTGGGATTGCTTCGAGTTTCTCTCCATTTAATTTGATGTTGGCTACTGGTTTTCTGTATATTTCTTTTACTATGTTTAGGTATGGGCCTTGAATTCCTAATCTTTCCAAGACTTTTATCATGAAGGGATGTTGAATTTTGTCAAATGTTTTTTTCAGCATCTAATGAAATGATCATGTGGTTTTTTCTTTGAGTTTTTTTTATGTAGTGGATTACATTGCTGGATTTCAGGGTATTGAACCATCCCTGCATCCCTGGGATGAAGCCTACTTGATTGTGGTGAATGATCATTTTGATGTGTTCTTGGATTCAATTTGCAAGAATTTTATTATTTTTGCATCGGTATTCATAAAGGAAATTGGTAATGAAGTTTTCTTTCTTTGTTGGGTCTTTGTGAGGTTTTGGTATCAGTGTAACTGTGGCTTCATAGAATGAAATGGGTAGTGTTCCTTCTGTTTCTATTTTGTGGAATAGATTGAAGAGTATTGGTATTAGGTCTTCTTTGAAGGTCTGATAGAATTTTGCAGTGAACCCATCTGGTCCTGGGCTTCTTTTGGTTGGAAGACTTTTAATGATTGCTTCTATTTCTTTAGGGGTTATGGGAATGTTTAAATGGTTTATCTGATCCTGGCTTAACTTTGGTATTTCGTATCTGTCTAGAAAATTGTTCATTTCATCCAGATTTTCTAATTTTGTTGACTATAGGCTTTTGTAGTAGAATCTGAGTTTTTGCCTCAGTTTCTGTTATGTCTCCCTTTTCATTTCTGATTTTGTTTATTTGGATACTGTCTCTGTGCCCTCTGGTTAGTCTGGCTAAGGGTTTATCTATCTTGTTGATTTTCTCAAAGAACCAGCTCCTGGTATTATACATTCTTTGTATAGTTCCTTTTGTTTCTACTTGGTTGATTTCAGCCCTATGTTTGATTATTTCTTGCCAACTCGTCCTCTTGGGTTTATTAGCTTCTTTTTATTCTAGAGCTTTCAGGTGTGCTGTTAAGCTGCTAGTGTATGCTCTCTCCAGTTTCTATTTGGAGGCACTCACAGCTTATGAGTTTTCCTCTTAGCACTGCTTTCATTGTGTCCCATAAGTTTGGGTATGTTGTACCTTAATTTTCATTAAATTCTAAAAAGTCTTTAATTTCTTTCTTCATTTCTTCATTTGCCATGTTATCACTGAATAGAGCTTTGTTCAGATTCCAGGTGTATGTGGGCTTTCTGTTGTTTTTGTTGTTATTGAAGATAGGAGGCATGGGATTATTTCAATCTTTGTATATCTGTTGAGATGTCTTTTGTTATCGATTATATGGTCAATTTTGGAGAATGTACCATGATGTGCTGAGAAGGTATATTCTTTTGATTTAGGATGAAATGTTTTATAGATATCTGTTAAATCCATTTTGTCCATAACATCTGTTAGTTTCTCTGTGTCTCTGTTTAGTTTGTGTTTCCAAAATCTGTCCATTGATGAGAGTGGGGTGTTGAAGTCTCCCACTATTATTGTGTGAGGTTCAATGTGTGGTTTGAGCTTTAGTAAAGTTTCTTTTACAAATGTGGTATATCCTTGCATTTGGGGCGTAGATGTTCAGAATTGAGAGTTCATCTTGGTGGATTTTTCCTTTGAGTGTGAAGTGTCCTTCCCCATCTCTTGATTACTTTTGGTTTAAAGTCTATTTTGTTGGATATTAGAATAGCGATTCCAACTTGTTTCTTGGGACCAGTTGCTTGGAAACTTTTTCCCTAATCCTTTACTCTGAGGTAGTGTCTGTCTTTGATTTTGAGTTTTTTTTTTTGTTTTTTTTTTTTGTTTTTGTTTTTGTATGCAGCAAAAGGATGGATCCTGTTTGATTATCCAGTCTGTTAGCCTGTGTCTTTTTATTGGTGAATTGAGTCCATTGATGTTGAGGATATTAAAGAGCAAGGATTGCTAGTTCCTGTTATTTTTGTTGTTGGAGGTGGAGGTATGTGTGTGTGTGTGTGTGTGTGTGTGTGTGTGTGTGTGTGTGTGTAATTGTTTTCTTTTGGGTTTGTTGTGAGATGATTAATTTCTTATCTTTTCTTGGGTGTAGTTACCTTCCTTCTGTTGGAGGTTTCTTTCTAGTATCCTTTGTACAGCTAGAATAGTAGAAAGATATTGTTTAAATTTGGTTTAGTCATGGAATATGTTAGTTTCTCCATCCATGGTGATTGAGAGTTTTGTTGGGTATAGTAGCCTTGGTTCGTATTTGTGGTCTCTTAGGGTCTACATGACATAAGATCTTCTGGATTTTAGCACCTCTCTTGAGAATTCTAGTGTAATTCTGATAGGTCTGCCTTTATATGTTATTGGATCTTTTCCCTTATCACTTTTATTATTCTTTCTTTGTTCTGTACATTTAGTGTTTTTATTATTATATGGCAGGAGGATTTTCTTTTCTGGTCCAATCTATTTGGTGTTCTCTAGGCTTCTTGCACATTTATGGCCATCTTTTTCTTTAGGTTAAAGTTTTCTTCTATGATTTTGTTGGCAATGTTTTCTGGCCCTTTGACCTGGGAATCTTCATCCTCTTTTATTCCTATTATTCTTAGGTTTGATCTTATCATTGTGTCCCAAAATTTCCTGAATGATTTGGTTTAGGAAATTTTTACCCTTTGTATTTTCTTTGACCTGTGTCAATATCCTTCTACTCCTGAGATTCTCTCTTCTCTTGTATTCTGTAAGTGATGTTAGCATCTGTAGTTCCTGATCTCTTTCCTAGGTTTTCCATCTTCACAGTTGCCTCCATTTGTGATTTCTTTATTGTTTCCATTTCCATTTTTAGGTCTTGGACTGTTTTGTTCAATTTCTTCATATGTTTGTGATTGTATTGTCCTATATTTCCTTAAGAGATTTGTTTCCTCTTTAAGGGCTTCTACCTATTTGCCTGTGTTTTCCTGTATTTCTTTAAGGGAGTTATTTATGTATTCTTTAAAGGCCTCTATCATCTTCATGAGATGGGATTTTAGGTCAGAATCTTACTCTGTATGTGTTAGCATATCCAGGGCTTGCTGTGGTAGGTGAAATGGGTTCTGAGGTATCAAATTACAGTGATTTCTGTTGCTTACATTCTTGTGCTTGTTTTTAGCCATCTCATTATCTTTGGTGTTAACTGGCCTGGGTGTCTTGGATTGGAGCAGGCCTTTTTGGAGGCAGGTAGAGCTGTATAACCTGGGTTAGGGCAGGCTTCTTGGGAGGTAGGCAGTTCTGCCTCTAGTTAGGGCAGGCCTCCTGTGTCCCTGGTCAGGGCAGACAAGCTGACTTTGGAGTCCAGGGGCAGATGTATCATTCTGTGTTCCTGGTTATGGGTGACCTCTTGGGACACAGGTAGGCTGTGTTCCTGGTTATAGCAGACTTCCTGGGAAATAGGTAGGCTGTGGGGGTGGAGAGGGGGTGGCAGGGTCACCAATCTACTATAGGTTCAGGTGAAGGTGCAGACTGGAAGGGGGATGGTGCTCGGGCAGAGAGGGATAGATCCCACTTCAACTGGGCTCTGTGGGGGTTCCAGCTGGTGTAGGTATTAGGGCGAAGGTCTCACCTGTGTTCTTGGTTATGGTAGACCTCCTGGGAGACAGGTAGGTTGTAGAAAGATTGGGGAGAGGGTTGGGCTTGCTGATCTGCCACAGGTTCAGGTGGAAGTGCCAACAGGAAGGGGCAGGTGGTTTGTATATCTACCTCTGTTACACATAATATGGGGCTATGATTGACATTTCTCCATTAAACTATACAATAAAGAGGCTGGGATCATAGTTTTGCTTCTTTGAATGTACAATAGCTATTCTGGTATGTAGGAGAAGCTCAATAAATGTTATGTGAGGGAATGGATCATAGAATATACTTAATAAGTATTGCTAATGTTTATATGACTCTTGTGTAGTACTTGATTTCTTTGTCTTTTATCAATCAAACTACTGTGTGTCAGATACATATGCTAGAAGAAAAATATAAACTATGGAACAAAATCTCCTCAAAGAAACTTTCTGTTGCTTATGTTCTTGTGCTTGCCTCTCACCATCTGGTCATCTCTGATGTTAGCTGACTTGGGTGTCTCTGACTGGAGTAGGCTTCCGTGGAGGCAGGTAGAGATGTATAATCTGGTTTAGGGCAGGCGTCCTGGAAGACAGGCAGTGCTGTCTCTGCTTAGGGCAGGCCTCCTGTGTCCCTGTATCCTTGTGTTCATACGAAAACCCAGGAAATCTTTGAAATGTGTATTTAAGTGTATATGTAAAACTCATATTTTCTTTGGATTATGCTATATGTATTATTACTTGGAGAGTTGAAGGGGAAATGGAATTCATTTATGTTCTAATGTGAACTAATTGTGATTGGAGATGCTGATCCTAAGCTTGTCTAGCATGCTCAGAGCCCTGCATTTGATTCCCAATGTTAAAATAAAATAAAATAAAATAAAATAAAATAACTGAGGACTGTACGCATCAGGATAGAATTTAACAAACTGAACAGCAAAAACAACTGTATGTGCTTTTCAAACAGAGCTAACTAGAAGAAAAACATCAAGAATTCTGGGTAATTGTGTAAGGAGATAACTTCAACAGAGCAAGCATTCTTTCAAGTGCTGACAGCTGAACATAAGCCACCAGGAGTAAATTTCCCGACACGCCTCAGATGGGAAGAAGCAAGTTGGAAAACAGCATGTTCTATTGTGATAAAAATGTTTGCTAATTTGTAAAACAGGTGAAATGTTTGTGTTACTTGATATGCTCATGTTGTCCAATATAGCTCAAGGAGTTTTTAAAAAGTGGTTCAATCTAGTTTATTGACTTTGTGGTAAAGTGCATATAGTATTGCTTGTCATTCATGTTATAATACCAGAAGAGACTTTTTTTCTGGCTCCATAATAAGTCTAGTAAAAAAGCCTGATAGATGACCACTAAAGTATTTTAAAGCAGTTGTTTTTCTTTCTTCAGGTATGGTACATACTGTCCACAGATGTTGGCATAGTGGTGCAGATTTCTACAAACTGCATGTGTTTTTTTTTGGTGTGTTTTATGTGTGACACTGATGCCATTACAGGTGAATGCATTTGTCACTGTCATTTAGCATAGAAGAAGGTATAGTGTACCATTTTCTACCTCAGTTATGCAGGGTTCATTTGAAGAGACCTCAGAAAGCTTCCTTTTTGATAATCGTGCCCTCAAACCATGTTGGCTTTCCAGAGCAGCCAAAGCAGTTAACCTATAGAGCCGTGGATTTGATAGGGATTTGACTGCTGTCAGAGTGAGTTGGTGGCCCCCACAGCAATGGTTCTCAACATGTGGGTTGCAACCCCTTTGGAGTCCCATACCAGATATCCTGCATATCAGATATTTACGTTATAATTCATAACAGTAGCAAAATTAGTTAAGAAGTTGCAATGAAAATAAATTTATGATTGGGGATCACCACAACATGAGGAACTGTAGTAAAAGATCGCAGCGTTAGGAAAGCTGGGAACCACTGCCCTAGAGGCAGTCCGCTGTTACCAGAGCTTTCACTGGGTATATCTGTTGCCAACTTCCCAAGGTGGCTGAGTACCAGCGCCAAAGGCGACAAATGAGACAATATGGCTGTCCCTGCACTCTGTCAGCAGTAGAAGAAAAGCAATTCACAGTTAATTTGATGTTTTCTCTGCAGGGCACAGCATGTGTCTTAAATTTCTTGTACCTACCAGTGAGGAACCCTATACCTTGATGGTTATTAAGGTGAACACACAACTTCCTTCAGATGATCACTATTAAGAATCCTGGCAAGTTGGGCCTAGAGATCCAGGCCTGTAATTCCAACTACCTGTGGGAGGTTGAGCCTACCTGAGCCATATCGTGATGATTGAGGCCAGCAGGAATAACTTAAGACCACAACTCAAAATAAAAAGCAAAACTAGGGGTGTGTAGATCAGTGCTTTCTTATGTACACAAGCCATTGGAGTCAATCTTCAGCACAACTAAATGAAAAAAGAAGGAAAATATAGTGTCCCAATTCAGATCTGCCTACCAAAGTTAAAACACAAAGCTCACTGCTTTTGTGAGCTCACAGATAGTTGGTGGCATTCCTCGTGTGCTCAGTTTGGCCACAGGAGCACCGAGTGTCCACACGCAGAAGTTTTGCAGTCTTTTTTCTAGAATTCACAAACGCCAGGAATAGAGGTTTTTTAAAATTGTTATTTAATGAATGAAATTTTTACATTAATCATGACCACAATTTCATAAGTCACTTGTTCTGTTTATGTATGTTTTGTTGAAAAGCAGGATCTACCTCTTGTGTTGAAACATCATTACATGATTGTCTGGAAAGTACTGTTGATTGCAGAGATTGAGATGGAGCAGGATTTGAGGTTTTTTTCATGCCTGGAATGAAGGAGAGGTACCACTAAATATAAAAATAGCAAGCAGTCTCCCTTGCTGGGAATCCAGAATGCCTATACTACCTGATGCAAGGGGGTATTATTTATAGAAGGCCAAACAGATCCCCCAAAGATAGGACAATTCCATGGCTTTTAAAAGTCTTTTTCTTAAATTCCAATGGCCTCAATTGCTCCAAGGCTCCCTAATGTCTAGTCCTAATTTTATTTGGAAGCCTCAACTACCCTCACTGTCCCTGTAACCCACCAGAAGGAGGATCTCTTTCACACGTCACTCAGTAGTCAAGGGGAATGAATGACTAGGGACTTTCCAGTGGAAGAATCCTTTGTTGAAAGCTGCCTTTCAGAAAGATCGTATTCACAGTGATATGTAGGATCAGCGCAGATGAAGAAGTGGAAACTAGGGGCTAATTATTGCAAGAGTGAATAGCAGAATAACACACAGAGAAATGAACTGGGGTTGTGAGAGTTTAAGATCAGAATACAAAAAAATGTAGGATGTGAAATAAAAGCAATAGAGTAAAAAATGAGTTAGACTTTATGTCTGGGCAAGAATAGGAGGAATGAAGAAAACGGCTTTGGTTCAGTGGGGTATGAAACATTTGGTTTCACGCATAGTAGATATTACAGACTTGATAATCATTCAGGTAGTGATGTTTTTCCTAGTGCTCTTCATAGGAGTGTGTGTGTGTGTGTGTGTGTAATATACTTAGGAAAGTTTTGTTGAAGCTAGCAAAGGTGTCCAGCCCTTAGGAGAGAGAAGAGAAGCTTCATTATTGGTGCGCTTATGAGAAACATAAAGCAATGGAGGGTTGAATACCTACTTAGGAGAATTTTCTTTATCAAAACTCCCAAACCACCGTGTAATATTAGAAGAACTTGGCCTATCTGTATAGATAGATATAGCAAAGACCCTAAGTTTGTTATATGTTACAAATCCCAAAAGGGCCTATTCACCTAGCCCCTGCTCTGAAATGGCAGAGTGACATTAATACCACTATACTTTAAGCTTTTCATAGCAAAGAAAGCAGGAACTTTATAATCATGAGAAAATAGCAAACTAGTTATTTAACTGAAAAAAAAAACCATTATGAATATTGTTCCTTTTCTTACCTCTGTCACGCGAATGATGTGATGTCTTTGCAGTTACTTTATCATACTGTATGGTACAACATTCAAGAGATAACATTAGTAATTAGGCTTCTAAAAGGGACTTTTAACCTACTCTACAGCAATGAACACAGTACCCCCTTAATCCTCACTTTACTTAGAACCCTCCTCAATGCTAATAAATAATACCAGTGCTGTTCTGGGTGTCTCACACAGGTGCCTAAATATAACTATATTCAAAATGAAGAATTATGTGAGTATCCCATCTTTCCAAATTAGCTTCTCTTCTCTATTATTTTGGCTAGATACATGGCCAGTACTCGATGCCAAAATAACTTGAGTTGTTTCTTTGTTTCAGAGGCAGCTAATCCAATCCAGTCTAGCCCACTTCTTGGAACTAAAATAGATGGTTCTGAGCTCAAGTGCAGCTTCTAGAACAAATACAACCCAATATCATGATTTCTGATGTGGAGGTAAGGCTGAGCACTATAGAACCTACAGACAAAACTGTCATCATTCCCTTCCTCATCTACCTCAGGAGTCACACATCTATTTAGTGGCCAAGTCCTGAATGTAAGTCTGAGATCCCTTGAATATGTGACCTCTAGTTCAATCTCATGGCCACTGCCTTAGCTTGGGTCCTGTTTTCATTTTTCAGTCTTAGTCACTGAACCCAGGTCCTTTTACATGCTAGCCAAGCACTTTGCTGCTGAACTACCTTCCCAGTCCCTGTACTCTACATTTATATCACAGCTGTCCCAGGAGACATGGAAGTAGCCTTTCCTCCATTTTCCCCTCTATTATCCTTTCCACAATGGCAGCTAGATTTTCATTTTAGAATACAAATAATTCCTTCTTCCTTTCCCACCGCAACTAAAAAATTTCAATGTCTTTATTACTGAGAGGATAAATTCATACTTTGGCAAGGTTCTGGCTTCAATTTACCTTTACAGAGTCATCTCCTTTATTTCTTTGCCTCATATGCCCATACTTTCACTCCGTCCTCAACATTGCCTCAATATACCTCACAGCTATCCATGTGGAAAAACCCTACTTAGATCTCAAGGTTTAAATGAACCAAACTAAGCCTTTTTAGACCTCTCAAGGCAGGACTGGTCTCTATATCTTCTGTACTCCCACTGATGTTTATACAAATAAAATCTTTTGGAATATTGTGAGAAGTTTTGTTTAAGTGTACTTTATACTTAGATGGTAACTATCTCCTATCTTGGTATCTTAGCTTACCCACATTTCTTTTTCATTCTTTCTTGCTTAGCCCAGGACTTGGCCCACAATAGACTCTCAATAAATGTTAGCTATTGTCTTTGTCACCGACGTCATGATCACCACCATCATCCAATGCAAACTTACATTCATTTCTGCTGAAGTTCATACTAAGCATGAAGCTGACTCAGCAAACCTTGTCATGGAGATGGTCAAGACCCACCTATAACTCCATACTTTCTGACTAGACAGTATCAAGGAAGAGGCTAGCCAATACAGACAAAAACTAGATAAATTCACCATCAATGCAGAACATATGTGATACAAGTTTCTACCTTAAGATCTGTTGTACTTTGTAAATCCCTTTGTTGAGGTGGTAAAGTTGTTGAGGTCTTAACAAAAACCTTGATGTTATTTTGAGAATGATGGCTTGATCCTAAGGTAAACCAAAATAAGCTTATATAATTTTGGAAGTTTATTAATGATCATTGAAGTAGAATAAACTGCATATAATCAAAATGTGAAATTTTTTTCAGTTTTGATATATTAAACTCATGAAACAATCACCAGAACCAACAAGTGTTTACATCACAACAAAAATTTTCCTTGTGCTTCTCTCTACCCAATATTCCCACAAATTAATATTAAACCATAAAATTTCAGTTACGTCTGGATTCCACAGATTCTTGAGATGATCTCTGGTCAGCGAAACTTGTTTTCTTTACATACTGTGGCGGCGCTAAAAAAAAAAAAGAGAGAGAAACATTTAGTTTTAATAATGGTCATAGCAAAAGATAAAATGACAAATAATAAAAACTGGCAAGTGATTGCTACTTAGGCTTTTTAGAATAGGACCAGGGGAACAAGAGTAGAGACTAGTCCACAGCTTCAGGAATATATGTGTATAAAGTATTTCTGCTGCCAGTGGCATGCTTGTTACTGTATATCTCCAAAGCTCAAAGCTAAAGAAAGTGTGAAACCCAGAAAGCATGAGACCCAGCTATGGAGCAACTTGATGGGTGGCAACATCATAGATGGCAGCCCCAGAGGCACAGACTGAAGAACTGCCTCTGAATCTTCTTAGGAATAGAAAGGTACAGAGATATGTTAAAAGACAGGGGTCTGGGAGGTCACTCTTCTGAGTTGAACTTAGAGAGTTGTGAGTTGCAAGGTGTGGTCCAGTCTGCGGGGCGGGGGAGGGGTTATGGAGAGAGCAACACCAACTGAAGATAAGAGTGTCTAATTCAGGGGGCAACAGGGACTTGGATGCTATTCAAAGCATTACCCAAATTAAATCATGCAACTAAATTAGAGGATTTCTTTTGTGTATTATAAGCATAAGAGATCTTTTCTAAATCCAGTATTCCCATACATTTTAAATTTGTAATAATAAAAATTCAATTACTTATTGCTTCCATAAGTTGTTGAAATGATCTCTCGTCAGCAAAACTTGTTTTCTTTATACTTGGTGGCGCTGCTTAAACAACAACAACAACAACAACAACAACAACAACAAAGGACAGTTAATTTGCACAGTGAAAAGGACAAAATAACAAATATTAAAGACAGCTAGTGTTGGACTTTTCAAAAAAAAAAAAAACAGGGAAAAGGAGTGGGCAAAACTATTGCTCTTGGAATATATGTGGTTCATAAAATATTTCTATTGCCAGAGACATGACTTTGTCACTCTAGGTCTCAAAAGCACAAAACTAAAGAGAGGATGGGATTAATAAAGCACATAAGCATAGTTCTTAGTTATTGCTCCGTTCAGATTGCCACAGGCTTCAGAAGCATCAGCAGACCACCTCGTCAGCAATGTTTGAGGAGAGTTCTCTAGAGGAACCAAAAAGAGATGGATGTAAAACATCCCTAGAAAACAGAGCCAAAGGGCAAGGGGCTGGCAGCAGCAGAGGCACCAGCAGACACACAAGCTTTACAGAAAGCCACTGTTCTGAACTGGGTTTGGGGAGATGCCGACTGGGAAAAGTGGTGTATGCCTTGCTCATGAGAATATGGGATGAGGAGCACCAATTAAGTAACCAGACTTCCAATCCAGAGGATGATCGAGAGGGCACAGTCATTGGTAAGCATTGCCCCAACTCCATCATCTGATGAAAGAAGCTAGAGGCCTTTCTTTACATTATTAGCAGAAAAGCTCATTACCTAATTCAGTATTGCCCACTAATTACCATTTTGGCTTTTTTTTTTAATTTTATTTTTTGGTTTTTCGAGACAGGATTTCTCTGTGTAGCCCTGGCTGTCCTAGAACTCACTCTGTAGACCTGGCTGGCCTCGAACTCAGAAATCCACCTGCCTCTGCCTCCCAAGTGCTGGGATTAAAGGCGTGTGTCACCACTGCCCGGCTACTATTTTGTAATAATAAAATTTCAATTACATTTTGGTTTGACAGGTTCATAAAACAATCTTTGGTCTGAAACACTTGTTCTCCTTGCACTTGGTGGAGTCACTAAAAGAAAAGACAACTGAGTTAACAGCTGCATTGCCAACAGGAGAAAACAGGAGCTATTAAAATGGCCACTGACTGCTGTCGAGTTAGGCTTTTCTAAAATGACTAGAGGAGCAAGACTGAGGAACACTATATTGTTGAAGAAATATAGGTGGTAAATAAACATGTGCCTCCGGTGATGAATGTGTCACTGTAACTAAGAGGGGCAGGGCTAAGAAAACACACAGGTGCTGGGCAGTGGTGCCTCCCAGCACTCAGGAGGCAGAGGCAGGCGGATATCTGTGAGTTCGAGGCCAGCCTGGTCTCCAAACTGAGTTGTAGGACAGCCAGGGCTACACAGAAAAACCCTGTCTCAAAACAAAAAGGAAAAGAAAAAAGAAAAGAAAAAAAAAAAAAAGGATGCACACTGGCTGGTTCCTTGATCTTTCTTGACTTGTAGGGCCCCAGGCTTCAGAGACACTAATAAAAACTTTGTTCACCAATATGGTAAGATAGTTTTCCAGATGGAACAAAGACTCAGGATAAACTGTCCTTGAAAGGTCTAGGTGCTGAGAAAGGGGTGTCAGCGGGGGCAGACACTGAAGCTGACCCTAGATCTTGTTGGAGACAGAAATGAACAAAGACAAGTCCACAGTAGTGGGAGCTGTGCTTTGAACTGGGCTTGGAGAGTTGTCATCTGCAAAAGAACTGACCTACATTCTCTAGCTGTATGAAGAGAGAAGCACCAACTGACTAATTGGGGAAGCTAATACAATGGACCACAAAAGTGATGACACATTTCACAAGTACTATCTTGGGATACGTCATTCCATAGACAAAAGCATTACCAACCGTGAATTAATGAAATTATAATAATATTTCAATTACATATTGGTTCTAGATTGTCCTCCATCGGCTTATGGTCGGTGAAACTTGTTCTCTTAGTATTTTGATAAAGATCTTAAAGGAAAAAAAGAGACATTGATTTCAAAACTGGAAATGATAAAACGCCCAATGTTACAAAGACAAGTTTTAGTACTACTTCATTAGATTTTGCCAAAAGGCCTAGGGGAACATGAGTGGTAAAAAACATGGGGCAAAATATTTCTGCCATGAGGGATGTCGTGACATGTTAATGTAGGTGTCAGAAGCATAAAGTCAAGGAAGAGCAGGACTGACAAAGGACCCCGGTTGAGGGTCTAAGACCATATTTGGTCTCTAGGGTCCCAGGCCCTCTGTCAGCAGCATAGCAGCTGAGTTCATTAGGTAGAAAAAAATAAGTTAGAGGTCAGTTCTGCGCCAAGCAGAGCATCTGAACATGGGATAACAGGAGCAGAGGCTAAAAGACTGCCTTAGTTCTCTTTAGTGGTGAAAATTTATAGAGACAGGTTCAGTTGCATGGACTACAGGGAAGGCAGGGGATCATTGTTCTAATTGAATTGGAGAGTTGTGTTCAGGAAATGTAGTTTACCCCACTCCAAGAAAGTAGAAAGAGCAACAGCAATTGGGTGATCTGGGAGTGGAACTGAGAGGGTGACAGAGCGTGGCAGAGTTAGTAGCTATCTCCCCAAATATACCATTTGATAGATGATAGGATTATCTACATTGTATGCAGTAGAAATAAATACCAAATCCATAAATTACCCAGTCCCATAAATTACTAATTTCTAAGCAGGAAATTTCAGTTACATTTTGCTTCTAGGAGGTCTTCCATGAATTTATCGTCAGCAAAACTCGTTTTTTTGGTAGTTAATGGACCATCTTTAAAAAAAAAAAAGACATCTATTTTTAACAATAGAATTGACAAATTGATACAATGACATTATATTAACATGATAACTGAATACTTTACAGCTGAGATTTTCCCAAAGACTATGAGAACAGGAGTTGGGGAGCACTGTCCTGCTACAGAAAGGCTATGTGATGAGTATCATTTGTGCAGCCTTTGAATCTACTGATATGGTAGATCTTAAACCCTCAAATTCAAGAGAAGACAGAAAGGAGAAAGTACACTAGCAGGAGACTTGGCCCTCTAAGGTTCCTAGGGCCATGGGGTTCAGAAACAGCAGTCTCCATTCAACAATATGAAAGAGTTCTCAAGGTACAATAAAGCATTTAGAGGCAAAACCCATATAGGAGGCAGAACTGGTGATCAAGGAGTGTCAGCAGGATAGATGGGCTGTAGGTTTAGCTCCAGAACCTCACTGATAATAGAAAAGTCCAGAGATAACGTTAAGGAGCAGGGACTGCAGGAGAGTTGGGGTTTGAAATGGGCTTGGAGCTACGAAAGGAGGGCTTTCCTGGATGGAGAGGGTGGAAAGAATAACACTGATGGGGAGTTAGGAGTCTAACCCATGGAGATAGTGCTCATGCGCACTGTCAAAACCACATCATCTGACAGAGGATGACAGAGGATTGGTTTCCCTCTTCATTTACAGAAGAGATTCCCCAATTTTATGTCCCCACTAATCCCCGACTTTCCAGCATAACAGTTCAATTACATTTTTTTTCACCATGTTCATAAAACAATGCCTCCTCGGCGAAGCTTGTTTTCTTCCCACCGGAGTGGTGATAATCTTTAAAAGAAAGAACAGACATTTATTTTTAATTGTGCAAGTGACAGAGTAAAATTCCAATATTACAATCATGACTACTATTCAGTTAAGATTTCCTGAAAAGACAAAGGAAGTAAGAGTGAGGGACACTCCTGTTGTACAAACACAGGTTGTAATTAACCCATTTCTATTGCATGTGATGTAATGGGACAAGTGGGAAGGTCACAAGTTTCAGAAGTATCAGCCACATGAAAGGATAACTTTCTAGGCAGATGTGCCCAACCTTCTGATATCATGTCACATTGCTGTCATGTGCATTATTCTTACTTGAGAAAAATGGAATGGTGTTACAAACAATAATGCCAAAAATATCTTTACTGTTTAAGTAAGTTTATAATTTTGCACTGGGCAGCATTTGTAGCTATCTGTGGCCACAGGCTGGATGTGTCTGAGTAGAAGAATGGAGTTTGAGGTCAAACCTCCTTGGGTGGCAGAGCTGCTGAGCAAGGTGTGGCTGCAGCAGAGGCACAGGTTGAAGATCTGCCTCAGAATTATATTGGCAATAGAGAAGTACAGAGGCAGTTCAATAGCAAGGACTACTGGGGACGTCAGGGTTATAAATGAGGCTTGGAGAGTTGTCACCCACAAGGTGAGACCTGTTTTCACTCTCAAGCACAAACAGTGGGGTTAGCACCAAATTAGTAATTAGGGAATCTAACTCAGAAAGACATGAGATGGCGAGAGTTTTACCCCAAATATCCCATTTTGCATGAGCATAGAGAATTTTCTACATTATAATCAGAAGAGATAATTACATTCCCAAATCTAGAGTTCCCACAAATTACTAATTTCTAATGATAAAATTTCAATTACTTTTAGGTTCCAAAAGTTCGTGAAATGTCTGATCCTCAGGCAAACTCGATCTCCTTGTATCTATTGGAGAAACTTAAAAGGGAGGGGGTTGTTTATTAGCAGTGAAGAAGAATAAGCGCTAACACGACAAATGTTAAAATGATGGCAAATGTTAAATTGGGACTTCCCAAAAGAGCCAGGGTAACATTCTATGCTGCAGAAATGTAAAGGAGAAATGAATTGTGTCTGCTGTGTATGTTCCTGTGTTATATCAGAGACTCAGACAAGGGAAGGCGGGAAGTGAGGGAGCACACTGGTAGTGGTCCTGGTCCTAAGTTCACAGGGACACAGGCTTCAGATGCATGAGCAAAGCCTCTGTCTAGGAATCTGGAAGGACAGCTCTCCAGGTGAAACAAGGATCAGAGGCAGAGGGCTGCCATGGACAGGCATGTGAAGAGCTGCTTCAGCTTCTCAATGTA
>CM052722.1:94793958-94825739 GCA_028551405.1 Uromys caudimaculatus
AGAGACAGACAAGGGAAGGCGGGAAGTGAGGGAGCACACTGGTAGTGGTCCTGGTCCTAAGTTCACAGGGACACAGGCTTCAGATGCATGAGCAAAGCCTCTGTCTAGGAATCTGGAAGGACAGCTCTCCAGGTGAAACAAGGATCAGAGGCAGAGGGCTGCCATGGACAGGCATGTGAAGAGCTGCTTCAGCTTCTCATTGTAATAAACAATAGAAAGGTGAGGCCAGTAGTGGGAGTCATGAGAATGTCAGGGTGCTGAATTGGGTTTGGAGATTTCTCAGTTACAAAAAAAGTGGTACATCCTGCTCTGTGAGTGTGGAAAAGACGTGCCTGAGTAATTAGGGAGTCTGGCCTAGAGGAGTGAAGACAGTGACAGTTGTTCACGAGTGTTACCCGCAAGATACCATTTGATGGAAAAAGATAGAGCTTTTTTCTGCATTATAAGCAGAAGTGATCATTACCAAGGACAGAATTACTAAAAGTTACTAATTTCCAATCATAACATTTCAGTTACGTTTTGGTTCCAGATGTTCTTGGGGTGTTTTCGGCTCTGTGACACTTGGTTGTCTTTGAATTGTTGAAGAAGCTTTAAAAAAAGACATTTATTTTTATCAGTGGAGATGACAAAATGATAAAATGTCAAATATTAAAATGACAACTACTACTCACTGGTGTTTTCCCAAATGGCTCAAGATAACAACAATGTAGAAAACTCTGGTGCTGTAGAAATTTATGTGGCCAGTAAAATATATCTGTTCCCAGTGGCACGATACATGATTACTGTAGGTCTCAAAGGCTCAGGACCAAAAGGAGGAAGAGATTAAGAAAGCACATGGCCTTGTTCTTGGGACCTCAGGTTTCAGAGCAATCCACAGAACCTCTGGTCAGCAATCAAAATAGTGAACTGAATGGACAGTTCACTAAGCAGAAAGAGGATACAGAGATGCTGAGCAGGGGGTGGGAGAATCAGAGGCATGGGCTAAGGTCTGCTCAGGATCTCACTGGTAAGGCAAAATATAGACACCTTCACTAGCAGGGCCTGTTGGAAAGTCTGTGTTGTGACTCGCCCTTGAGAACTGTCAGCTACACAAAGTGAACGTAGAGGGAGCAATACAACTGAGTAATTAGGGAGTTGAAGCCAATGATCAATAGATTATGTGATATGGTTTGTATAAGCACTGTATGTAATATACCATGGGATGGCCAAAGAGAAGATTGATTTGCCTTATAAGTAACAGATACCATGACCAAATCGAGTACGCCTACAATTGTCTATTTTCTAGTCATCATACTCAAAATCAAATTTTGGCTCCAGGCCTCCTTGGTATGTCTCCAGCTCAGTGACAATGACTTGAGCTGTCTTAGGGTTTGTAACAGAAGCTTTGAGACTTAGAAGCGCTGCCTATTCTAGTCTTGTTCTGTGTTGCCCAGGCAGGCCTTGAACTAATGATCCGCCTGCTTCAGCCCCCAGAGAAGTGATTGTAGGTACACTATTTTGTCTTGAACTTGAGGTGACTATCACATATGATGTATATAGAAATCTTTCTGCTAGAAGCAGCCACCATCAGTTCTGAACAAAGGCAGCAATGTCACTAATGTAGTCTAGCATCTGAGGCAGAAGGCCACACTTGGTCACTGAATTGTATTAGGAACTTTTTAATGACTCCTTTGTAAAAGTGCCATTTCCAAGTTCAATTTCCATTGCCCATGTACGCACTGGAGCATGGTCAAACTCCCAGTGGCCACTCCCTTAAATATAACCAAGTGGGAAGTGAGTGTGATCGGGGGACATTGTACGAAATTACCAAATAATTAATGAAAATATTATACTGGAGGAAAATGGTCTTCTCTGTCTCATCTACTCTTTTCTTGTTTGCTCTGCGTCTTCTATTTCCCCTTGTTACCCCGTTTGTCTTCTCTCTTCTTTCTCTTCCCCATTTCATACCTTCTTTCAACATAGCTTCTTTTCTCCTGATTATCTTTTGATTCCTCCAGCCATACCTCACACCCTCTATTTCACTTCATTTCTCCTTCTCTTCCTCCATTTTTAATTCCTCTTTCTCCATCATACCTTCAGCTGATTCCCCATTTTTAACTGGTCCTACCCTTACTCTCCACCTCAGATTGGAATTACTAAGGGGGTTGAGCAGCTACTGGGTTCTCAGCCTCTCCAACACCTGGATGGTCATTGTTGGGTTGCCCAGTCTGTATTGTTTGAGTCAATGTAGTGAATATATCTATTATCTATCTATCTATCTATCTATCTATCTATCTATCTATCTATCTATCTATGTATCTATCTATCCTTCCATCCACCCATCCATTTCTTCTATTGGTTCTGTTCTTTTAGTTATTTGTTCATCAGGCTATTCAACATGCTTTCCTACTACTTCCATAATGCCAAAAGAAACTGATGGTGAAACAACAACAAACTAAACAAAAATCAGATTCCAGTAAAAGGAGAATGAACAGATTAAAGGGAAAACAAGGTGAAGAAAAGAAAGGAAATGAGAGGAATAAGGGGGCAGAAGACAAGAATGAAGACTTGCAGGGAAGGAGAGACATAATGAAACATGAGAAAATGGAAAGGTGGTGGTAAAAGAAGGTAGAAAGAAGTGTTAAAATGATGAGTCTGGGTGAAAGAGTGAATGTCATAGAACTGTGAGAGTAAGAGAAGGCAGGGGTAGTGGGAAAGTGAGGGCACAGACTGGGAAAACACAGATTACAATGAACTCAGGCAGATATTACAGAGATGAATATATGGTGGCTAGATGGGAAAGTGGGAACAAAACATTGGAAATGATGAAAGGTCAGTAGTACCAGCATGTTCGAAGGGAAGTGGTAAATTCCAGCTCTAATCCCAGAGGTTGGAAGAGGTGGAGGCTGGCCTGCTCTGCCCAGTGAGTTTTAGGACAGCCAAGGCTACATAGATTGTGCCTCAAAAAAAGATGATAAATGACAGTTGAGAGATGACAGTTGAGCAATAAATGCCAGTAGGGGGTGGGGGTGGGGAGAAACAGAGCTACATTCTGAGCTCATACAGTTTCTTTAATAGTGACTCCTTTAAAAATCTTTCCCACGGACATAATGTTTTTCTGTTATTTATTGCTTACTCTGGCTTAGTGTTATATTACTTTGTAAAAATTCTCACCCATGGTATGGCAGTGAGGGATCCTCCTGCTTCAGACGCCTGTGTTCTGTTATCATGAGCATTGTGTTTTCCTGGCAATGTCTGTAGTGTTGGGTAGTCAGTCTGTTTTCCTGACAATGTTTCCCTCCTCATCTCTACCATCTTCTCAGTTATCTAGTTGGTCCACTCCTCTTTATCTGCTTTTAAGACTCCTCTTGCATCCTCTACTGTTTACTTTTCCTTCTTTTTTTACTCTATATAAACTTGGTGTCTTTTTTCTTTTTTTGTTTTCTACCTTGGTGGTTTTTAGCTGTTTGTTTCCAAACTCTATTGTCCCTTCCTCACGTCCTTCTGTTTCTGGTCCCCTAATCTCTTATTCCTTCCTTCTATCTTTTTTTTCCAACTTGTCATACCTTTTCCCTCTATCTTGTCTTCCTCCCCAATGTAACTCTCTCTAGTCTTCCCTTCTCTCTCTTCATTGAGATAGGGCCTCATGTAGCCAAGGCTAGCCTCAAACTCATTCCGTAGCTAAGACCTTAAATTCCTTACTTTCCTAACTTCAGAGTGTCTCTTCAGTTATTAAGCATTTGCCTTTCCCCAACCCCAACTCCTACTTCAAATCTCTGTTCCACACTGCACAGTTGCCCTTAAACGCCCTGTCTCAGTTCCTTATTCATTTCTTCAATCTCTGTCGAGGCCCTGCCTTTATTTTATTGTCTTTTTCTCACATTTCAGATTGGTCCCTTCTTTTAGGAGTTTTGTCATTCTTACTCTTGTCCCCAGTTCATCCATCTATAGTTCTCTAAAACTTCAAGGGCATCTTAAAGAAGTGTCCCTGTATTATCCTGTTTGCTACAACTTCACATTTCTTACTAATCCTGTCTTTCCAACCTTCTTTGTCTTATACACAAATTCTTTTAAAAACACTATTCTCCACAAACTTACAACTTTCAACTTCCATCTCTTCCTTTTCTACATTGTTTTTGGCTAATCTCTCACTTCATTTTATCATTGTTCTCATTGTGACTGCAGCTCTCTTTCTCCATCTCTTCCTTCTCTTCCCTTCTTTAAACTCTTCTTTCAGTATTGCATTTCCTTTCTTTCGGCATAATTTTACTTCCTCCTCGTTTGGAGACAGGCTCTATATAAACCAAGCTAGCCTCAAACTCACAAAGATCTACTTGTGTCTACCTCTAGAGTGTTTGGATTCAATGTGTGTGCTACCAAGCCTGTCTTCTATTTGGCATACTTAAAAATCTACTCTCATTTTACATGTACCCTTTCCTGTATCTGGCTCACGTGTCTTTCTTTATATTGTGTCTTGCGTTGTATGCCTCTTTCTTTATATTGTGTCTTGCGTTGTATGCCTCTATGTTTCATGTCTTTAAAGGGCTAATCTATGCGCCTGTCTGCTTACTCACCTATTCATCTATTTATCTGGGTTTCTATATCCTTTACAGTCATCCTTCGAATTCTTTCTTCCCTCCTTCTTCTCCCTCCTTTCCTCTTTAAATTTGTTACATTTTGTCACACCTTGCATGCTTAAAACTTCTTGTAGAAAGTCCCCCATCCTCTCCCTTTCCTGTTTTCTTTCTGCAGTAGCTCTTTCCCTTGTTCCCTAACATTTCCTTCCTCTCTTCCTCTCTTCCTGTTCCCCCTCCCCCATTTTTGTAGTTCCAGGCTGGGTTTGACCTCTACATGTAAACTAAGCTGGCTTGGAATTTAATGTGATCCTCCTGCCTCTGCCTCTTTAGTGGTCTCCTTTCTTTTCAATGCTATCATCTCTTAGGCTTTAAAATCACTCATTTTTCTTCCATGTCTCTTCAGCAATTTCTATTAAATAGGTTTCACTGGCCCTTCACAACATTTTCTGTTTTTTTTTCCTCCAAAAGTCTTGATATAGGTATCTCATTATAAAACATCTCTGTTTTTGATCTCTCTCTTCTGACTTTGTTTCTTATCATCTTGTTTGCATATTTCAGTCTTACCAACTCTTTCACAGTTGGACATGCTTCTTTTTCTTTCCTTTAGCATATTCAGGTATGGTGTGTGTGTGTGTGTGTGTGTGTGTGTGTGTGTGTGTGTGTATGTGTGAGAGAGAGAGAGAGAGAGAGAGAGAGAGAGAGAGAGAGGATAGAGAGGAGAATATATGTGTGTGTGTGTGTGAGAGAGAGAGAGAGAGAGAGGAGAGAGAGAGAATATGTGTGTGAATGTGTGTGCGCACACACACACTCACACTCAAACACACACACACACACACGCACACACACGCACACATACACGCGCGTGCGTGCACCAGAAGACAGCTCTGGTATCATCTTCAGGAAGGCTACTCACTTCCACATTGACACAGGGTTTCTGTCTGTTCCCAGACTCACAAATTAGGCCAGACTAGCTATCCTTCTGTCCGCATCTTCAGTGTTTGAACTACAGCCCTGCTTCCCCACATCATTTTTACAACCTCATGACATTTTCACATGGCTTTGGGGGATGTCACTTAGGTCACCCACGCTGCAAACCAACCTGAGTAACAGAGCTTAAGTCACAGCCTGTCTTCCCTTCTTCGTATAGCTCCTTTCCCCTTCTTTTCTCTCTGCCCCTCCCTTTTATCTCATTTCCTTTGGACAACCTTTGTTCTTCCTGACTCTTCTGTCTTTGTATGCTCTTCTTTTAAGATTTACCTTTCATTGTCTCTTTTATATTTTTACTTTGTTTCACTATTAATTAACTTTAAGAAACATCTATTTTTTTTCTTTACTTCTTCCTCTATTCTTCTCTTTCTGAGTCCCATTTCTACTTTTGTGCTTGCATCAGGGTCCCTCGCCTACCCATACGCCCTTGCTTCCTTTTCATTTCTCCTACGTCTGCCTCCTGTCCTGCCTTTTATGTCCCCACTCATCTCCCCTGAAGATGGTTTTCATTTCTCTTCCTCCTCCTTTTCCAACTGTCATTTACTACTGAATTTTTGTTTTCTTTTGAAAACTTCACTTTTTCTCCATTTTTGTATCTATTCCCACTTCCTCTCTTCTTTACTTGCCATCAAGTTATGTATCTGTGTTTTAATTATTTTGGTTGAATTTTTTCATACAGACCTCTGTATTTCCCTGCTATTCTCAGTTTTATTCTATTGCTTTGGTATAGATTCTGTGTGTTGCATATGTGTGTTTGTGTGAGCATGTGTGGCTATACGCACTAATACACATGTATAGAGAGGCCAGAGAAGGGCATTGGATGTCCTTGTCTATCACTCCAGCTTACTTCCTTGTAACAAGGTCTCTCACTGAATATATGCGGTGCTGGGGACTTGAATGCAGGTCTTAATGTTTGGGAGGCAAGCACTACTGTCCACTGAGTCATCTCCCCAACCTCCGCATTTCATTGTTTCTTTCCTCCTGCTTGTTTATCTTTGTTCTTTTCTTCCTTGATCCTTTTTGTCCCTCTCTCCCTTTCCTCCTTCTTCTCATTTCTTTCCTGCCGTTCTTTCATCTCTTTTCTATTTGACTTAAGAAAAATCATTTTACTCTTGGTATCTATGTCATTGTAACTCATATTATGCCCTTTAAATCCCAATCTCTGCATTTATCTACCTACTTACTCATTTACACTTTTATCTAGTTCCCTATTTGTCGAACTACCAGTCTATCATCATGGATAAGAACTACTTACATGTCTCCAGGCCACCTAGTTGTCACTATATTTATGTTACTCTTTTTATTTCTCAGAACCGCACTAGTTATGTAGCCCAGGCTGGCCTTGAACTGGTATCCTTGCTACCTCTATGTCCTGAGTTCTGGACTCACAAGCCTGTGCCACTATGTCTACATCTATTTGTGTTTTATCTTTCTTCCTGCCTTATCCCTGTATTCCTTCCCGTCTACCTAGCTACCATCATTAATCACTATTTACTTTCCTCTACTTCTAATGGCTTCCTTTTAATACCTCTCTTGCTTCCTCATTTATCCCATATCCATAACCTTTGTGTTTCCCAGACCCCTCCTCCCCCTTCTCTGCCTGGTCCCCTCCATTCCTTTGTTTTCGCTGCTCACTTCGCTTCATCCCTTATTGCTGCCTTTTCATGTCTTGCTTTCTACTGTTTGTTGCTCTACCTATAGTTTCTGCTACCTCTGTCCCTCTCCCTCTCCATTTCTTCCTGTATTCATTCTTTTCTTCCCTCTCACCTTTCCCTTATCTTTTCTCCCTTCCTTCTCCTCCTTATTGAAACTCTTCTTCTGATCCCCCATTTTATACGTGCTTTTCCTTTAATACACATTCTTATCATATTATCTTCACACATTCAAGTCTGCTAGATTATCTATCTATCTATCTATCTATCTATCTATCTATCTATCTATCTATCTATCTATCTACCTACCTATCTACTCATCCATCTGCCTGCCTGCCCATCCATCTATCCATCCATCCATCCATCCATCCATCCATCCATCCATCCATCCATCCATCCATTCATCCAAACTATCTACCCATGTGTCCACTGATTACCTGCCTACCTATCAGATATGTCTCTATTTTTCTTGCCCATTCCTGACATTGAAACTTTTCTCCTTACTTGGAGCTTATATAATTATCATTCTATCTTTTCATTAGTTTTTTACAAGTACTTTTTATCTTTTTACCCTAAAGAAATATTTCCCCACCCCTTTTCTAAACTCTAATACTATTATTGTTAGCTTTCCCAATCACTGCTCCTTTTCTAATCTTTTGTGCTTATCTTAAATATATTCTTTTCTTTCTTTAGTCTGTCTATCTATCTATCTATCTATCTATCTATCTATCTATCTATCTATCTATCTATCATTTAACTATTTTGTTTTTGAGACAGGCTCTCAGTATGTAGCCCTGACTGGCCTGAACTTGTCATGATAAGAAAATAAACTGGTCTAGAATTCATAGAGATCGGATCTGCTTACTTCTGCTTCCTCAGTAATAAGATTAAAAGCATGCAGCACCAGACTCTGGCTATTTTCTTTTTTAGAAGGAGTCTCACTCTCCAGCTAAACTAGCCTTGAACACATACCAGTTCTACATTAGCCTCCAAAGGCTGGGGTCACAGAAGTGACACTACATGCCCATTTTAAAATTTATTTTCTTATCAGCACTTCCTTTTAAACTACTTTTCTCTTTTATGAAAAGTCTTGTTATAGGCATCCATTTTTAAAAGCTTTCAGATAGGTTCTCACTCTGTAATCCAGGCTGACCTTGAATTGCTTTTTATTTGCCTCTGAAAAAGCTTCCCATTTCTCCTTTCCTTTTTACTGTGATTTTATTTAAAAAAGAAAACAGTGATTTTCCTATCTTTTTTCCACTTATTCTCATTTCCTTCCTGTCTAGTTGTTACTGATTCATCCTGCACATTCCTGTGATATATCGACAATCCTCTTTCATATACATCTCTTATTGCCTTGCATTTCCAAACTTCAGTTTCCTTCTCTCACATTTTAAGATTTGGCTGTTTTCTACACGTATCACTTGAAACTTCTCTCTCCTCCTCTCCTCCCTCCCTTCCTTTATGGCTCTTTGTCTTTTCTCACTTCATTTCATTCCTTTATCTTGCCCACTTTCCTCTTCCTTCTTGCACGCCACCCTTTATATTTCTCTGATTTCATTCTTCCATCTTTTGAAGTTTCTTTAAAATATTCTTTCACTTATCTGTATCTTTTGTTGAATTCCTAGGACTTCGAAAAGACCTATCTTTTAAATTCTAGTTTCTACCTACTCTTTCCCCACCTGCCTGTCTATATTGTCATATATGGTTTTCCTTTTCCCTGACTCTTCAAATCTCTCTCGCATCAGCACAATTATATTGCCTCCTTTCTCCAATATTCAAATTCTCTTTCAAACTATTCTTGACTTAAACATCCTTCTAAAACTTTTCCTTATTTTCTTTTTATTTCTTCTTTCTTCCACCTATCGTCTACCCATCTGCCTATGGAACTGTCTCGTACACCTAGCTATCCTCTTTTATCTAAATGTATTTTCTTTGCCTAAGCATGGGCTCTTCTACCTAGCTCCATCTCCATCCTGAGTTTATTTGCTTTCTCCCTGACTTCAGTTGTACTTTAATTTCCTCAGTGGCTCCCCCTTTTAAACTCCTCTTTGGCTCTTTCATTCTCATATTCTCTTCTTTTCTTATTTTTTGATCCTCCCCCATAACTTGAACTCTTTAAAAATTCTTGTCTTCCCTCACCTCTGCTTTCTGCTTCCTGTTTTCCTCTTTTGCTCTCCTCCTTAAACTGGTATCTAGAGACGTGCTTATTAATTCCCTCAGAAAATCCTGATTTGGCTTTTTATATATGGATGGATCCACAGAACAAGATTTTCTATAGTAATCCTTGCTGACACCCTTGAATGGGAAGCCCTCCCTCCAGAGAACAGGGTCCAACTAGTACTATTAATAGCTTTAACCAGAGCTCTAAAGTTAAATAAGAACAAAAGTCACCATCTCCACTAAGTATAACCTTTTAATCCTCCATGCCTATACAGTGATATGAAAGGAGATTTTTACTCAATTGTGTCTAGAGACCTCAATCTTCCAAAAAGAGTCAAAGTAATGAGCTCTTCAACAGAACTTAATGAAACTTACCAAGAAGTTAGCCTCTCCTGAACCTCTTTCTTCCCCTTGCCTCTGATTCAGATCAAACTACCCTCATGGCTGTGGTATCAGCCGCAATAAAATGTTATGTGGGAGGCTGTTTCTTCCTAATAAGTTCTTAGCAACTAAAGAATAAGTAATCATGCAACTTTAGATCATTTGAAACAAACTCTTCATAAATGCTTAAAACCAAAGCCCTTGCTGTCAGGAACTCAGGCCCTCTTCAGCCTTGGGGGATGTGATGATGATCTGATCAGTATTTCATAGATTCCCATCCTTAAAACCCATCTGGAAGGGACCCTATAATAAGTTGTTCTGCCCTTTCTGCAGTAAAAGATCCTCAAATTGACTTCTGGATTCCCACAACTACCTCAGACCTTGGACCAGACCTTCTCCATGGGCACTCCAACCCAAGAAAAGCCTTATTTTTGTGAATAAGTAGTTTATAAAAGGCATAACAAATTAAACTGATGTTCTGTGAATACCTTTAATTTCCTGCTATATGGACTGACCTTTGTTCTCTCTAGCCCTGTTAACTTTTATGGTTTTATTTCCTCCATTCTTGGGACATGCCCCCAGTCTCTCCAAAAATATCCACCCTTTGCCAACAACTGCACAGAGTAGATTACAACTTACAACCATAGGCTTCCTTTTTCTGGGTGTCCTCATTTGTGGGGTACTTACCCTTTGGACCGTCTAACAATGGTAAAAGGAGTGGGAGGGGTTCCACCAGGGTGAACCCCTTCAGAGTACAGGTTCTTAAAGCCTTTTCCCTCATCTGAAGCCTTTTCTAACTTCTGTTCTTTTCTAAAGCAGTCTCTTCTGTAAAGTAACTTTCTAAATGTGACTAATCCTCCAATTCCCCAAGCCCTTCCTTGAAACCATCCACAAGGTCTTGATATGCCCTCAGAGTTTCTTTATGTCCACTGGTGCTTTTTATGTCAAATGGTCTACTCCATTTGAACTATTCACTACCTCCCTCAAGTTCCACAGTCTACTTGGCCTCCACCATGCAGGCCATTAAAGCTCAACAGTAAAGCCTTAAGTCAATGGCTTTTTGTGGTCTTTTAAACTTGGAGAGCCTTAGTTTTTTTCACTTCTGAGTGTACTTTGTGTTGTGACCGAGATCCATTAGACACCAGATGGTTTTGTCCACATTGTCTGAAATAGGTCTTCTACCTTTTACATAGCTCATTAGAAAAATCTCTAAATGGGAGCCCTGACAGCTGTCAATCTTCAATATTCTTTCTCAGCTTGAAACTGTCTTTGCCTTAATCTTCCTCCCCGACACCAAGGGCAGTTAGGGCCACCTGTTCTGAGGGGGTACTGAAGCAAAAGACAGGCAGGCAGTTAGGGCCACTGTTCTTAGTGGGGGTTGAAGTAAGAGGCAGTTAGGCAGTTAGGTACTTAGCCCCAGTAAGTAAGACCCTGACTCAACTACCTCAACGGAGTTTCCTGGCACTGATCCCATGTGACCTTTAGATTATTATTTTAGTTAATTATGGACCTCTGGGGTCAGGAAAGAACCTATCATCTTATGTACCACAAGACAAGTCACCTTTTAACTCCACACCTACAGTTTTCTGATCTTCCTCTTTGTTCGTAGCCATTTAAAAGCACACAGTCCTTGCCACTTAATGGTGCCCTGTCTTGAAACTCTTCATGCATTAGGAGTTTCCTTTTGTAATAAATGACACTGGTTGGAGCACTCAAGTCTAAGGGCTTCATTTTTTATTGTCCAGAGGACAGGATCCTGGGGCCTCAGCAACTTGTAACTGTATACACTGCAGCTTGCTGCCTGCTGCCTGCTGCCTCTCCCCTTGCATCATTCCTTCCATCTTTTATCAGGTTTAGCCTCGAAAATACTTCCCTTTGTCTCATTCAAATAGTTTTATATACTATTAAACTAGCTTATAAGCTATTATTATACATAATATTACATGTATTATATACTATTAAACTATTTTATAAACTATTAAACTACTAAAAACTATTGAGTTTTATATACTATTTCAGTAGACTAATTTTTATTTTTTCCTTTTTTCTTCCCACCTTTTACCTACTTGCTTACCTTCCTGCTTACCTATCCATCCATCATCTATCTATCTATCTATCTATCTATCTATCTATCTATCTATAATCATCCATCCATCCATCTACTATCAATGATCAATTTTCTAGGGTTTTGCTTTTTTCTTGACCCCTCCTTTTAAAATTTGTACCCTACTATAAAATTTCACTTGCATTACCAACCCCTACATGCCAGTCTTATATTCCCTCCAGCTCTTCCTGATTCGTCCCTTGTATACTTTCCTTCTTTTTTATCTTTCTTCATTCATTTAAGATTTTTAAAATTTCATATTGCTCATATCTGAACACATTTTTATTTATTTTTCCTTTTCTGTATTTTTTTTTATCCTGTGTTTACTACTGGCTTCTCTGTTTTTAAAAAGGACGTTAAGTGAGGAAAATGTTAAACCTTACTTCTTAGTAAATACGTACTTACAAGAAGCCAGCCCTGTCCTCTCACCCATCTGTATTTGGCTTAAATCATTTGACGAGAGACTGAAAGCATATCTTGAAACTATACTTTCTTCCTACAAATATCACTGAACGAATTCCTCTCCTCTTCACATTCTTTCCCTCCCTTTCCCACACCAGTATTTTCTTCTACTGCTTTTTCATTTTCAAGTTCTATTTACCTGCATGTGTGCCAAAGTAACCATTTACCTTTAGAACTGTCAAGCATCTTTATGTAGCCTTCTCCTCTTCATTACCAACTGTGAATGTGCCCCTTTAAAAACTCTTCCTACTGAATCTCCCCAAGATCCTCCCTTCTCTTCCCAGTTTCTGTGTCTCTACTTCTCAGTTCCTTTTTGCCTGCTTACAGGATGCCTTTCTTTTCTGTATCCTTCCCTGACGTTATATGCCTCCCCTACACTTTGCCTTTCCCCTTTCCTCTGTCCCTAGATTCCATTTTCTTTTATTATCTCTTTTTCTGACGTGGTTCATATTTGTTTTTGATTTTCCTACATCACTACAGCCATATTCTCCCTCTTGTAGTCTGGTGACAGAAAGGAGCACCTGAGCTAGTCCTTGGGCCCTGGCTTCTGCCTTTAAAGTCTGTCCTCACATCTACCTATCTTCCCGCAGACATCTGTAGCAACCACTCTTTATTCTACCACCCTCTACTGATTCTTCTACTTTCCTTCTCTCTTCATTGGCTCCTAACTCTTTCTCTTGGTGAACGTCCATAGAGAGCCCAGTTTGGATAAAAGCCTTGCTGCATCCGTTCAGCCATCACTTTCCCCAAGCGTACTTTTGACTACACTCAATGCCCAGCCTGGTCCCTTGTTCCCTACCATTCCTCAAGGGATATCCTATCTCCCTGGCCTGTCTTTAACAAAACTCAGTAGGTTGCTTTGACCAGAGCCTCCTCACCCTTCTCCTTTCCTCTGGCGTCTGACTTGTGTATCTGCTAAGCTCCATTAAGGCCTTGACTATTTCCGCTAGCCGTGCTCCATTCTCTAAAGGCAGCTGCCCCAAGAAGACAGTTGGAATTGCTGTCTAGCTCTATCCCCTTTCCTTCTTTCCTCTTTCCTGGCTTCCGTTGTTCTCTTCTTTTATTACTTCCAGGCAAAGTCCCTTCTAACTGTATTATTTTCCCCTTTAAACCATCTTATCGATTCCAATCAGTCATCCCTTGTTCTGCATTTTAGTGTGCACCCTTAAACCTTTGCCTTTTATCAACCATGGGACTTGGTCTTCCTTGCTGGGTTTGTCTTTTGTTTTTTGAGACAGATTCTTATTTTGTAGCCCTAATTCATAGTCATCTTGCCTTAGACTTTTAGGAGCTGAGATTACGCAAAGGATATGTGCCTGTCTTGCTGGTCTGATTGTTTCGTTTTGAACTTGGTTCTCCTTATTTTTGCCCTTCCCCCCTCCCCCCCTTTTCCCTCTTTCCTGCTTTCTTCTTTTCACTGTTGTTTACTTTCCATCCTTCCTCTTGTTGCTTTCCCTTGATCTTCAATTCCTCTCCTTTCTCACTATTCATGCCTTTACCAGCTCTTTTATTTTTCTCACACCGTCTTTCTATTGGCTCCACACTAAAATTTTCTTCCATCTCTTTTAACGGTTTTTTGCTATTTTATCAGTTATGTGTATGGGTGTTTTGCACGAATAGTCTGTAAACCACATGAGCTGGTGCCCCAAGGCCAGAAAAGGCTTTGTGTCCCCTGGATCTGGAATTATAGTGCTGAGTTGCCATGTATATACCGGGAATTAAACCTAGGTCTTCTGCAAGAGAAGACAGTTCTCTTAACTGCTGAGCTGTCTCCACGTTCCCTGGCCTCATCCTTTTAAGGTGGATTCTATCTCTACATACCTGTTATCTTTTACTGTGTTTATATTTTGATTAAAATTTAGATCTCTCTTGCTGCTACAAATCTATCCCGCTTTGCCGTCTCCTTTTCAGTTTTCTTTCCCTATCATATTTCCAAACTTTAAAAACTACACTTCCCTGTCCGTCGTTTTTTTCTTTTCTTGCCTTCCCTGATTACTTCCTCTCACTTGTGCTCTTTTCCCTCTTCTCCCTTCTTCCTATGCTTTCACTACTTTTCCTGCAATTTTTCCTCCATTCTTCTGTCTTCCTGTTTACAAGCTCCTGTTATTTTCTTCAATGTGCGTGCAAGAGAGAGAGAGAGAGAGAGAGAGAGAGAGAGAGAGAGAGAGAGAGAGAGAGGGAATATATGTGCACCTCATGTATTCTGGTACCTACAGAAGAGGGGACTGGATCACTGGAACTGCAGAGTTACAGGCATCTGTGTCACCTGATGTGAGTATTGGGACCAAGCTTGGTCCTCTGCAAGAACAGTGTGTTTTTATACTTTTACATCTTGAGCCCCCCCCCCCCCCCCATGCCAGTAAATTAAGGCAATGGAAAGTGGAGGAGAGAACGCAGAGGCTTAAATAAAAACCAACAGGCTTTTCCTGTTTTACTCTTAAAATACTCAGGAGCCTACCAATCTACCTAGGATGATCTCTATTTTCTTTCAACTCTTTTAGTGGCTTTTCAAACTATCTCCTACCCATATTGTAACAGTTCTTCACCTTGTTTCCACTGCTCCACTCCCTGTAAGTTTTTTTTTCCTACTTTTCTTTTTTACTTGGTTCATTTTGCTTTTCAAAACTTTCTTTTGCTTTTCTTTTCCCTGTCTAGACTGTTCATCTCCTGCATTTCTCCTTTCTCCTTCCATCTCCTTTTATGAATTAACATGTTATTAGTTCCTCCTCTTAAACTTTTCTCTTTTCATGCTGCTGTTTCCTGCTTTCTTTCTGATCTGTCTACATATGTTTTAGTCTTTTTAAATACTGATATCCCTTCCCCCAACAAGGTTTGGATTTCTTACTGGCGTTTCCTTTTCAAACATCTCTCCCACTGAATCCCCTTTTCTTTTTTCTGACTTTTTAAAAACTTATGTTCTTTCTTTCTTACTACTCTTGTTATTTAGTCCTTGTCTTTGACTTAATTTCTTTCTTTTTCTGCTTTCTTTCCTTTCCTATGCTTGCTAGTTTCCCTTGCTTCTGGACCTTCTCCCTTCTCCCTTTCCTCTCCTTTTCTCCATTTTCCTCCATTTCTATCCTTTTACTTCCCTTTCTCTCTCCCATTTCTTATTCCCTCCTCCCACCTCTCCCCTCCCTCCTCCCACCTCTCCCTTCCCTCATCCCATGTTTACCCTTCCCTCCTCCCATTTTTCTCTTCCTCCTCCCATATTTACCCTCCGTCCTCCAATCTCTCTTCCCATCTTTCTCTTTCCTCCTATCTTCCCCCTCCCGCCTACCTTTTCCACCTTTTTCCCACCTCTACCCTCCCCTCTGCCTACCTTTACCCGTCCCCCTTTCCTCTTTTCTTATTCGTTTCCCCTTCCTCCTTCCCTCCTTTTCCTTCTTTTTAATCCTCCTTTCTCCTCTTCCTTCCTCCCTTCTTCTGTTTTCACTCTTGCCTCCTTTTGTGCTCTTCTTTCCTTCTTTCCTTTCCTTCTTCCCCTTCCCTCTTTTTTCTCTCCCTTGCTTTTTCTCTCCCCCTTCCACCTTCCCTCCCTCATTTTCTTTCTTCCTCTTTCAGACAGCGTCTTTTGCAATGTATGTAAAGCCTCAGCAAGCACGCTGTCCGTCCTTACTTTATGGATTACTGCCTCCCTTCCTCCCAACCTCTTCCCCCTTTTAACTTACTGACCCCTCTTTCTCCGCCTTACCTTTTTTACTTACCTTTTTTCCTGCTCCCTCTTTAGCTTGGTAGGGTTGAAGTGTCTTGGCTAACCCTGCACACCTTCCCTGAGTGGGTTGGAATTTCTTCCATATTAATCCTTTTCAAATCCCTCTCTCCCAAGCACAATCTTTAACTCTTTTTTTCACAGCTCTTCCTTGCTCGTCTCTCTACTCTTCCTCCTTCTCTACTCCTGTCTAGCTCTTCTTTTCTTTTCTTCATCCCTCCCCACCCCCACGATTAAATCTATTAATGCTGGATTCTACTGATCTTCTTCTCTTTCTCCTTGTCTTATTATTTTTGTATCACCTTTATCTACTAGGTGTTTCCTCTTTTTCAAGATTTTTTTTTGTCCGTCTTTTCTATTCCTTGCTTTGTACATTGCAATTCTCTCCATCAATCTTTGAATATTATCCCTTTCTTTAATTTCTGTGAGTTTTTTCTCTTATTGGCTTGTTTTCAGTTTTTAATGCTTTCTTTAACTGTCTGTCTTAACTTTCTTCACTCATCTGCTTCTGCATTTCTTACTATTTCCTCTTACTGGCTGTTTGTTAGGCTTTGTATATATATTTACTTCTTATGTGTGTGCTCATACCCTTTTGTCAACTGGATCTATAACTGGAAAGTGCTTTCCATAGTGCCAGACAGAGGCATTGTGGGCTCCTAGCACTTACTTTTGCATGGGGCTTTTCTTTCTTTATAATCATGTGAGCATAAAGTGGTTATATAAAGAAACTAATGTTCACTATGTGTCTGTTCAGACTCCACATGTCTGTCTTTTCTCTTTTCTCTCTCACCTGTTTCACTTTGTCTTTTACTTTCAGACACACTTGATTCCCGCCTTTCTTCTTGACTATCTTCTTTTTGAAGTTTTTGTAAATGGTAGGCAATTCTTTTCTGTAGCATTAGTTGTTTCTATAAAATATTAAAAACATGTTAAATGTGTTTCAAATTTAAATAGAAACTTGTCAGCAAAAATACAACACAGATGATTTCAAATATGATGATGCACCTGAAGTACACCTTTGATCCTGTCTGGAGATGTCTAAATTCACAGTGAATTGGAATAAATGTAGTAAGAGGTAAGATTTTAAAGTGTATCATGCATGTGCATGTTTTCTTGCCAGCTGGAAATTAAAGCTAGGGTCTTGTGAATGCTAGGCATTCCCTTTATTCCTTAGATAAAGCATATTTTCATAACTCAATCTAATTTAACTTTTTGGTGACTCTTTTTTGAATTAAACGTTTGGACTGGAATGGGTCTCTTCATTGATAACTATCTTCTGAAAATTCATACTTTAAAATATAAAACTGTGCCAAGAGCCTTTCTTGAACTAGCCCAAGTCCAGCCAATGCTGACTACCTTTTGGTTGATTTCTTCTCTGATTTTCCGGCGATGTTCTTCAACCTTTGTTTCTCTCTTAACTTCTTCTCCGATCTTTGTCAGAAGTGACATCTCCTTGAATTGCCATTCCTAAGGGACATGCCATTACAGTGATCATCATATGTCTATTTCGTTTTAAAAGTATTTTCTCTTTCTTCAACCAATACACCAATTAGATCAAATCGACAGCCTAACAACATTCTTGCATTGGAATTTGAATGTGCTTATCGGACATCCCTTGGGAATGTCTTGGTGTAAGCAATGGAATAGAAAAGAAACACATTGCTTTGTTATTACAACCATGAATCCAGCACCACATGACTCTAAAGATGAATCTAAGGGAGTTTTTTTTGAAGTCAGGGAGGATATCACATGTAGCTTGATGGTCATACAGGTATTCTGACAGAGAAACTAAACAAATGGCCATGTCAGAGCTCATGTGGAGATCAAAGGACAACTCCATAGTGTGAGCTCTCTCCTAATTTCACAGATGTTCTGGGACTTGAACTCAGGTCATCAGGCTTGGATAGGAAGTGCCTTTACCCATGAAACCATCTAGCTGCCCCGGGCTTCTTCTTTAAATTGAAAGAACTGCACATGATGTAGTGAACCATTTGTGTATTTACAAATAAGACAACCACACAAGTTTCCCATTCAAAATTTATTGACCCTTACCTCTTCAACTTGTTGTCGTAGATTCAGTTTTCTTCTAATCTCATCCAAATATTGTATGTCTTCTTCCTGTGTTTGTACTGTACTTCGTTTTCCCATGCTGTCTTCAATTTTGTCTAGTTCTTTATTAATCATATTTAAATGTCTAAATAAAAGTGAAATAAAGGAATGTAAAATGGATGTTTCCTTCAGGACACCTTCCTCTCTACAACTGTGATATAGCAACATGCACTCCGGTATAGTGTGAGGTGAATACATGGATTATAGGAGCCAGATAATGAACTGGTTTTCAATTAAGATACCTCTCATTCCTTTCTTTCCCTTCTAAGGCTGAGGTTTGATCTCTAAATGGTCATGTGTGATTCAGTTAGCTGAAGAAGGAAGCACAGTTGGGAGAGGAAAGGAATAGTCTCAGACATTAGTCTCAGATAAAGTTGCTGGAATTTGCTCATTGTGGCTTTAAAATAATTTAAAGTCATGTTTAAAATATGTTAAAAAGACTCTCTCTTCCTCTGGGGCCTCAGGCCTGGCTCTCCCAAGATTGATGACTTGTATTTTGGATTTCTAGAACAGTTTGACTTACCTCTTGGGCTCCCGCTGGCTCCAATTTCTCAGGTCGAAACTTACCTTCCTAGCACTGTTATTAAGGTTCTTAATCCATGCACTTCATAATTTACCTTTTATAATGTTTTAAAATTTAATTATATGTATGGGTATTTTGCCTGCATGTAAGTTTGTGCATTACATACATGTAGTGCCCATGAAGGCCAGAAGAGGACATCGGATCTCTTAGAACTGGAGTTATAGATGGTTGTGAACCACTATATGGGTGCTGGAAATCAGACCCTAGCCCACTGGAAGAGTATATAGTACTGAGCCTTCTATTCAGCCTGCCTTGGTGTACTTTTTTGTTCTCCATATTAAAAATGCTGAGGAACTTAAATGTATCTAATACTTTTATGAATCCATCTTCAATTATTTCTCATGTTTTAGTGGTTTTGGGTGTTAATGTGGCCATGAAATATTCATGAACTATGACTCTACCTGAGTTTAATTAAGCGGTCTTGATGAGGGCTAGCTTTTTTCCCTTCTTGTAACAACCACCGCTGAAACTCAGCAGCTGCAGCAGCATTGTCACAGGCCCGTCTCTCTTCGTTCAGTTTGTTCACCTGATTTTCTATTATTTTCTGCAAGAAAATCATTATTGGATGTTATATACTTGCCACAATAAATGTATACTTTGACATATTTTCATAAAATGTAAGCTTACATAAATGTTCTGAGTTTTAAAAGCTGCTAATTTGTTAACCTGTTTTTAGGTCTTGCATGGCCCCTTCCTACAAGTCAACTTTTTAATGCAAACATCAAATGGGCTGTCTTTTACAAATTCTTTATAGAGACTGTATTCCAAGAATATTTTAAGGAAATACTGTGCAAAGGGTCTACCTTTTCACAAATTTTTTATGGGTTCCAAATAAAACAAACTGAAATGTTGAACTTACTTGTTCTCTTATATAATTTCGTTCAAAGTCGATTTTTAAGGTGGTAAGATATTGTCTGTATTTGTTGAGCTCTTTTAATGAACATACGACCTAAAAATCCAAATACGGAAAAAACCACTTATAAAATTGTAAAACTTATAACACATTTAGAGAAGATCATTCATTTTAGTAACAGATTTAGGATCAAGTACAATGATAATGCATTTGTAACATTTTTTTGTAGTTACTAGCTCTAGGCAAGTGAACCTCCAAAAGCTCTCTAAATATCATTTCACTAATACAGTTTCAAGTCAAAATTTCTTAGCAACATATGAAAAATAAATGTATCAATGTGTTTGCATACCAAAAATGGCTTGGTGATTATCTTTCCTATCATTCAAAAATGTCAACTAGAATGTTTTTACATGAAAAACAGCCACCCAATACTAAGCATTTTATTGACTTTCTACTGTGGTATCTGTGAGTGGTCAACTAGAAGTTGGCACAGCATCGAAGCACTTAGAAAGTGATTAGATTTTTTTGCTGGTCAGAAGAAGGCCTCAACGCACTTTATTATTGCCGGTGATGTATCCTTCCTTTCTTAGTTTCTTGAGAATGTCTTTTCGTTTGAAGTATGATTTTAAGTGTGGATCATGAAGACTTTTGTAGGTGGTTTCCATGAGTTTACAATATGGGTCATTAAGGTTAAAACCAAAAGAAGGCTGGTAAAGCTGCAAAAAGAAACAGATTTGAAATTAATGCAATTGCAAAATTCATGAAATCACATTTTAAACCCTCAGTTTATTTAAATAATCAGAATGTTCATTGCAGAAACCAAAGTGAGAGAATGTGATAGGCTGATCTAGGTAAATCCATTGCTTTCAACTCCCCCCCATCGTCTTGGTCTAATTTTTACACTAGCATGTGGAATACTACCTTATGAACTCTGTGCTTGATCTATCTACATAACCTCAGCCTTAGTGCAATTCCTGTATGCATAGGTCATGGTAGACTGTCAGGAATGAGTGGAGAGTACATGGTAGGTTTCAGGAGCTAGATGGAAAAGCAGAAATCATCATGTTGTAGATGAGTAGTCCAGAAAGCTCTCAATTTGTCAAGTTGATGCTGTGGTTGGAGAAAAGTCTACACAGAGTGATTGCAGCTCTTTCTGGGGCTTTCTATTATTAAAGAGAGTTTAAGAATGTTAAAACATTGTAGTTCATTTAAGTCCATTTGTGTGAAAATGTAGGTGATACACAAATTGTAATCATAGCAAAATGTTTCAAATTCAACAGCTAAAAAGGGTAAAGTAAGCCACTTAAACACCATTAAAACATAGTTTACCTTTTCACTTATATTTGTTGTGTAGAATATATTAGTACTTCCTGGGATAACAGGCAGTTTGGCCCCGAGAGGCAAATCTAACAGATTAGATGGTCCAATCTTTGGAATGATAGCTTTCTGTTTTTTCTGTGGAAAAAAAATGAAATTTTTGTCTTTTCTCCTAGGAGATATTTAGTTTACATCAGTTGCCTCACTTCAACCAGATAGCACAACCCAGGTTGCTAGGTACTTGGGCGGAAGAAACTCCTTGCCATGAACCAAGAAGGCCTTGCCTCACCAGTTCCTAAACCACCACTCTACTTTTGGGTCCTGCCCAAGAGTATCAGCCAGTGGCACCTTGAATCATCCATTGCCCTGGTCAGAAGGTGACCTTAGTTAAAAACAAAAAAATAAAAAACCAAAAACCCCAAACCAAACCCAAACTGCCCTGTTTCTGTCCCTCAGCCCAAGCTCTATTCCCATCATTCCACCTGCTGTCCTGAAACCCGCTCTGGGCAAGAAAGAAGGGCAATGAACAAATGGACACTGTGAATAGGCCAGCACTCACGGTACTACATGTGTCTTTGTTGTTTGTTAAGCTGCCAGAAGCCGCTTTGGAGGCAGCAGCTTCAGCAGCCTTTAAACAGTTGCTTAGGTACAAGTCCATGGCTACCCAGCAGCCCCCAAGGGCTGGGGACTGGGGTAGCGGACTGTCTTCAGCTCTCCCTTTCTGCGACTGTCTCCACCAGTGTCCTGAACAAGACTGAGCCAAGGCCCTGGACACCTGGGTAACAGGACCCCAAGGACGCATACATCACAATGCTGCTTTGCTGGCGTCCTCAGTAAGTGCCCTCAAGACCACGCCCAATAGGTGTCGCCCCCTAAGACACGTCACACTAGCAGAGGTCACCCCCAATAGAAGTTTCCATAATAGATATGGCTCCAACAGAAGTAGCTCTAACAGATGCCACATCGACAGTTGTTGGCTTCTAAGGACGTTGCCAAGAAAGACGTTGCCTCAACAGCCAACACCCCAACAGAAATCCCCTTCATAAACTGCCCCAATATACATTGTTCCAACTGATGTTGCCCCAGTGAACGTCATCCCAACGGATGTCGCATTAATAGACGTTATTCTGGATTGTGGGAGCAAGGTCCCAGTTGCCTCTCTGGGAGCGCATGTGCATCACCCAGTTGCCTTTCTGGGGACGCATGCGCATTACCTAGTTGCCGCTCTGGGAGCGCATGCGCATCACCCAAACATAGCAGTTTGAATGATTTGAGTTTGGGGAAGTAGTCTGACAGGCCCTTAAAGAGTACCACGGGAGGGGTGGTGGTGGATTCCACAGCTCTCTGAAATGAACACTCTCACCAAATACACCAAAGCTATCATTTCTTTTCAGCAAGGATCCAGATTCATAAACAATTGTGCAATTTTTATTAGGGTCATATTCCTGGCATTTTCTGTTCATCCTCTTTACAATCAGTTATTTTCCTTTGCTCCTAGATATGTGAATTTCCAGTCCTATTTGAGACACAAGTTTTGTTAAAACACACATTTTAGACTAAGAGATATCTGGAACACTTTATTGAACTGTTTTAGATGCTAGCCAAGATGAAAGGACCAGTTGTGGGACTAATTCACAAACCTACCAGCAGCATGCCCAGATAGCAGCTAGAAAAACATCTGTTGAAATTAAGAGGCTGGGTGTTTAACAGTCTTATGATTTAAGATATATAAATTATTGCCATTGAACCTAGATCAAAACAACAGAAAACAGGTCAAGTTGTGGGATAAGTTAGTCTATAAAGAAAATTTTTGTTGAGGCATGGTTTCACCAAGTAGCCTAGACTGGCCTAACAATCACAGATCCTCCTGTCTCAGCTTCCTGAAGGATGTGATTGCAGACATTTACCACAATGTCCAACCTTATAAAAGGTTGTTTGTTATGGCCGTAGGAGACTTTGGTCACACTAGGCAAATTCAGGAACACTGAGCTATGTTCTTAAGTTGGTTTCAAAAGCAGACAACAAAGCTGACTGATGACACACATACATACTCCCAGCACTTGAGAGGCAAAGGTAGGAGATTATTAAAAATTTGAGGTGAGTCTGGGCCTCCCATAGTAGGACTCTGCTTCAAAAAAAAAAAAAAAAAAAAGAAAAGAAAAAGAAATAGTAATGGATGATGGGAAGAGAAATTTTCAACATACAGTAAGTGAACATGGAACAGTTTCCTCCACTTTGTCTTGTTTAGCTTGAAGCTGTGAGTTAAAATAACCTATTGTCTTAGTTTGTTTTCTATTGCTATAATAAAATACCAACCAAAAACAACTTAGGGAGCAAGAGACTTATTTCTGCTTACAGCTTTCAATCCATCATCAAGTGAAACCAGAGAAGGAGCTCAGTGCAGGAACCTGGAGGCAAGAATTGAAGCAGAGACCACAGAGGAATGGTAGTTTCCTGCCTGGTTCTGCCAGGCAAGACCACCTGTCTGGGGCAGGACTGCTCACAGTGGGTTTGGCCTTCCAACATCAACCATTAAAGAAAGAAACAAACAAACAAACAAAATGCCTCCTAGACTTCCTACAGGTCAATCTGATGGAATGGTTTTCTCAATTGAGGTTGCTATTTCCCAGATAATCTGAGTTTGTGTTGTTGACAAAAACTAAGCAGCACGCTTCTTAATATCTTTGTTTCTCACATTGGTGACTAATGCCTATAAGATCAGCAGGTGGGAGGCCACCACAGGAGACCTGTTATGAGTTTAAGGTCAACCTAGACTACATAAAGAGTCACAGGTACCCTGGTTACAGAGTGAAACCCTGTCCCTAAATAGCAAAACAAAATGAAACAAACCCCTAAAAGCTGTCATATATTAGTCCCAGGAAACTTTATGGGTTTTATAAATTCTATGGTAATCATTAAAAACTGTATAAAATGGTAATTCAAAACATCATCAAAAATTAAGATTGCTTTCTAAGAGTGTTTAAGAAACTTATAGGAATACAAGAAAAGAGAAACCAAGAAGAGATTAAGGAAGCAGAGAGAAATGAATAATAAATAGAAGACTTAATCTTTCAAATGTCAGTAATTATTTTACATTTAAATCATCTAAACCCAACAGTTAAGGAACAGAGATAGGCAGAATAAATTAAAAAAAAAACCATGATAATACTATATGCTGTCTATAAATATGTTCATAAAATACAGTAACATAAGTTGAAAATAGGATGGAAAGTATATTCAAAAGCAATTCTAGTAAAAAGTAGCGGTGGCAATATATTAAAGTACATGTCAATTGTTAAAGACAGAAGGAATATTATGAAATGACAAAAAGATCATCCCACCAGGAAAATATCATAATTCTAAGTGTCCATATGCTAGATTATAGAGCTTCGCAATACATGAAGCAGAAACAGTAGAGATAAAAGGAAAAATAGCCACATTTACAATTATAGAGATACATTAAACACCTGCCAATAAAAGGATATACAAATAAAATTTAGATTATACTGATGCCTATTCAGCAGTTTAAAATATTTGTACCTACATAATATAATGTGTTCCTCAGGAAAACAATAATATTGAATGAAAACCAAAAAGCTGTGGAATGATGTACTCGACATTTAAATCATGCTTATGGATACTCATTTATAAAACAATTAGATCTAAATTTCCTCCCAAGGACATGTGTCAAGGACTTGGCTTCCAGCCTGGAGTGCTACTGGGAGGTGGTGAAAACATCAGGATATTGGGTCTAGTGGGAGGAGTGAGGTCATTGAGGTCATACCTTTGAAGGCTATAGTGATACCCCAGCCCTTACCTTGAGTACTTTGCTTCTTGGCCACAGTTCCAGAGGTGAACAGCTTTCCTTTTCTACACGCCCTGATATAACATACTATACATACATAAAATCACTACAACCCCCAAAGCAACAATGCCAACGGAGTATGAACTGGAGTCTTTGAAAATATAATCTAAAATAACTTTTGTCCTTTTTAAGTTGCTGCATTTCAGATATTTTGTTACAATGAAGAAAAACTGACTAACCAAATGGTAATAATATAGAACAGTAGCACCCCTAGGAAGAAAGAGAGATGAATGAGATCATTAAGAAGATATGGAAACCTTGATTTCGTTTTATTGTATTCTCCTTTTAAAGAAAAAAGGATATGCATGATTCTCTCTCTCTCTCTCTCTCTCTCTCTCTCTCTCTCTCTCTCTCTCTCTCTCTCATAGTACCAGCAGGCTACAGGTCAAGAAGCAAATGGCAGGCTTGTGCAGGTAGGCAGGCTTGTGCAGGTAGGCAGGCTATAAGCACTCTCCTCACTTGATCAGATGCCTGTTTCTTTGTTTCTTAGCTACTGTAGTTCATTTTGGTGATCTTTTCCAGGAACCTGTGAAAGAATCAAGAGTAATCAAGTGTCCCACAGGTGTCTCCATTGATTTGGACAGCAGAACATAACTAAACTGAGAGAGTCGACAAGGAAGCAAACTAGGGAAGGAAGAAGATTCTAAATCTGGGGCACAACAGCAGAGTAAACACCTGAAGATTGAATCCTGTGCAGGAAATCTTAGACAAATGATAGCAACTGGCATTGTTCTCAAATGAATATTTCAGAGTTTTTACTTTGTGTCCTGTTTTGGTTTCTGTTGTGATGAAATACAGAACTAAATATGGCTTTGGGAAGACAAGGATTTATTTTATCCTGTAGTTCATCATAAAGGGAAATGAGGGCAGGAACTCAAGGCAGGATCCTGGAGACAGGAATTGAAACAGAGACCCTGGAAGAGTGCAGCTTACTGGCTTGTTCCCTATGGTTTATTCAGATTACTTTTAACATTCAACCCAGAACTACTTGCCCAGGGGCGACACCATCCCTAGTGATTTGGACCCTCCACGTCAGTCATCTATCAAGGAAATATTCTACGGACTTGGCTTTGGGCTGACAAAACAAAGAACAAAACTAATCAGCATAGTTTGGTGTATGGAGTGCTTCCTATAATGGGCAGAGTAATTTTATGTTTCTGTCTTGTTCCATGTCCCCGTTTACTTTATAATGGGGGGACCCTTCTCATAGTGGGAGTCCCTAAAGACTTTTGCTTTCCCATTTAGTGCCCATAGAGTATGGCAATTATATATTTGATCTCCATAAAAAAAGATCCAGAAACAACAGTTTAAGCCAAAATTAGAGATAGGGAATTTACTCAAGTCTGAATTGTGTGGCCTATTTCTTTCTTGAAAGCAACTCTGTATGCTATATAATTACAATAGTTACAGTGGTGAAGCATGAGATATACATGGGTTTATGAAAAAAGGCAAAGCTGGATCACATAGTGGTTCTATTTGACCCAGCTTTTCCTCATCTGGGCACATACACAGAGAACTCCCTATCTTACTACAGGGATAGTCACACATCCATGTTTAACCAATCTAGATGTCTATCTTAATTAGGGTTAATATTGCTGTGATGAAATACCATGATCAAAAGAAATTTAGGAAAAAAAGGGTTTGCTTTACACTTCTGTTGTCCATAACTGAAGGAAGTCAGGGCAGGGACATAAGCAGGGCAGAAACATGGAGGCAGGAGCTGACACAGAGGCCATGGAAGGGTGCTGCTTACTGGTCTGCTTCCCATCGCTTGCTCAACTTGCTTTCTTATAGAACCCAGGATCCAGGGATGGCAATCACTTTAGGAAACTCCATCAATCATTAATTAAGAAAATGCCTTAGAGGCTTTTCCAGAGCCTGGTCTTATGGAAGCATTTTCTCAATTGAAATTCTCACCTTTTAGATAACTGTAGCTTGTGTCAATATAAACCTAGCCAGCATAATGTCCATCAACAAATGAAATGAAGATGTAGAATGTATACAAAATGGAATATTGTTCAGCTCTAAAGAAAAAATTAAATCATAAAAGTTAAGGTAATTGGATGGACTTAGAATGTATAATATTAAATGAGGACCCCCAAATGCAGAAAGTGAAAAAACTCGCATGTTCAACTTTGTATGTGGATCCTAGCATATAATGTATATACATGTACATATAAATAGCTGTTAAGTATGGTATCATAAAACATTTAGAAAGGAGATCAAGAAAGGTTAATATTACATGATAAGGAAGGATAGAAGAAACGAGGTCATGAAAGAGGACATAAAGCTAACCATTTTTCTAGTTTTCGCTGTCATAGATCTTTCTTTGTTCTTGGTAGATATGTCCATAAAAGAAATGTAACTGACAATGAAACTGTAAAACCCTAAGTAAAGCTCCAGGGCTTCAGAATGGCCATTCTAACTATGCAGGGGCTCGATGAGATGCATTGAGTTTGGGACAGGACAAAGGTTTGAATGGCTACCATAACCTAGCCATGTGTTGTTCTTACTTGTGTGTTAAGAACAATAAAGTCTTGTTTATAAGAAGCACGATTAATGACAAAGAACAAATCTTAGACTAAAATAACTGTTAAAAATTGCACTTCAGTTCTTTCCACTTACTTATTGCATTAGTTTTGTATTATTTCTTATATGTAATAAAAATCTTTGACTAGGAAAAAAGACACAGATAGAAAGCTTAATAAATACACTGTGGGACAATCGTAATGGGGCAACCTCCTGAGAAGGGATTGCCCTGTGCAACTGAAAGGAAGGGCAGTTTTTATAGCAGTTGACAAAGTCAATACAAGAAACTCAGCTCTCACCCCAATGAGTTTTGTTTTTTTTTTTTTTTTTTTTTTTAATTTTGGATCCAATAGGAGTGAGCTTGGCTTGGGACACACAGAATTAGGGTATCTTAAATTCTGTATTTCAGGGCTGGAGAGATGGCTCAGTGATTAAGAGCACTGGTTTGCTCTTGCAGAAGCAGGCCTCGATTACCAGCATCCACAACGGGACTTGTGACCATCTGTACCTCTATTTCTAGTGTAACCAACACCTTCCTCTGACCTCTATAGGCACCAGGCACACACATGGTACCCACACATACTGGCAGGCAAACTATTTATACATAAAATAAAATTTAAAAATTATGTATTTTAGTGTGGCAGAAGTGAAGTTTCTTAGTAACAGAACAAAGAAAGTTTCAAATCAAGACCCTTTTACTAGTAGTACATCCATGGAAACAGCAGATGTGCAGGCTATAAGAAAGTAGCAGGGAAAGCTCTGCTATAGGCCTCAGGTGTTGTTTGATAATATTCGAACTTTTGGGTTGGTAGAAGCTAATGGTCTATTGAGCTAATATGTCCTAAAAGGTTTCGCCTGATGGCCAAAAAAAATGTTAGATCAGACTAAGAATTGGGCAAGGAATGACTTTTCTGGAACAGCAGATAGCTCAAAACAAATTGCAATTAGGGTCTGGGCTTGCAACATTTCAACTGCCACGTTCCCTGAAGTTCTAGTCAGTTAATCAGCTCCATAGTAGGTTCAATGTAAAGTGTGGCTTTTTGTCTCATTGTGTACATGGGTCTGAGTAGAAGATAGGAAACCAGTGTTCAGGAGAGAATAATTGGTAAGGCCATTATAAGAAAGAAACTTCTGCATATGTCACTGTTTCAGTTACTTTCCTATTGATGTTATAAACTACTCTAATAAAAATCACCTTAAGGGAGAAAGGGCTTATTTTGGATTACAGTCTCGGGGGAAGGGGATACAGTCCATCATGGCGGAGAAGGCACCACAGCAGGATCCTGACGCTAACTGGTCACATTGGCAATCAGGAAACAGAGGAAGAAAAGAGGAAGTGGGATGGACTATAAAACCCCAAGGTCTACTTCCACTGACATACATCTCCAGCAAGGCTATACCTCCTAAAAGTTCCTCAACATTCCTAAATACCAGCTTCAACTGAGGACCAAGTGTTCAAACACATAAGGACATAGGGGACTTTTACATCCAAACTGCAACAATCCTCAAAGCCCATTAGCCATTATGATCCAGGGTTGATTTTTCTTTCATTTTTTTTCTCTTTGTATCTGACATAGCTTACATGTGACATATGCAAGTATCACACTTAAAATTAAGGTAATCAAGAGTATAGTCTGGTCTAACGAAGTGACAGTAGCAGGTAATGAATAGTTTTTGTCAACTTGACACAAAGAGTCATCTGGGAAGACAATACCTCAGTTGAGGGATTACCTCCATTGGATTGGCCTGTAGGCAACTCAGGGCAGTTTTGTGATTGATGACTGATGTGGAAGGGGAACTCACTGTGGATGGGGCGGTCCTGCGAACTATTAGAAAGCAGGTTGAGTAAGCCATGAAGAAAAAACCAGGTAAGCAGCACTCCCATGGACTTTGCATCAGCTCCTGCCTCCAGGTTCCTGCCTTGAATTCCTTCTCTGACTCCTCCTTATGTTGGCCTACAAGCTGTAAACTGAGATAAACCCTTTTCTACCTAAGTTGTTTTTGAACCTGATGTTTTATCACAACCATAGATACCTAAACTAAGACAAGGGGTCAGTGCTCTTAACGACTAAACCACCTCTCTAGGCCCTGTGCCTCAATCTTTTAAATATCAATAGAAGCATAGGAATAGAGTTAGTTGTTCTTAGTTAATATTCTTTTTTGTTAGTAGGAAAAAATATAAATGTATTTTTGGATTCAAGAATTTGCATTTAAAATTACAGTATTCTCCCAATTGAAAGTTTTTTTTTTTTTGCTAATTTAACAACTAGATCTTTAAAAATCTATATTATACAGAATAATAAGAAATTTTTTTATAAAAATGGTGAAAAGTTTTGAATCTTTTTAGACATGAAAGCTTGATTTAAGTAAGGGGGCTGGATAAGCAGCCATAACAAAAACGTGATTAATGAAAAGACATAATATCATCTTCATCTGTAAGTTCACTAAATCTAAGAATTATTATTTTTAGCCTTAGGAATACCAAGCAAAATATTGATATCTTAAACAGTTTATAAATATCTATTAAAAGGATTTAAGGAGAGCTCAAATGTTCAGTTATTCAGTATTATTTTTTATTGTGAAAAAGGCGTATATTTAGAATTAGCCAGTTGGACTCAATTTAGGTGATCTCAATTTTGTTGGCAACATCTACAGCATCATAATCAGGAGCCACATACACCTTCTTTTCTCCATCAGGCCTTGTTGGCCCATTTTGGCCCTGGTTTGGGCCTTGAGGACAAATCTGAGTCTGGCTCGATTTTCTGAGGCCTTGTGGGAAAGCCTAAGCCTTGCTCAATTTTTGAGATCTATTGCTCTCACTTCTGCCGGGGGATGACTTAGCACGACCTGCACCAGTCCTTGCCTGCTTAGCTACCGCTGACATAAAATGAACTTATTGGCCCTGTCAGTTACCCCTTGCCCTCAGTCACCCTTCCCTGCCTCCTACATCATCTCTTCCCATACCTAAGTACCCACCTCTTTGCCTTTTCTACATAAGCAAGTGCCTAGTTTAATAAAGTGAGTTCCTGCTTCAACAAGACTCCCGGCCTGGCGTGTTTCTTTTGGGCTGTGGACACACTTACCATCCTGCTCAGCCCTGGACAGACCCAGCTTGACCAGGTTCTCTCCTCTCACCTGGACCTGCTGGCAAAGGAGCCGACAAGCCCTTATCAGGGTATTGACTTTGGCCACCTCAATGTCATAGAGTTTCTTCAAGGCCTGTTTGAACTGGTGCATATTGGCCTTGGCATCCACAATGAACACAAGTGTGTTGTTGTCTTCTGTCCTCTTCATGGCTGACTCAGGGGTCAGGGGGAATTTGATGATGGCATAGTTCTTAAGCTTGCTTCTCCTGGGTGCACTCTTCTGAGGGTATTTGGGCTGCTGTCTTTAATCCCGCGAGACACAGGCAAGTGAATCTGTGTGAGTGTGAGGCCAGCCTGCTTTACATAGCGAGTTTAAGGACAGCTATGGCAATGCAAAGAGACACTGTCTCAAAAACCCAGCAGAAACATCACTTTTAATAGTGTATGTATCCCATTAATGGAAATGACTTATATAGTTTTTACTTAACTTTTATAGATTGTCAAGTACTCATTTTATAAAGGCTTTCACAATGAGTAGGAGTTTGGAAGTAAGCCAAAATTTTGGTTAATTATAACAAGTTGTCAGTGTCACTTGTTTATTTGATAGGCCACAGATTTTAAAATACATTTAACCAGTAGTTCATTAGAATGAGTTTCATGATGACTATGTAATTCAGCAGCAATGCTCTAAGTACGGGTAATTCTTTTTTTTAAATTAATTAATTAATTAATTAATTTTATTATTATTTTTGATACTTTATTTAGATTTCCAATGTTTCCCCTTTTCTGGGTCTCCTCTTTGGAATCCCCCTATCCCCTCCCCATCCCCGCCTCTATGAGGGAATTCCACATCCCACCCACCCACCCACCCAACCCCATATTCCCACCTTGACATTCCCCTTTACTGGGGCCTCTAGCACCCTCAGGCCCAAGGGCCTCTCCTCTCTCCCTGATGGCCATCAAGGCCATCCTTTGCCATATATGTGGTCCGAACCATGGGTCCATAGATGTGTATTCTTTGGTTGGTGGTCCAAACTCCAGGACGACGGGGGGGGGGGGTCGTCAGGCCCATTGACACTCTTGCTCCCTCCATGGGGCTACCAATTCCCTCAGCTTCTTCAGACCTTTCTCCAACTCCTCCATCTGGGACCTCACTCTCAGTCCAGCGGTTACTGTTAAGTGAAACTTGGGCATTCTGAACTTTTGGGCTAATATCCGCTTATCCGTGAGTACATACCATGTTCGTTCTTTTGTGACTGAGTTACCTCGTTCAGGATGATATTTTCAGATTCCATCCATTTCCCTTCAAATTTCATGAAGTCATTGTTTTTAATAGCTGAGTAGTACTCCATTGTGTAAATGTACAACATTTTCTGTATCTATTCCTCTGATGAGGGACATCTGGGTGGTTTCCAGCTTCTGGCA
>CM052722.1:94825839-94839666 GCA_028551405.1 Uromys caudimaculatus
TGGGTATATGCCCAGGAGAGGTATAGCTGGGTCCTCGGGTAGTATTATGTCCATTTTTCTGAGGGTCCGCCACACTGATTTCCAGAGTGGTTGTACCAGCTGGCAATCCCACCAGCAATGGAGGAGTCTTCTTCTTTCTCCACATCCTCACCAGCATCTGCTGTCACCTGAGTTTTTGATCTTAGCCATTCTGACTGGTGTGAGGTGGAATCTCAGACTTGTTTTGATTTGCATTTCCCTGATGACTAAGGATGTTGAACATTTCTTTAGGTGCTTCTCAGCCCTGCGAATTTCCTCAGTTGAGAATTCTCTGCTTAACTCTGTTCCCCATTTTTTCATGGGGTTATTTGGTTTTCTGCAGTCTAACTTCTTTATTTCTTTGTATATATTAGATATTAGCCCTCTATCGGAGATAGGATTGGTAAAGATCTTTTCCCAATCTGTTGGTTGCCGCTTTGTCCTATTGACAGTGTCCTTTGCCTTACAGAAGCTTTGCAATTTCATGAGGTAAGTAGGGGTAATTCTAACAGCATTATGTCTACATTTCATAGCCCTACTTCTGCTTATGCTAGTGGCTATGCAGCAAGTGAAGGCTTCACTCAATGGGAAAACATATAAATTTAGCATTTATATAAAATCTAATCACAAGTGTTAAATGCTTCACTTAGTAAAAGGATAAAGCAAAATCCTTTTAAAATCCAGTTTTATTTAAAAAACATATTACTAAGAGCAGGAACAGATCCATTCTTTTAGAAAAAACATTATTGTAAACAGAGAACCGGGCATTGTTTTTATCTCAGAGTATTGAGTTTTGACTTGAAAACAGTTCAATAACTTATGATTATAACTAACTTAGTTATATCTGTGTTACTTTTCTTTTGTTCCTTAAGAATCCCGGCAGAAAACCTATATCTGAAATACAGAGTATAACCTGACCGTCGATAGCATAAAAACCAAAATGTGAAGCTGCTCACGAAGATCAAAAGCAATAGCTCTTCTCATTCCAGGGCTAAACAACAGAGGAAGAGATGCCCTACAGATGATATCTCCTTTGCAACATCACTTCGGCCTAGCACTTTTTACTCTTTCAATTTATAGTAAGGTCAAACTATATTTTCCATGCTTGTTTTTGTATCTGAAGGGAAAAAAATGACAACAAATTCATAAAAGAAATACTGATTCCTGGGTCGTCTATCTGCCCAATACCAATCTGGAATATAGTTCCCTTCCTGAGTCAGGCAATGTAGCCCACCTCATATCAGCCACTGTCTGCATTTGGCCACCACAAAAGCTCAGATGGCTGGTTTCTCTCTGAGAATCCCTGGAGGTCCTTGGCTCAGAAGCAATGAAAATTTAACCATTGCTGAATCTGCTCCCCATTGGAAATACTTTTGTCCAGAGAAATTTTATTTTAAAGACTTATTTATTCATGTGAACACACTGTAGCTGTCCTCAGACACACCAGAAGAGGGCATTGGATCCCATCACAGATGATTGTGAGCCACCATGTGGTTGCTGGGAATTGAACTCAGGACCTCTGGAAGAGCTGTCAGTGCTCTTAACAGCTGAGCTATCTCTCCAGGCCCCAGAGAAAGTTTTAAGGCATAGTTATACACATAGCAGCTGGAATTTTTGAACCTTTTATGATGTGAGTTATGGAAGCTCTTTCCTCAAAACATTGTCTATTGAAGATCTAGAATTAAAGGCAAAAGAAGAAGGCAGATGTCCAAGTAAAAAAGCTTGAGGGGAGAATGCAGTTTGGTAGAACTGACACAGGGGAAGAATTCTCATTACCCAAAACAATCAGTTTCATGTGTCTTGAGCACATGGAGTGTTTTTTTATTTTTTAAAAGATTTTAGGTTGAAGAAAAGTATAGAAGTTTGAGTGGCCATTTTGAATGTGTTTTGGATCCAAAAATGCTACTTTGAGGAGTGTGTGTGTGTGTGTGTGTGTGTGTGTGTGTGTGTGTGTGTGTGGTAGTTCTAACACTGTGTCTCAGAATGCTCTCTTGGAGGGAAGAGGATGGATTGGGATATTGGAAGGACCAGAAAAGACGTTTATTGTTCCGGGTGACCCAGGAATGCGGTATGGATAATATAGGAGATTTCTACATTTAATAAATCTCAGTATGGCCCAAGTCAAGGTCCCTAAAGAATTAAAGGACCTCCTCAGGCTGCTGAGAGTGACAGTATATATCAGTGTCTCTGTGCCCCGCTGCTGACATTTTCTGGAGGCTGATTCCAGGATCCAGTTTTGAAACACTGTTGGCAAATTTCCCTGACTATGGCTTGGCTGGTCCTTCCCAATAAGCATAGCTTGATATTATTGCATGAAACTTTGGTCTCTCTGCTGTTTTTTTTCTGGCCAGAAATCCATTTACTCTTCAAGAATTTTTATTGGCTTCAAAGATAGAATTCCCTTAAACTAGGACTAGAGAAATGGGTCAGCTATTAGGGGCACTTTCTGCTCTTGCAAAGACCTGTAGTTCACTTCTCAGCAACTAGACTGAGTGCCTTACAACTGCCTTTAATAGTTAAAATTCCAGCATTGTCAGGGAAGGGGTTATGGGGCCCTAGTCCCCAGCCACGAAGCTATTGGCAGTTGATGGCAGTTGAGGGAGGGACTTTGGGACTGTGACAATTGTTTGGTTGGCCATACTCTAGTGCCTGGCCCCAGTTCCAGTGGATCCAAAGCCTTCTCCTAGCCATACACATAAACACATATATATGTAAATACAATGGTTAGGAGAAAGATAAGTACCCAAGAAGAAAGTGAGACACATCCAAGTAAGAGTATGTGCCTCCTGAGGGAGAGTAGCCATTTTAAATTGGAATTTTTAACACAATATGGGAACTTTTTCCCTGCAGCTTTTTTCCAAAAAGAAGTCACCACAATCTTAACCTTCAATATAGATTTTTGTTCTGATGAAAGATAAAGAATGAAAGGTTGGGACAGAGAGCATATTTTTCAGAATTTACCATTACTTCTCACATAACTTCTAAAAATTTAAAAATTTCATTCATTTAATGTTTCTACTTATTCCTTGGGAATTCCATCCATGTATGTGGTGGATTATTATCATATTCTCCCCAGACCCCCCCTCCAAGATTCCCCCAAAGTGTCCTCCTCCCAACTTCATGCTCTTCTCATTTATCCCATTACATCAAAGTAGTACAGCCTGTATGTGTAAGGGGATGGGGCTATGCACTGGAGCATGGCCAACTGGACAATGGTCACAATCCTCAAGTCCCTCTGTCAACTGTCATCAACTGCCAATAACTTCTTGGCTGGGAGCTGGGGCCTCATAAATCCCATCCCTAGCCATGCTGGAATTTTAACTGGCTTGATGTCTTAAAGGCATTTTTAATTAAAGCAGACTACCCATTTATGTTTCTTGTTATGATTCTATTTCCTATGACTTTTAGTTAAACACAAAAGTAAACCAATTTAGAGAAAAATAAATATTCTCCATTGAGGGAAATGTAAAACCAAGGGATCATTAGTTATATTTTTCATTAAAAAATACTTGCAAGTTGAATTAACACACTTATCAGATATAAAACTAGCCAGAGTACCAAATTGTTGTTTTTCTCCAAACATGAAACTCTTCCTTATTAGATATTTGAGGTATTTTAGGGGGAAAAGACTGAATGTTAGCAACTTAATAATGAGCTGAATGGTCAGAAAGCAAAATTATTTCAAAGCAAACGATATAGATACCATAAATACTTTGAAAACAAACTATAACCAGGAATTCAATAAATAGGAACTTGAATAACCAACTCTAAAACTAAAAACAAGTATTCCATAAATAACCAACTCAGAGTCAGCATATAGATGATTAATAATCCAAAGGGGGTTCTCAGCCCTAGAAACAACTCACAGCCGGCAATACATGGCAGTTTGGAAACAAAGAGCACATGTCTGTACCTGTCTCCAAACTGGTAATTCTTCCAGTGAAAAGTGGCTTATTCTTGGAGTCATAAGTTTGGGTGCCATGACTGTTTATGCATGAAACACAGCTCTCTCCACAAAAGGGATATTCTAGAGCCAAATATGAGAGGCCATGGCCTAGAAACACAGGTTTAATATACCCCCAAATTCTACATTTCATTTTGGCAGTAGTTTAATGAAGTTTTCTAGTAATAGAACAAAGAAAATTATAAATGAAGACACATTTATCAGAATCATCAGGTGCCCTGACCTGGAGGTTCAGCGGGAACCTGGGGAGGGGGTGAAAGAATTGGGGACAAGAGACACGAAGAAGGAGAGCAAGTCGTGTAATCTGATCAAGCTCTCAAAGTTTATTTCAGGGCAGCAGCTTAAAAAGGCAAGAAAGCAGGAAGGTTACACATGGCCCAAGGCCAACCCACTATCGTAACCGGCTTCCAGTAAATATCAGACCTTCTTTCAATTCTTGGGACCCGAGCAATTCCTGGGACCCGAGACTGCAAACGCCCTGTCCTTTCTTAACCTTGCACTTTAACTGACTAGGCTTCACAGAACAGTGGGTAATTTCATGGGTTTGGCTCCCAGCAATCAGGTAGGCAAGTTACTGCAAAGCAGGGAACCCTTTGCTAAAGGCCTCTGATGCTATCTGAGCTTTTGGATTGGTGGAAGCTAGTGGTTCATTGGGTTAGTATACTCCATCACCTGATGGTCACAAGGAAGCTAGGTAGGAAAATGAGATGGGCAAGCAATGGCTATTAATAGTTTAAATATGCCCTGAGACAATTTATCTTTAGGGTCTGGACCTACAACAACTTCTAGTCAGTCAGTTAAATGTTCATGTAGATAGTTCAATCAATGTAAGGTATGGCTTCTTTTGGGTAACTTTTAATGACACAGATGATGCTATTAAACTGAACTGGTGCCCTTCACAAGGAAAAAACTGACTCTTAACAGCCAAACCATCTCTCCAGCCCCATCTTTCCAATTATTAAAAAAAAATCTACTCCATTATATGATGTTTTGCTAAGTGAATGGGATGTGACTTGCATCTCTGGCCCTGAGTGGAGATATGAACATCCACAAAAATTTTATGATCATGATCTAGGAGGAGGTTTTCATGGCAAAGAATTAAGTTCTCCCTTCCTTAAGAGTTAATTCAAATGAACCTGTTGGTCATCCACTTGAACAAGAAAGCTGTTGTTTCCAGAGACACTAGAAGCTTACCTAAAGATGGCCATTACCCATATCCACTCCTTGAGGGTATTTCATATTATTCTGTAATAAACTCTACCCATCCTTTTCACTACACTTTATATGTGTCTTAGAGTTACTATTGATGTTAAGAGACCAAGGCAACTCTTATAAAAGAAAACATTAAATTGTGGCTAGTTTACAGGTTCGGAGGGTTAGTACATTATTATCATGGTGGGAAGCACATTGACATGCAGGCAGGCATGGTACTGGAGAAGAAGTTGCCAACAAGAGTACACCTACTCCAACAAGGTCACACATCCTAATCCTTTCAAATTGTGCCATTCCCTATGAGCTAATGGGAGGCATTTTCATTCAAACCACCATAATGTGTCTCATCTGCACTGATTTGATGAAGAATTCAAGGACTAAAGATGGACAGAGTGGGGACAGAGGCTAGAATGAGATGTGAGGGACAGCAGCAAGAGCAATGGCCTTGATTCTTTGAAGGTAGAAAGATAAATTTATGTTTTGGGAGTCTGAATATTGTAACCTAGAACACATCTTGCTATGTCAGTCTTGGGTGGTAATCCTCCCTTTGTCCTGGCTACAGACTTTCAGCAATAGATACGGCTTTATTGCCCTCTAGAATTGAGGCAAAGTGTCATGGTTCAACTCTGAAATATCTACCACAGACTGATGTTTTGTACATCCGTTTCCCAGCTAGTGATGCTATTTTGGGGGCCTGTGGGACCTTTAGGAGGTCTAGTTAACAGAAGCTAAGTTACTTAGGGAAGGCCTTTGAAACTATGGCTTAGACTCTGATTCTGACCTTGCTCTCTGCTACAGGAAGAGAATTAAGAAGTTGTTTGTTCTGTGGCCTAACAGAAGATCTTGATTCATGATGCTAACCCGTATGTGGCTCCTCCATGTGCTTTGTCTCATATTGTGTGCTGATCTGAATTGCGTGGTGTGAAAACTTCTAATGTCTCTAAAAGATTATAAAAATTCAGATCTTTCCCTTGATCTGGGGGTTTAGTTCTGAGAGACTCCTCAGGAAGAATTGCTGGAAGAGGTGCTCTGAAAATGCTTCTTAATTCCTCATAGTGTTCTCTCTGTTTCTTTCTCTCTCCTATATTTAGTGAAGGTTCTTTCTTTTCTTCTTTTCTCTTTTTTATTGGTTAATTAATTTATTTACATTTCAAATGTTGTCCCCGGTCCAGGTTTCCCCTCAGTAAACCCCCATCCTATCTCCCCTTCTCCTGCCTCTATGAAGATATTCCCCCACCCATTCTCCCACTCCAGCCTCACCGCCCTAGCATTCCCCTACACTGGGGCATCGAGCCTTCATAGAACCAAGGGCCTCTCCTCCCATTGATGCCTGATAAGGCCATCCTCTGCTACATATGCAGCTGGAGCCATGGGTCCCTCCATATGTACTCTTCGGTTGGTGGTTTAGTCTCTGGGAGCTCTGGGGGGGTTTCTGGTTGGTTGATAATGTTGCCCTTCCTGTGGGATTGCAAACGCTTTCATCATGAAGGTTCTTCCTAGGCTTTAAAGGAACCCCTTTTTCCCTTTAAGGCATCATCATGTTTGAATAGCCATATATTCTATCTAGTGTTTTCTCTCCTACTTTGACCCTCAATCATGGCCCTTTCATTCTTATAAATATCATACCTGAAGGGAATTATGAATTGTGTGCCAGCTGTATTTTCAGATTCACAGTTGCTGTTAGCTTCTTTTTTATATTTAACGGAAAGTACTTCAGAAATTAAGGGGACCTACACTTTACACTTGTCACAGGCTCCAGGGTATGAAATATAAATTCATTTGAAAGATATTTTTAGACTTATTTTATTTTATGTGTATGAATAGTCTGCCTGCACGTGTGTATGTGTGTCATGTGAGTGCCTGATGCTCATGGATATTAGAAGAGGGCATTGGGTATCCTAGAACTGGAGTTATGGACGGTTGTGAGCCACTCTCTGGGCTCTTGGAACCGAACCCAGATCCTGTACAAGAACAAGTGCTCTTAATTTGTTCTTCAGTCCCCTCATTTGAAGAACATTTTAGAAAGTGCCCCTCGGATCTCCTACTCTCACAGAGAGTCCTATGGAAGTTTTTTTCCAGGATGACATACTAAGATTGTCAGAGACAGTTGGGGGTTGGTCTTGTGCACTGTGTATTCAGATGTTGCTTTCTATGCCCAGACTGTCTACAGTCTGGACAATGGCATGATGGCCAAGCATCTCAGGTTCAATGTTATGTAAAAATTGTTTCCTACCATCTCTGATTGGTCAATAAAGGGCTGATTCAGCCTATGACTGCGTACAGGATCTAGGAAGGCTGGATATCTGATCCCAGCCAGGAATCCTAGGGGGAGAGAGAGGAGAGGAAGAACCACAAGGAGAGGAAGATGTGGAAAAACCACGTGGAGAAAACAAGGAATTCTCTATGGGGTTGTGATGAGAGCGCAGCTGTGAGGACATACATGGACAGAGCAAACTGAGGCAAGATCAGATGGCAAGTAACAGGGCATGTATCTGGTTATTAACGTCATAGTTGGGTTAGTATAACTTAGAACCTGCCCAATTTAGGCTCGCAGCTTGTAAATAAAAATACTAGGTCTCTGTGTCAGTTATTCAGGAGTTACAATGGGCCAGAGTAGGTATAGAAATGTCCTGCGTTTATCCAGCTACAAAAGGCACAGAGGAAAACCCCTAAAGGATTACAGTCTACAAGAGAATGCTGTACCTGTGGTCTAAGAGGGCACAACTAATACTTGAGTTGGTGGTAGGACTTGGCATCATCTACATGGCTCTGGTTTTCCAGACATGCAGAATACAAGAGTTACAGGCTCCTGGAGTCTTGGCTCAAGATATTTAAGGATGTCTATGAGGCAAGCAATTTGTCGCTAAAACAGATTCTCTGCAAAGAGTACCTGGGAAGTGGAGGTATGAAGTAATGAGTGAAGCTTACATTGTAATGGATATAGGCTCAGCATGACCTCAGGATAGTGACAAGAGAATGAAATATCTGCAGAAGAAATTGCATACATTACTATAGCTTGCCAAAAGAGAAGCTATGTGTACTACAAATTATAAGAACAAAGAGGTGAATCTACTCAATCCTGTTGGATCTCCAGTGATGACAATATGTGTCCCAGATACAGGCCATGGAGCTCTAGGGTATAGGGCTTGCCCCTGATTTGTCTTGTTTTAGTTCTATCATCTCTTGTTGTCCTGCCTTTGCTCCCTATTGAATTAGGAATGTCTCCTCAGCACTGTCGTATATTAGAAGTGTCTTTATTTTACAGGGTCTCATGCTAAGGGAACACCTTGAGTCTTAGTAGAGGCTTTGAAGTTCAGAACTTTAAAGTGTTTTTCTTAATTTTCTTTCCTGTAACTATGGTAAAATATTCTGACAAATAACTTAAGCAACTTCATAAGCAACTTAAGGGAGAAAGGGATTCTTTGGCTCACAGATTCAGGTTAGAGTCCACTGTGGCAGGGCAGTCACAGGTATTAGGGGCTCAAGTAAACCGGTCACATCGCATGCACAGTAGCGAGCAGAGAACAGTGGGTTAATGCTAGTGATTCTCTAGCTTTCTCCCAAACCAGTAGAATGGTGCTGTCCGTAGTAGGTTGGGCTTAATTAACCTAAATATCCCTCCACAAATCTCACAAGGCCCTACCCCTAGACGAAGAGCTACAGGCAATTAATATCTACTGAGAAAGGGAGAATCAGTTTTCTATGGGGAAAAAGCTCCTGATAAATTACTCAATCACATGGAGTCAGAGCTAAACAATTATATATCCGATTAACACTAACTAGAATCTGTTTAGTTTAGTTTGTTTGCTTGCTTGCTTTGGGGACACTTGCGAGGCAGAGGAAGACGTAAATAGATCTCCATGAATTTGAGGTCAGCCACATGTACTTAAGCAAGTTTCAGGCCAGCTAGATTAGAGCTGCATAGTAAGACTTTGTCCCCAAAACAAACAAACAAAAAATAAAAAACCAACAAACAACCATAAAACCTAACCACCACAGTATTGTAACTATCACGACTTTGGGGAATCTAGACAAGGAAGTTTGCATTATGAGATGACTATAAGCCTTTGGGGACCAGGTATAGATTGTTATGCTTTGAATCTGAAATGTTCACCTTATGCAAATGCACTAAATACTTGTTCCCTTGTGGGAAATTGTGGAACTTTTAACAGGTGTGTGTGTGTGGGGGGGTGAGAGCTTGCTGGTGGAGAGAGGTCATAAAGGAATGGCCCTTCTGGTTCCAGTGTCTTTCTTTGTTTCATGGTCCACCACAGTGTGAACAGCCTCAGCCACATGTTCCTGCCATCATGGACTCATGGCTCTAACTTGCCTTCCCAATCAGGATGGATAGAAAGCCTCTGAAACTGAGAAGCAAAACAAAGCTTTCCTCTCTTAATCTGTTTTTCTGAGTACTTTGGATAGAGTGATACAAAAGTAACTAATATAAACAGTATGGTCCTTTGGCCTCCCTCATTATTGGACACTGAACCTACTACTTAGCCCTAGGAAATCATCACACACCAACCTTCCTAGGCAGTAGAAACTTTCTCTCAAATTCTGGTATTGCTCTGTCTCCTTCAGCCTTAAGCAGTGGACAATTCCTCTGGAATTCAGATAGTGGTCTCTCCCCCTCAGCCCTGGGAAGTGGACTATCCCTTTGGAACTGTGCTCAGTGGACTCCCATCTCCTCAGCCTCAGGCAATGGGCCCTCCCTTTGGAACTCTGACAGTTGCATTACCCCTCTATCTCTGGCCAGTGGATGCTTCCTCTGGAATCCTGATAGTTACTTCCCCCCATCCGCACTAGACAGTGGACCCTTCCTCTGGTGCCTCTGGTAACAGTCTCACCCCTTCAGTCCTGGACAGTGGACCCTCCCTTCGGACCTCTGGTAATGGTCTCACTCCTTCAGTCCTGGACAGTGGTTCCTCCCTCTGGAACTCTGATGGTGGTCTCTCCCCCACCTAGCCCTGGGAAGTAGACCCTCCCTCTGAAACTCTGGCAGTGGTTCTATATCCTCAACTTTGAGGAATCCCCCAGAACTGTTGAACGTTGTTCTTGGATGCATCTCTCTGTCTTGATCAATGCCTCCTTCTTTGGAACTTGGACATTGGTCCCACTCTTTCATCCTTATCCAGTGAGTTTTAACTCTGGACCTGACGTTAAGCAGTGACCTCACCCATTGAAACCCTGGAAGTGGCAACCCTCTTAGAGCTTTAGGCTTTCCTTCTACCCAGTGCAACTCAGGCACTAGCGCCATCCCTCCTACTCCTGTGACTTGATTCTAGCTTTTGGTACTCTGGTAGGGATACTACACTTCTAATCCTTGGAATGACACTTTACTTTATAAGCATTCGAACACCCTGGAAGCACTAGTACTAATTGAATCTTCTTTCTGGACTTGAGAAGTGATCTCATCTAGTCCATCCTGGGAGACTGATCTCTTCTCTGGAATCTAAGAAGTTGTCTCAGCTTGTTCCTTTGGGCAATGGATCCTCTGTCTGGAACCCTGGCAATGGTTTCACCTGCTCAGATTTGGGTGTGGAACTTATCTCCGTAGCTTTGTCTGTTCCCCAAACCCCTTTGTCCTGTGCTGTGGCCCTCCTCTCTGGAACTCATACAGTGATGCTCCTAAGCCTTGAGGATCAGATCATGTCTCTATGGCCATGGCCTCTGGAACTCTGTCAGTGTGCTTATCCCCACAGCCCTGGCTTTTAACTTTCAACTATTGCAATGTTCCCATAGCATTATCTAAAATCTAGGGCCAGGCCCTTTGTAATCCAGTCAGTAATCCCAACCCCTCAGGTCTCGACAGTAGCCCTGTCTTCTGGAAACCAGTCAGTGATTACACAAATCCAGACCTGGGCAGTGGCATCAGACTTTAAACATTGTAGTGTTTTCTTTACATGAGCCCAGGGCAATGACCCTGTTCTCTGACACTCACATGATGGCCTTACTTCCTTAGTGTTAGATGTGACTCTGAACTCTGCTGACCCAGGAAGTGGTCATATTACTTCAGTCATTACATAGTGGGTCCTTGCTCTGAAACTCTAGCAGTAGTCAAGGAAAATAACACTGCACTTTGTTACAAGGACAGCCTTTCCTCCTGTACTCAATAACTTAGTCTTCATTTCTGTCCAGGGCCTCAGGAAAAGCACCATTAACATTCATATTGTAAGTGATAACTTTAGGATAATTGTGGTTATCACTTTGCATCACTATGGCAAAATGTCTGAGATAAACAATGTAGTAGAAAAATGATTTGGGATAGTGGTCTTGGCTCATAGTTGTTTTACCCGCCCCCCCCCCCCATCATGATGGGCCTGTCGTGAGTGTTCTGGTCAGAGAGGATATAACAGATAGAGGCTCACCTCATGGTGTCTGAGAAACTGAGCAAGAAAGGAAGAATCTGGGAATAAGACATACCCTTTAAAGTCTCACTTCCAGTGACTTACTCCTCTAATGAACTTCTATCTTCTAACAGCCCGTTCAGTCATAAAGTCATCAGTAGATTAACCACATTGGTGAAGTTAGCATGCTCAAGTCCGTTCTCAGTAATGCTATTAACTGGGGACCAAACCTTCAACATGAATCTTTTTTTTCAGACACTCCATACCCAAATTACAATAGCAGTGTAGGCTTTTATTGTGATCTTTTTATAGCCAACAAACTGGACCTAATCCCAAAGGCCTTTCCACCTTTAAAGGTATTTGTTACAGTGGCATCCTTGTTCCCAATACCAAAATCTGTGTTAGTGTCCCAAAGCTGTCATAAGAAGTATAGTGGTATACAGTGAGTGACCTAAAGTAATAGAAATTGCTTGTCTCACAATTCTGGAGTGCACGAGTTGGGAATCTAGCAGGCCCCAATCTTCTGAAACTTGTAAGGTGGCAGCATTGCCTTTCCCTTGCATCTGATGACTCGCCAACAATCTTTGTGTTTCATTTTTTAACTCCAATTTTGCTGCCCTTTAAAATTCTCATTACAAGAAACTCTGCCTATATATATGTCTGTTCAAAACCTCACGGCTGGTGGTTTAAGGACTTGCCATACTCCAATATGACAGTCTACTAATCACATATACCCACAATGTTCTGAGGTTTTATATATTTCTTAACACACAAAAGAGCCTAATCAGGTGAGGTGGGTTGCCATAGCGTGTGGAACTCAAAGAAAGCAGGAGCAGGAGCAGGAGGGTATCTTATGTATGGAGTCAGATCCAGGACAACGGAAGCTAGATCTTTAGGCTTGGGAAATCGTGGGGAGAGAAGTCTGAGTAGGGGAGGAGAGCATTGTGAAGAGGGTTGTCAGGTCTCTGGGCCTAAATAGAGTGAGCAAGTCTTTGTTGTACACGGGAGAAGGTTAGGCACCTGCGGTGAGTTTTCAGAGCCCAGGTAAGGGAGAAAAGTCATCTATGAAAACCAGGGGACCTTTCGTGGGGTGCTGAGGTCCACGGAAGGCGAGGAAACTGGCTGCATCTGCAGCCATCCTGGCATCCGTCAGAGCATTTCTGGGACAGTGGGTAGGACTTTGCCGAGATCTGAAAATTGAGTTTATATAGGAAAATATCTTTGCTCATCTTAAATATTGAAGGATTTGGATAATACTAGTGTCAAACTGAAAGACAAAAAAATAATATGAACTATATTTACACCTTTTTTGCACATTTCAAAATAGAATGGAACTAAAAGCTAAAGGAAATTTGGCAAAATAGAATTCTAGAGACTTGGGTGGTATGATCACAATTTTTTATTATAATGATACTCATAATTTTGCATGTAGCTTAAAAAATCCAAAATAAAAACAGTGAAGAACTAACAGGAGTATATGCTTATTGTAGAAAAAAATAAATAACTTATGAATTCTTTACTGGGTATATTTCCTTAATAATAAAAAGTGAATAACTAAAATCAACTGTTTTGTATGGTGTAAACCTTTGAGAGGAGGGTGATTTTTAAGCTACAAATAAGGGAAGTCATTTTTCTTTTTTTTGGTTTTTTTTGAGACAGGGCATTTTTCTTTTCTTTTTTTAACTTTTAGAGGAAATACAATTACTTAGATTGGAATACAGAGTGCCTGATCATTTGTCAGTCACTGTTTGAGTCACTAGAGGGCACACTCTTATCAGAGGCCATTAAAGTTCTGAAAATATAATCCTGTCACAGGTTTTTGAAATCTAAATAAAAAGCAGTTTCAAATAGCCTCCCACCCATCTTCTAACACACCAGCATACTATCCTGACATATTTTAAAAATTTATTTTGCACCTGTTACTTCTTTCGTGGGCTCTGTTGTCACTCGCATCGTGGCTTTCAAACACTGCACTTTCTCATTTCGGTCTAATTCTTCTTTTGTTCCCAGTGGTGCCAGAAGCTGTCTTGAGGTTTTCTAGGTTCTCCTCCCAATTTTCTCATGTTTACATGGAAACAGAATCGTCCTGACTGCCTTACCAGTCCTGGATATTTTACCTTCACAGCTATGAAAATATTTTATTTTTTTATTTTTTTATTTTTTTATTTTTTTTCCCTCCTTTTTTATTTTTGATACTTTATATACATTTCCAATGTTTCCCCTTTTCTGAGTCTCCTCTTTGTATACCCCCCATCCCCTCCCCAACCCGCCTCTAGGAGGGAATTC
>CM052722.1:94840166-94862271 GCA_028551405.1 Uromys caudimaculatus
CTACTTGGTTGATATCAGCCTTGAGTTGGATTATTTCCTGTCATCTACTCCTCTTTGGTTTATTAGCTTCTTTTTGTTCTAGAGCTTTCAGGTGTACTGTTAAGCTGCTAGTGTATGCTTGCTCCAGTTTCTTTTTGGAGGCATTCAGAGATATGAGTTTTCCTCTTAACACTGCTTTCATTGTGTCCCATAAGTTTGGGTATGTTGTACTTTCATTTTCATTAAATTCTAGGAAGTCTTTAATTTCTTTCTTTATTTCTTCCTTGACCAAGTTTTCATTAAGTAGAGCATTGGCTTTCTGTTGTTATTGTTGCCATTGAAGACCAGCCTTAATCCATAGTGATCTGATAGGAGGCATGGGATTATTTCGATCTTTTTTTATCTGTTGAGGTTTGTTTTGTGACCGATTATTTGGTCAGTTTTGGAGAAGGTACCATGAGGTGCTGAGAAGAAGGTATATTCTTTTGATTTAGGATGAAATGTTCTGTAGATATCTGTTAAATCCATTTGGTCCATTACCTCTGTTAGTTTCACTGTGTCTCTGTTTAGTTTGTGATTCCAAGATCTGTCCATTGATGATAGTGGAGTGTTGAAATCTCCTACTATTATTGTGTGAGGTGCGATGTGTTCTTTGAGCTTTAGTTAAGTTTCATTTATGAATGTGTTTGCCCTTGCATTTGGAGCATAGATATTCAGAATTGAGAGTCCTTTTGGTAGATTTTTCTTTGGTGAGGATTTAGTGTCCTTCCTTATTTTTTTCCATGTTTATTCGTTGAATGTTGATTTTATCAGATATTAGAATGGCTATTCCAGCCTGTTTCTTGGGACCATTTGCCTGGAAACTTGTTTTCCAGCCCTTTACTCTGAGGTAGTGTTTGTCTTTATCCCGGAGGTGTGTTTCCTGAATGCAGCAAAATGCTGGGTCCTCTTTATGGATACAGTTTGTCAGTCTATGTCTTTTTATTGGGGAATTGAGTCCATTGATGTTAAGAGATATTAAGGAATAGTGATTGTTGCTTCCTGTTATTTTCAATGTTATTTTTATGTTTGTGTGGCTATCTTCTTTTGAGTTTGTTGAAAGATTACTTTCTTGCTTTTTCTAGGGTATAGTTTCCCTCCTTGTGTTGGTGTTTTCCATCTATTATCCTTTGTAAAGTTGGGTTTGTGGAAAGATATTGTGGAAATTTGGTTTTGTCATAGAATATCTTGGTTTCACCATCTATGTTAATTGAGAGTTTTGCTGGGTATAGCAGCCTGGGCTGGCACTTGTGTTCTCTTACGTTTTGTTTGAGATCTGTCCAGGGTCTTCTAGATTTCATAGTCTCTGGTGAGAAGTTTGGTGTAATTCTGATAGGTCTGCTTTTATATGTTACTTGACCTTTTTCCCTTACTTCTTTTAATATTCTTTCATTGTTTTGTGCATTTGGTGTTTTGACTATTATGTGACAGGAAGAATTTCTTTTCTGGTCCAATCTATTTGGAGTTCTGTAGGCTTCTTGAATGTTTATGTTCATCTCTTTCTTTAGGTTAGGGAAGTTTTCTTCTATAATTTTGTTCAAGATATTTACTGGTCCTTTAAGTTTGAAATCTTCACTCTCTTCTATACCTACTATCCTTAGGATTGGTCTTCTCATTGTGTCCTGGATTTCCTGAATGTTTTGTCTTAGGAGCTTTTTGTATTTTGCATTTTCTTCGACTGTTGTGTCAATGTTTTCTATGGTATCTTCTGCACCTGAAATTCCCTTTTCTATTTCTTGTATTCTGTTGGTGATGCTTGTGTCTATGACTCCTGATCTCTTTTCTAGTGTTTCTAACTCCAGGGTTGTCTCCCTTTGTGATTTCTTTATTGTTTCTATTTCCAATTTCAGATCCTGGATGGTTTTGTTCATTTCCTTCACCTGTTTGATTTGTTTTCCTGTATTTCCTCTTTAATGCCTTCTAGCTGTTTACCTGTGTTCTCTTGTATTTCCTTAAGGGAGTTATTTATTTCCTTCTTAAAGTCTTCTATCATCACCATGAGAAGTGGTTTTAAATCTCAGTCTTGCTTTTCTGGTGTGTTGGGGTATCCTGGGCTCGCTGTGGTGGGAGAACTGGGTTCTGATGATTCCAAGTTGCCTTGGTTTCTGTTCTTTATGTTCTTGCCCTTGTCTTTTGCCATCTGGTTATCTCTGGTGTTAGCTGGTCTTGCTCTCTCTGACTGTGTCTTGTCCCTCCTGCAAGCCTTTGAGTCAGTACTTCTTGGAGACCAGCTCTCTCTGAGAGGATTTGGGTTTGGAGAGCTGTGGTACAGGGTCAGCTCTGGGGTAAAGAGAGAAACCAGAAGGATCTTGTCCCCAGCTGTTCCTTGGTTTCTGTGTCATGATGGCTCTGCAAGGGTCCTTCTTGAGCCAGGAATTTGAGCAGAAGTAGTGGTCTTCCTGTGCTCGAAGGTGTGTTGGCACTCCTGGGAGACCATCTCTCTCCTGGCACTGAGTATGGAGTCCTGTGTCACAGGATCAGCTCCCTGGCTGCAGAAGGAAACTGGAAGGCCACTCCTCAGTCCCTGTGTCCTGAGGGTTCGGGCGGGTCTCTCTGAGCAGCTGTGCTGGCCTTCCCCTGATCACAGGCTTGTCCACACTCCTGGGAGGCTATCTCTTTCCCTGTGCTATTTGTGTATGGAACCCTGTGGCATAGACCACAGGTGTAAACCGGAAGGCTCCTGTCCCAGGCTGTTCCTTGGTCCCTGTGTCCTGAGGATTCTGAGTGGGTCCCGCTGAGCAGTGGTGGTCGTCTTACCTCCACTCATGGGCTTTTCCACACTCCTGGGATGCTAGCTTTCTCCCAGTGGGTGCTATTTGGCTATGGAGCTCTGTGGCACAGACTGAGTTCCCCAGCCGCAGAAGGCCTGTTGTATTTCTTTAAGGGAGCTATTTATGTCCTTCTTAAAGTTCTCTATAATCATCATGAGATGTGATTTTAAATCAGAGGGTTGCTTTTCTGGTGTGTTGGGGTATCCAGGACTCACTGTGGTGGGAGAACTGGGTTCTGATAATGCCAAATAGCCTTGGTTTCTGTTGCTTATGTTTTTTTCCCTTCCCTCTTGCCATGTGGTTATCTCTGGTGTTAGCTGGTCTTTCTCTTACTTTGGCTTGTCCCTCCTGCAAGCCTCTGTGTCAGTACTCTTGAGAGATCAGTTCTCTCTGGGAGGAATTTGGGTATGGAGATTTGTGGTACTATGTTGGCTCTGGGGTGGAGACAGAAACCAGAAGGATCCTGGCTCCAGCTCTTCCTTGGTTCCTGAGTCCTGATGGCTCAGGGAGAGTCCCTCTTGGGACATGATTTTGAAAAGAAGTGGTGGTCTTACCTGTGCTCGCATGTGTGTCAGCACTCCTGGGAGACTAGCTCTCTCCTGGCGGTATTTGGGTATGGAGCCATGTGGCAGAGCATCAGCTCCAGGCACAGACAGAATCCAGAAGGCTCCTGTCCAAGACCGTTCCTTGGTTCCTGTGTCTTGAGGGTTCTGGGCAGGTCCCTCTGGGCAGCTCACAGGCTTGTCTGAAGTCCTGGGAAGCTAGCTCTCTCCTGGCAGTATTTGGGTATGGAGCCCTGTAGCAGAGCTTTAACATATCTTTTATTGAATCTGTTCTTTGCAATTTCACACACACACACACACACACACACACACACACACACACAACCACACACATGACAACTGTCAACCCACATCCTCCCTACAAATTCTTTTTCTACATTCCTGCTTTTTTTGTTTTGTCTTGTGACCCACTGGGTTTTGCCAAGCCTGTTCCAACTATCCTTTGGAGACCAGTGGGCTCAACATTGGGTACACAATTGAAGATAATGGATGAATCTCCCTCAAAATCCATCAGTGCCCTCGTATCCTGTGTACTGGCCCAAGACAGACCAACTCTAGTTTGGACCAGTACCCACCCTAGCTACATCCACCTACAGGTCCATTTGTGCTGCTATAACCACCTTACTCCATACTCAGACTTCAAGAGTCCTTTTCCAGGGTCTCGCCTGATAAGTACATTCTTTTCCCCTCATCATGTAAATTTTCCTTTGCAAGGGATGAAGACCAGGATTCGGATGGATACGTGTATAAAATATTCCCATAGAAGAGGGGCCAGAAAGACTGTAAAAGACAAAATATCAGAGTTTGCTGTGAGATTGTGTCTCCTAGTAATGTCAGAAGCTACACCAATGAAGTTTCACCAGCGTGACTACCTAAACATGAGCTGAACACAGACAATACCAATGGACTTGCCAAGGGGCCAGGGAAAGCCCATGAAGTCTCAGCTCTATACAAAGAACTACAGGCAACTGAGGAATTTTGCGAGTGGGAGAAATAGTTTTCCCCAAGGGAAAGCAAATCATTTAGTTGCTCAATATCAAATGGTCAGCCTTGAATTTATTTTTTAGGAATTTATTTGGATATATGTGTACATATATACATTTAAGAACAATTAATGAAAACAGAGCCTGTGAATTTAAAGGAGAGCAAGGAGGGATATGTGGGAGGCTTTGGAGGGAGAAATGGGAAGAGGAAAATGATATAATTATGCTGCAATCTCAAAACTAAAACAAACAACAAAGAAAACATAACCCTAAGAAACAGAAATTTCCCCCAAGACTCTCACACTAAAAGATGAAAAACACTGAAGCCTGGTAGTAGGCAGAGACGAATCTTGTCTCAAGAAAACAGACTTCACAGAGTTCTAACAACTTGTCAGACCATCTTGCAGGATGAGTCTAAAGCCCAAACAATGAAGATCAATGATGGTGCATATTTCTGTCCCTCTATTTAGACTATAATCTCACTTCAGGCTCCTGAAAATGGAATCTTTTTGTCTCTCTCCTTGAGGAAAAATATCCCCCTTTTCTGCCTTTGACAAAAAAAGGAGAAGAGGAGGAGAGGGAGGAGAAGAAGGAGGAGGAGGAGGAGGAGGAGGAGGAGGAGGAGGAGGAGGAGGAAATAGCACTCACCAGTGGCTATAGGACCCATGATTGATTGTTGGCAGGTCAAATCTTGTTCAGCTCATTGCAGTAAGCCCAGCTCCTGAGACATCACAAGTGCATTGACTCTGTCATGTCTAGGAAAAAACATTTTACCACTGTTGTCCCTATCTTTCAGCTCTTATGTTCTTACCTACCCCCTCTTCCACAATGTTTCCTGAGCCGTAGAGGGAGTAGCAGAAATGTCTTGTTTAAGGCTCAGCATACAAAACTATCACTTATTTTCAGCACTTTGGCTTTGATAAGTCATGAATCTTTGCATTCACTGCTGTGCACTTCTCTGATTAAGGTTGAAAGTAGCATATTTCCTATGGGTTTAAACTTAAATATTGGAAGCAGCTTGGAGTCCTGTCAGTTTACTTAGATAGCAATAGTAAGCATCTCCCTAGGGCTTAAGAGCTCCTTACTCTTTTTTTGTTTTTTTAAGATAGGGTCTCACTATATAGTCCTGGCTAGCCAGGAACTTGCTATGTAGACCATGCTGACCTTGGAACTCACAGATATTCACCTACCTCTCCTCCTGGGTGCTGGGATCAAAGGTGTGAATTACCATACCCATCCTCAGTCATGAATTTTAAACTGGGTTTACAATACCAGTCATGAGTTCCTTCTTACTGAGAAAGTCTCAAAACCAATCTCAGAGCAAATGTTTATGTCAGTAACAAGAGTATTGTAAACTATATTTTGTCACCCATACCAAATAACATGATTGTAAGTATTGGTGATCTTACATAATACTGTAATATATCAAGAGTTGGTACCTGGCTGAAATGTGTGCATCCTGTTTCTTTTTGATTTAGCACTTTTTGATGAGTACATCTGAAAAATTAGCAGCTGCATAATATGCATAATGTGCATGAAAATGCAGTCACTGTGGTTCCAATCCTTAGAAATTCAAGTTCAAGAGAATAGGAGTGAGGCCTGGAAGCCATAGACAATACTGGTAACTGAGACACCAAGAATTTAGGAGCCAGGCATAGACCAACCAAAGAGCATACATACATGGGCTGGTCCATAGTCCCAGGCACATATGTAGCAGAGGACTGCCTTGTCTGGCCTTAGTGGAAGAGGATGCACCTAGTCCTGTAGAAACTTGATGCCCTAGGGAAGGGGGATGCTGGTGGGGGTGAGGTAGAGGTGGGGGGGAGTGCCCTCTCAGAAGCAATAGGGGAGGGATGAAGAACTTGGGGAGGGGGGACTGGCAAGGGGGGCAGCATTTGGAATGTAAATAAATAAAATAATTTAATAAAAAGAAAATCATGTATTGGTGTAACTCAGCATCCCCTGACTCCAGTACACTCCTGGACATCCCAAGATATCCAACTAACTCAAACCAGTTTTTATACTGAGATCCATTGGGTTTCTTTGTACTCATTGGTTGACATAGCTAGCTTACTTGCTTGATATCTTTCTTCCTTCTTTCCTTTGTTCATTCCTTTATTTACATTTCTATAGCATCTCATGTAGGCCAGGCTGATCTCAGACTCACCATGTACCTGAGGCTGGCTTTGAACTCTCAATCCTTTCTCCTCCATCTGCTGAAGACTAGGATTATAGGGTGCACCACCACAGCTGGATGGCATGGCTTTGGAGCAGCTGAACAGCACTATGTCTCTCCTGCAGGGCAGGGATTAGTCTTTAAGTGAGGGTTACCTTCTGACAGGGCCTTTTCTCCCAGCACCCTGCTTTATTACCATAATTGTCTCCTAACTTCTGATTAGATATAAATATGACAGGAGCAATCATGTTTCATCTTCAGCTTATAATTGGATGCAGTACAGTGATTATGCATCCTGATCAAAGGGCATTTCCATGGGGTAATGAGAGCTCTCTACATCACTCTGCTTGGGATGTTTTTGCTTTTGCCTTATAGTCACATGTTCTAGTCCAATGTTCCTCCCCCCAATGGGAGAACATGACTTCAATATCTTTTGTTGATTTTGTCCTCTCTCTTCTCTTCAAAAGGATATGTACATACAGGCAGTGTTGTCTTGTATATCTGTTAATTGTCTGCCTCTAAGTGTTTGCCTTTCTTGGTATATTTCCTCTAACAATACCTCTAAGCCTCAGGTCATTTCAAATGGAATTGAGAAAAATTATCTGTAAATAATTCCTATAAAATATTATTCTTAATCAGTTTGTACCACTCCTCTTTAGACCAGGCTGGCCTTGAACTCACAGTGATCCGCTTGCCTCTACTTCCTGAGTGCTGGGATTAAAAGCATGTGCTACCACACATAGCTTCTCTGTCTCTAAAGAGGAATAGGTCTATGAGTCTCTGTTCCTCCCCTTTCTTCCCTCCCCTTCTCCCTTTCCTTTTATGCCTCATCTCTCATTTGTAATTAGTGAGTTAGCTTGATAGGCTATAGAGAGTCCTTGTTCCAGACTATCCAAGTTTACAATTTCCTAGCTGTGTACTGCTGGGCAAATCACTCTTCTGAGCCTAGGGGTCTTTGTCTGTAAAATAATATTTATTGTGTAATAATTTTTGGAGGACTAAATTATACATATGAAAATGCCAGGCACAGAGGAAACACTTGACAAATGCTAGTTATTGCTTTGTAATATTTGTTGAGGTTTGGATAGGAAGTGACCCCTAGAAAGGCTCACATGTTGAAGACTCGTTACCAGTGGTGGCACTATTGTGAGGTGATTGGATCATAAAGGCATTAACCTCATCAATAGATAAATGCACTGACTACTTCATGGGTGCATTGGATATTAAGAGGCGGGACCTAGTCAGAAGAAATAGGATCTTGAAGCTGCCTTACTATTAATGGGTTGAATTATGCCCCTCAAAATGACATTCTGGAGCCATGATATAGAGTATTTGTTGGTGCTGGGCTCCCCATGATCAATTGGTCACTGCATTGTATCCATTTATGGTGTTCTATGATGGTCTTCATTTGCTGTACAGAAAAGCTTCTTTGATGATGAGTGAAAGCTACACTTACCTGTGGGCATAAGTAGAAGATTTAGAATATAGTTAGAGATTATGCTAGTCTAGCAAAGTGATAGAAGTAGATTCTCTTCTAAGAGCAATGGCTTCACCAGTCTTGGGAAACTGGTTAGGTTTCCAGTACCATAAATTAATTCTTTCCTGTTGGGTGGGACTTAAATCCAACTAAACAGTTGTTTGTTGCAACTGACATGTGGGTACTACTTTTTACACCTTTATTTACATCTTGTCATGCTCTTAGATGCTACATCTGTATACGACTGTTTAATTGCTTCCCTTCCTTGGCATCTTGCACAGTATTTTTTGGAACCACGAAAGATAGATCACAGAAAGCAGTCTTTCAGTCATATCCTGCTCAAGTCATCTGAGTCATGTGTTCTAAACATGTGGTATCTTCAGAAATAGGGTTCCATCCTCAACCACTGAGAGGCAACCAAGGGCTGCATCAATAATCTATATGGTTGCATCACAGAAGAGGAGGTAGAAAGACTGTAAGAGGGAAAATACAAGGAAGTCTGCTATAAAATAGTCTTTCCTAGAAACGTCTGCATAAACAAGACCAGAACAACAGCAATATCAATGCACAGTTAATGTGGAAGGGGGAAAATTTCATGGGGTTCCACCTCTAGACAAAGAATTACAGGGAATTCATTGACTGCTGGGAGGAGAATTAGCCTCCTCCAGAAATGAACCCCGATGTCTAATATAGAGTGGTCAGCCTTGAAGCTATAGACACTAAAACAACAAAACCAGACTCAGCTGGTTTTATTTTTATATATTTGTGCATGTATATACAAATATATCTGCAAAAAAATATAAGAGGCTATCGAATTGAGAAGAGGGGGTATAGGAAGGGTTCAAACAAGAATAATTAGATGGGTCTGGTGGGAGTAAAGGGAGGGAGAGATGACATAATCAAAAACTTCGTGAAAAATAAATGTTAAAAGTGGCATTATAAACTCCCATTCCCTATTACCTTATGATGTGATATGCTTTGAGAAACAAGGTCTTTGCAGGAGTAGTTAAGTTTGAATGGGGCTATTTGATGGGCCTTTATCTAATATGACTGGTATCTGTTCCCAAAAGAAAAATTTGGACTCAATGACAGATACCTAAGATGATGCAAGGGCACATCACATACACGATAGAAGCTGGAAGAAATAAGGAAGCCATCAGAGAATACATTTTTGCTGGTGCCTTGATTTTGGACTTCCAGCTTACAGAACTATAAGATAATAAATTTCTGCTGTTTTAAGTGACCCAGTTTTTGGCATTTTCCTATGGTACGTAGGAAACTAATATGTCTATCATAATCAGTACTTTTGTAAGCCCAAGGAAGATCGAGGTAAATCTATAAAAGTTTGTTAAAAGAGCCAATGTCAAGAACAAGACTTGTCTGCTTTAGAGATAAATTGATGATAGGAATTAGTGCACATGGTTATGGAGGCTGAGATGACATCTGCTGCTGTCTTTAAGTTTGTGGCCCAGGAAGCCAGTGATGTGGTTTAGTTAGGATTTCTCAAGGACTGAGTACCAGGGTAACTGATGGCCAAAGTAGGGAGAAAATGAATGTCCTACCTTAAAGAGAGAGAAATTGCTCCTTTCCTCTGCCTTTTTGTTTTGTTTGGGGCATTAGTAATCTGAATGACCATTGTTGAACCTGATCTTTTTTACTCATTCTAATGTAATTACCCATATAGACATTTTTAGAAAGGATTTTTTTTACCAGTTAGCTGAGCAGCCTATAGCTTATTCAAATTAACACATTAAAAGTTAACTATTATTTCTCCCACTGAGTCTGTAAGATGATTTTGTTGTCAGTACTTTTTCTGTGACTTGAGAATTTTTTTGTAAACATTGCTTTTGTTGGGGGCTACATTGGATGTATATACTGAATAACTGTTTTCCTCCAAGTTTAGTTATAGATTTGAGGATTGTGCTAAGTCTCTACTTGTATAGAACTTTCTAGATATACCTTTGCTTCCTCATCTGCTTTCAGGCTGATGCATCTGAGCCTTGCTAACCTGAGGTCCTTCACAGTATTGTGGTGATATGGCTCTCACAGAAATCTCAGGACAGTGACAAGATCGAGGACTGAATTTTGCTAATCATCAAAGCCAAGGAACTCTTATTAATAAATCTCTTCTCCTTCCTCCTGACATTGGTGCCAGGAACCGTCAATAAACACATGGTGCTAACTTATATTGGGTAATATCCACACTAGACTTCATGACAGATGTTTGGAAAGTTTCATAATTAATAGGGATCTTTGCCTTTAATGATATTTTCCCAGATCTGCGTTTGTGGTGCTGCTGAAAATTAGATGCTGACAATGTACTGCAAAGACTGTGCTGAGGTCGCGGAGAAGAAACAAGATATGGAGCTATGATTAAAGCAAGTGACTATGGAAATCAGCATAACTTGACAGAAGGACATTACTAATGGGGACTGGGGGCAGAAGGAAAATATGATAGGCTTTGGTATTGCTCAAAATTAAGTGTGAATTCTGTGTGGTTCTTATAAATATGACATAAATTCCCTTAGTCTTAGAGTTATAAAAATACAATATTTCAAATGTCCTAAGCTAGAAAGAAGAACATTGCAAACAAATGAATTCATGAACAAGTTGTCAAATTATTGTTATGTATTACAAATATAATTATAGCCTTATTGGGTAGCCTTCTTCAAGCATATTATCCTTCCTGCTCCAGCCCTGATGCTGAGTCCACTATATATTCATCTAACACAATTAGCAATGGGATCTCGAAAAGAATAGATGTAGGGAAAGTAAAATTTGCCTCTGAAATGGCAAGGGTTGGTAGAAAGACCCAGACTACAAGGTTAATTAATATATCCGTGGCCTTTTTAAAAGAAGTCATAAATGATATTTCTATTTTTAAATATAAATTAGGATCTGTCAGAAATTCACTAGGTTTCTTGTAGACTGCATGGTTTCTAAAACAAGATCTAGTTAGTCCCTGAAATGAGTGCTCATTGTACATTAGTGGTGAGTATAATGGTTGATTTTCTGTATCAGCTTGGTTAGTTCACAGTGCCTAGATATTTAGGCAAACATCACTCTCAATACGTCTGTGGAGGAATTTTTGAATGAGATTAATGTTGACACTGGTAGAATTTAAGTGATGCACAATGCCCTCCTCTACAATGTGGATGTATCTCAACATTCATTTAAAGGCTTTCAGAGAAAAGAAACTCATTTCCCCAGAGGAAGACACAATTTTGCCTTTTAGTACCTTTAATTTGAGGTAACACCCTATGAAATCTCCCTAGGGTTTCCAGCCTGCTGCTTTGCCCTAGTAGGTAGTCCGTGAAGGTACAATGAAAGCAAATACAGAGCTAGATATTGAGAGATGTGAAATTAGTTATCATATACAAACTAAATTCGTAATTCAAAATGTAGGTTAAGGACCATTGTTCCCTACCCAGACTAGGCCTAACAACCTACCCACTCTGGATGGTGTTAGTCCTATACATCACTATTGCTGGTCTTTTTCCTGCTAAGCACAAAGTAGGACTCCATTTCTCTTCTCTCCTGAAGTTAAATATCACCATGGGATTGTCACTGGCAGATGGAAGGTGAAAAATGCTTTTACTTCTCAGCTTCCTAGTGCATATTTTCTCTACCTTGTCAAGTATGAGTGGATTGTTGGCCATTAAATAGACTACAGCTTCCCAAAAAGACACTCAGAGCTGCAGTTGTTGGTGTGGGAAAGAAATTCAGGCAATGGTAATGTACTTCAGTCTTGAAATCAGGTGGTGCTGCAGTCTAGACTGTCCTTTCTTGATTTATATGCTCTAAAATGCGGAGGCAAAGTGTCTCTTAATCTAATACTTAGTGGTGTCATTGAGGACACAGCACAGAAGTGAGGATGAAGTTAATGTGACTGATTTTTAACAACTTGCTAGAATTTACAGTCCCTAAATTAATGTTCTTGTCTTCAAAGTAGTCACTGTGGGATTATGTAATCATTTAAGTGATGTTAAAAACAGTTATGGAATTCCTTTTACAACCCAACCTCAAAATTGATTAATGTAGTCATTTGCTATGTGCCAGGCACTAGGGATACAGAGATGAAAATGCCTATTCTTTCCCTTTCAGGAGCTCACAGTGAGGTAGTAGGAAATATATAAGTGACAATATATCTTACCGTCTAGCAAGGTTATAGGTCAGATTTACCACAGAGATGCAGAGAAACGTTCACAGAGAAGATAGGACTAGATGCTGTCTCGACAGGTAGATTCGGGTGGCATGGAGGTTATTTCAGGCAGGAGCCAAAGCATGGAAGTTTAAAGTTATGAGGCCAATTTAGTTAGCTGCAAATGCTTTAGGAAACGAGGCAAGAGAAGTAGGAGAGGTATATCTCTGAAGGTATATCTCTATGGCCCATCGAGGGGCTTTTGCTTTTTGCCTTTTTTTTTTCTGTGAGAGATGGACAACAAATGAAGGATACTGAGCAGAGGAGTCACACAATTTTATTTTTTGGGGTATCAAAAGGAATTATAGTTCATATCATAACAGGAAAGCACACACATATACATATATATAATTATAATAATATATAGTGCTTGTTGTAACCTAAGAGTTGTGTATTCCAATCCCGTATTGATGGAACGGATCATTTCATACAAGTTGAAACTGAGAAAAATGGAAGGATTTGCAGAAAAGAGAGGGAAGTAGAGAAATTAGTTTGTGAGGGAGAAAAGAAAAGACCAAAAGGAAAAGAGACTAAAGAGATGGCACAGCAGTTAGAAAAGTGTTCTTGCAGAGGACTTGGGTTCAACTCCCAGCATGTACCATATGACAGCTCACAACTATCTGGAACTCTAGTTCCACGTAATCTGAGGGCTTTCTTCTGACTTCTGTAGGTATCAGGCATGCATGTGGCATACATACAGACATGCACGCAAAACACTCATTTTAATGAATCTGAGGTCTACATAGAGGGTATATTGCATGAGTTATATAACAATCTTAAATTTTTCTTTGAAAATTGTAAAAAATATTTTCCATGAAGAAAAATCTACAACCTAGACATCTCTGAAAGAGTTTTGCTATGTATTCAAAACATCAAATTGTATATGCAAGGTAAATATTTTCAGCATAATACTCTAGCCATAAACACTTAATGAGACATGTTCTAAGGATGTAGGTATCTTATCTTTTCTTGTTAGAATTTTATAAATGATGTTTTAATTTTGAAGCACACTAATATATATCATGAGATTAAACAGGTAAAGTAGATTTTTACTGTTAGGAACTGAAAGTTTCTGTGAGAGAGTGAGAAATGAACGTGCTATTGATAGAAACTATGTAGTGCTTTTTGAGAGCCTCAGTGTTTTCTGTGAGCACTTCAGGGCCATCCACTTTGGTGCACAAGGTGATGCTTGTTTTCTTGAACAAAATCTAGCAGAGAGGTTTATTTTAGCTGTGGTTCACTTAAACCATGGTGTAGGTCCTTTTGCGTCTCAGCTTTATGTAGCTTGGTTTTCTTGTAAGACTCCCTGTCTTCAGAAAGCCTTGGGCCTTGACTTTCGTACACCTTGTCCCTTGAAACTGTGAGTCTGATGCTTAAAGGATGTATTGCAAATAAACACTCAGAGTGAAGTGGAGCTTCTGTTAGCTTGAGCTTCAAATAACAAAGTGACATTGGCTTGGCTTTAACAACAAACATTTCTTGCATGCAGTACTGCAGAATAGTAGTCCAAAATCAAGGTGTGGGTAAGGGTAGATTTGGGTGAGGGCTCTCCTCTGGGTTAGACTTCTAACTTCTGTCTTCACCTAGTTCGCTTGTGGTGATGCTTTCCATTTCTGAGGACTTTACTCTTGTGACATCATTACCTCCCAAGGTCCCATCTTGTAACTTCATTACATTTAGAGAAAAGATTTCAATATATAAATTAGAGGAGACATAAATATTCAGTCTGAAACAAGTGCCTTTAGTGTTTCTGGGTTCTGACATTGAATTTACTTCTCTGGAATCAGACTTTCTCCTGAAAATTTGACCTGGCACTTCCCACTCTATCTTTTAATCACATAAATATTTTAAGGGAATGCTTTTTATTCTATCAAGCATATTTGGTTGTTTTTGGCAGGAGAGCTCATCCAAATAGCCTACTTTGTCATTAAAGAAAATAGAAGTTGCCAGAAGCTTTTGAACCTAATCAAAGAGGCCATTTACAGGGTTATGCTAATGGAAAAATTGTGCACCCTAGTAAACCAATGGATGCTATCTATTTAAGGTAAGAGACCTTTTCAAAGTCTCTCCATTTAAACCATTTACATGGCTTTCTAAACCATGATGCAGGCTCTCGTCATTATAATGGCTTAAAAAAATGCAGTACAGCAAGGTTTCAGTACTTTGCACTTATAAATTATAACAGCAATAGATGTAAAGCCACATCTCTCAAAGCAGTGCCTGCTCTGGGGACACACTGTCCTTTGGAAATTGGATGAAAGCATATTTGTCAAAATGGGCATAGAATTTCAGTGAGTACCTGGACCTCCTGGAGCCCACAAGATCAAGAAGGTGACAGTTAGAATGAATCTAGGGCACTCAACCCTGCAGACCTACAACCTTACAGAAAGGGAACGCAAGGCAATGGGCTGAACTGCTTTACATGTGTGTTAGGCTGTGAGGGGCCCTGAAGCTCAGCAAGCAGAATGCTCATGTGCACAGTCTCAGTTTGAGGTGGTCTTCCCACCTTCCTACTCTATCCACACTTTAGAAACACAAAGCACATTACCAGCCTATAGTAGCGCTTTCCTGTTGAGTTTTCTTTCATGGATCTTGGAGGTAAGAGGAACAGAGTGTTAAATTGAAGTTCCAGGTAGGTTGGAAGTTAATTCTTCAGTGGGTGAGTTTACAATATTTCATACTTATTATCCCCTTTAATAAGGGAGTGAGAAGTTTGGAAATTTTTGTTAGCACCCCTAAATCTTCTCTTTCCAGCACCCTGACACTCAATGATTATAATATTTAAAAGCTAGGCCTCCAATTACAACTTGGACATTACTACTTCTAGCCTTGCATCAGAAGGTATTTGGGAGACAAAAGGTGACTTTATTGATGGGAATTCATATTTACACAGATGATGTGAGTGAGAACCTCACTCCCAATGAGATGAGATAGTCCTAGGCTAAAAGAATACTCTTTTCTCTCCCTTTCTCAGCTTCCACCTCCCCTTGTTCAGTTCTCCATAACCACTTTCTTTTCTTTTTTTATGGGAACTCTAATTAGGTTATCCAGGCTGGTTTATAGCTCCTGAGCTTAAAAGTGATCCTCTCACCTCAGTCTCTCCATCATTGGAGGCCATTAGATCATCTGAGCTGAGGCACTTTGTTCAATTTCTTTCTGACATACTTTCAATGGTTCTTAACTGCCTTTAACATAACCAAAGTTCCTTCGGTTAGTGTTCAGGCCTCTTCCAAGTCCAATGTGCTTAATGTTCTTGATATAAAAGTCCACTTGAAATTTCCCTGATTGCAGTCTACTAATGCTGTAGGAGCAGGTTGTTTTTAACTTAATTCAACCCTAAAAAGGCTATGCCTCGTTTATGTCTTAGCTCTGATTAGAATTATTAATTAAGGAGTACTAAGTGCTTAACCATGCTTCAAGTGCTTGGCTACCTGCTAGGAGTATGACAATAAATAAGACAGGCCCCAAAGGCTTTACATTTTAGAGAAATTGGGGCTAAATGAGTGGTTGAAGAAATAATAAGGGATACAAATTACGACTAAGTGCTGCAATGAAAAAAAAATAGAGGAATCTACTGTAGGAATAGTGCTCAAGAAATGCCTTTCAGAGACACTTAAGCAGAGATATAAAGAATGATTCAGAGTCAGAATTGTTAGTGTGGGAGAAAAGCATTCTAGAGAGGACACAGAACATGCAAAACAAAGCAAAGCAAAACAAAACAAGACAAACCAAAAACCAAACCAAACCAAACCAAACCAAAACAAAAAAACCCAAAACCCTTGAGGCAGGAACACTCTTGGCTCTATGATTGACATAGAGCAAAGGGCAGCATATCCAACAAAGGACAGGGTGGGTGCAAAAAAAACGTGAGGATGTAGAGTAAGGTCATCTAGGGTATGTAAGGCAAGACAAGTAGTTCTTGGATTTGTTCTGAAATGGAATTAAAAGTCTTGTTAAGGTCTTAAACAGAGGAATGCCATGGGATGCTTTGCATTTTGAAACATCAGCTCTTTTAGCTTATGTGTAGAATACATATGGAGAACTGGGACAGAAGCAAGAAGGTGCTTATCTCAAAGGGCTAAGAAATGTGAGTTTTCTCATAAGCATTAACTATGCTGAATCTGCCATGAAAAAAAACAAAACAAAAACTTCATATGAAGAGAAATACCAGGCCTAAATGCTCTCTCTCACCAGTAGGTCACATCAAAGATTTAATGAAATAATAATGAAATAGGAACCAAAAACCATTGGTCATTCATATCTCTTAATGTCAATGGTCCAAATTTTCCAATAAAAAGGCATAGACTAACAGAATCTATGTAAAAACAGGATCTATCCTGCTGCATTCAAGAAACACCCCTCAACATCAAGGATAGACATTACCTCAGGGTAAAGAGTTGGGAAAAGATATTCTAAGAAAATAAGATGCAAGCTAGTGTATAGACTTCAAACCAAAACTAATCAAATGAAACAGTGAAGGACACTGCATACTCATAAAGGGAAAATTCCATCAAGATGACATTTCGATTCTTAACATCTACGCCTCAAACACAAGGGCACTCATGTTTGTACAAAAACAAAACAAAAACCCAAGTCAACCAACCAACAAACAAACCCCACTAGTACAGCTTAAATCATATATGACCCCACACACTAATAGTGAAAGACTTCAATACTCCACTCTCACTGACAGGTCATCCAAACAAATCTAAACAGAGAAATAGTGGAGCTAAGAGATACTTTAATTCAAATGGACCTAATAGAAATTTATAGAACATTTCAGTCAAACTGAAAAGAATATTCCTTTTCTTTTCTGTACTTCATGGAACATTCTCCAAAATTGACCACATATTTGGTCACAAAGTAAGTCTCAACGGATACAAGAAAATTGAAATAACTCCCTGTATCCTATCAGACCACTACAGATTAAAGCTGTATACCAACAACAGCAGACACTGATGGAAATTGAACAACTCTCTAGTGAATGAAAAATGAGTGCAAGACGGAAATAACGAAATTAAAGACTTTCTAGAATTCAATGAAAGTGAATACACAGTATACCTAAACTTATGGGACACAATAAAAATGGTGCGAAGAGGAAAGTTTGTATTACTGAGTGCCTACAGAAAAAATAATCTCATATCAGCAACTTAACTGCACTCTTGAAAGCTCTAGAACAAAATGAAGTAATCACACCCAAGAAGAGAAAACCAAAACAAAGTGAGGGTAGAGATCTAAACATAATTCTCAATAGAGGAAACTCAAATGGCTGACAAAGAAATGTTCAATATCCTTAGTCGTCAGGGAAATATAAATCAAGACTACTTTGAGATTCCTTCTTATACCTATCAAAATAACTAAGATAATACACAAGTGACATATCTTGCTGGAGAGGATGTGGAACAGGGGAACATTCGTCCATTGCTGGTGGAGAGCAAACTTGTTCAGCCACTATGAAAACCATAAGGCAGTACCTCAGAGAGTTCAGAATCTATTTACTTCAGATCTAGCTATACCAATGTTGGATTAACTGGCGGGTGTGATGAAGTCCTGCATTCTGCCCCAGGCTCATGCTTCTTGGAGAGGCAGGACTCGGGCAGTTTGACCATGCTCCCTCACAGCACTGCCCAGGGGTGGGGTAGAGTGGCCTGTGGTCCTGGGGACAACTGGAAGCTGGGTTCCCATGCTCTTGTGCATCCCAGGCACTGCTGGATACTATGGAAGAGCTGAGAATGAAGTGGGGGCCGGAGGCCGAATCTAGCCTGGGCTGAGGGGGAGAAGCGCAGCTGGATCCGGCGGCTTGTCACCAGCTAGCTCACTTGGTCTGGTTTGGTTTGGTTGCAGCAGTGGCTGGGAGTGCTGGGAGGCCTTCTGCAGTAGACTAGACACTGCTCTTTAGATGAAGTCCTGTTCCATTGTTTCCCACAGCAGACCCCGATGAAGAGAGACAGTTCATGGTTTCAGGGCGTTTATTGTCATGGTGGAGAATGGCATGAATGAATCTGTACCCCTGCCACCTCAGGGAGGGGATAGGTTGAAATAGTGGCTGGGAAGGGGAGTGGCTAAGCCTCTAGGTGCCTCATTAACATGGGGATGTGTTGATGCTACGTGACCATGCCTCTACCTGAGGAGGGGTTTGAGGCTATGTGACCCATAGTCACAGACCTATGGAGAGCTGTGGTCTTGTGTCAAGAGCTGGTTTTTAGGAGTATGGCAAATGCCTTCCATCCCTTGTACGGTTGTCCCCTGCTGGGGACTCCCTACTGGGTTCGTTGGTGTTTAAACCTTAGCTCAACCAGAAACCAGGCTGCCTTTTATGGTCCCACATACCACTATACCCAGGGATGCTCTATCCTACCACAAGGGCACTTGCTCATCCATGTTCATTGCTTCATTACTGCTCTTTTTATAATAGCCAGAAACTGGAAACAACCTAGATTTCCCTCAACAGAAGACTGGATAAAGAAAATGTGGTAAATTTACACAATTGAGCATTACTCAACTGTTTAAAAGATGACATCATAAAATTTGCAGGCAAATGGGTAGAACTAGAAAAAAATCATCCTGGGTGAGGTATCTCAGATCCAGAGAGACAAATATTATATGTATCTACTTTTAAGTGGATATTATTCATTAAGTAAATGATAACCAAGCTAAAATACATAGACCCAGAGACATTAGGTATAGAGCAATAATTGTCTAGGGTAAATGCATGAATCTCCCTGGGAAAGTGAAATAGCATAGATTTTAGGGTTGGGCTGGGGTTGGGTGGGGATGGGAACAGGAGTCAGGGAGGGAGAGGATTGAGGGAGAGAATGTGGGGAGTGTTGGAATTAAGGGGCATTTGAGAGATGATATGGAAACCTAGTGTAGTAGAAACTTCCTAAAATATATGAAAATGAAACCAATGAGATTTTCTAATAATGGGGGATATGGAGTCTCAACTGGCCATCTCTTGTCACCAAATGAGTTTCCCAGTAGAGGGACTGGGTTGCAATCAATTGAGTTGTGGGCCAGAGGGTCATCCTAGAGAAAACCCCATACAACCCATGCTGTTGCTAAGACAATGATTTGCTCTCTACAAACTGACAACGGGGCCACATTGCTGAGGACAACACTCACACAACTCATTGAACATGAAGAAGTCAGGCTGGTACCTACATAGAACCTTATAGTGTCTTTGGTGTGGGAAGGTACTGTGCAGGCTACTGAAAGATTAACATGGAAATCAACCCAGCCACAAGACTTTGACCTATAATCTCTCCTCTTTGCAATATACACTTTGACAATGGTGTCACAGAACTTGTGGGAAAATCCGACTAATGTCTGATTTGGTTTAAGGCTCACTTCATAAGATGGAACCCATAGCCAACGCTGCTTGTGTAACCAAAAACCCTCAGAGACAAGATATCCCAGAGACCTAGGGTAAAACCAAACATTACTCATCTAAAAAAAAAAGTACTAATAAAATGATTCCCGATGCTAGTCTGTTATACTCATAGCTCAGTCTGTCATTCAGCCATCATTGGTGCAGCTTCCTCCAGTAGCACATGGGAACAGATGCAGAGACCTGCAACCAGACATTAAGTGGAGAGAGAGTCCTTGGAACACACAGCTCTAAATGGAATGCCTTCATCAAATTCCTCCCTTGAGAGTTCAAAGAATTCAGTGGAAAGAAGAGGTGGAAAGAAGATAAGAGCCAAAAGGGATGATGGATTGCAGGAAAACAAGGCATTCTTAATCAACTGAGCAGGGATCCTAAGATCTCACAAAAGCAGTCAGCATAGGGCCCACATGGGGATGTACCAGGTCCTCTGTGTAGGTATCATAGCTTTCAGCCTAGCATTTTTATAGGAGTACTGAGTGTTTGAATAAGCGGGTCTTTGGTTCTTGTGCCTGTTTTAAGGACTCTCTTCCTTCTGTTGGGTTCCTTTGTACAGCCTTGATGTGATGATTTTTGTTTTATCTTATTATATTTTATTTTGTTGTGTTTTTAAAACCAGTGCTATAATATTTATCCATTAAGGAAAAAGGGAAAATGATTGATACAACATATCATATATAAAACTCAACTGTGACAGGGCAAAAGACCTCATTGTATTAGTAGCATGATTACATTTTTTTTCTTTTGAGACAGGATCTTAGTGTATTCCTGACTGGCCTGGAACTCACTATGTAAATCAGGTTTGTCATTAGCTCACACAAATGCACCCCCCCTTGACTCCTGAGTGCTGGGCCTAAAGACTTGTGCCAACACATTCAGCTATAAGACCGCAATATGAAAGGGATAACCTTTAAAAGTTGTACGGTGAGGGGCTCACAGTACCTTGACCCTAAACAAAGAACTACAGATAACTGAGGAAGGAAAGCTAAGATTAGGAGAGAGTCTTCACCAGGGAATAGCCTACCAATTAGTTATCCAATACCAAGTGATCCGCCCTGCAATCCTATATAGGAATAACATTATATGGACTGAGCAGGTTGTATTTATGTATTTGGGAAAATATTATGTATGTACATATGGATACACACATATATGTGACAATACCTAAAGAAAAAGAGGTCATGAATTTGAAAGAAAGCAAGGGGTAGGATTCATGGAAGGGTTTAAGGGAGGAAGGGAAGGGCAAATTGTGCAAATATATTACAATCTTTTTAAAAACAGTCTTTTATTTATTTATTTAAACTCCAGATTTTATTCCTCCCCACTCCCCCCTTCCACCCTCTGACTGTTCCACATCTCATACCTCCTCCCCACCCCCTGTCTCCATGAGGATGTCCTCACCCCCACCCCCACCCCACCAGACCCCTCCACTCCCTGGGACCTCCAGTCTCTTGAAGGTTAGGTGCATCTTCTCTGACTGAACTCAGACCTGGCATGGCGGTCCTCTGCTGTGTATGTGTTGGGGGCCTCCTATCAGCTGGTGTGTGCTGCCTGTTATGTGGTCCAGAGTTTGAGAGATCTTGGGGATCCAGGTTAATTGAGACTGCTGGTCCTCTTTCAGGGCTGCCCTCGTCCTCAGCTTCTTCTAGTCTTTCCCCTAATTCAACCATAGGGGTCAGCAGCTTCTGTCCATTGGCTGAGTGTAAATATCTGCATCTGACTCTTTCAGCTGCTTGTTTGGCCTTTCTGAAGGCAGTCATGATAGGTCCCCTTTTGTGAGCACTCCAAAGCCTCAGTAATAGTGTCAGGCCTTGGGGCCTCCCCCTGAGCTGGATCCCACTTTGTGCCTGTCACTGGACCTCCTTTTCCTCAGGCTCCTCTTCATTTCCATCCCTGCAGTTCTTTCAGACAGGAACAATTATGGGTCAGAGTTTTGACTGTGGGATGGCAACCCCCTTCCTCATTTGATGTCATGTCTTCCTGCTGGCGCTGGGCTCTGTAAGTTCCCTCTCCCAACTGTTGGGCATTTCATCTAAGGTCCCTCCCTTTGAGTCCTGAAAGTCTCTCACCTCCTAGGTCTCTGGTACATTCTGGAGGGTCTCTCCACCTTCTACCTCCCAAGGTTGCCTGTTTTCATTCTGTCTGCTGGCCCTCTGGGCTTCAGTCCTTTTCCCTGACCCAATACCAGATCAGGTTCCCTTCTTCCCCCTCCCCATCAACTTTCCCTCCCAGGTCTCTCCCTACCCCCCACCCCTTTATGATTGCTTTCTTCTCCCTTCCAAGTGGGATTGAGGCATCCTTACTTGGGCCCTTCAGCTTGTTGACTTTTTGAGTTCTATGGACTGCATCTTGGGAATTCTGTACTTTTTTTTGGCTAATATCCACTTATTTTTTTTTGTCTTTTTTTTGATACTTTATTTACATTTCCAATGTTTCCCCTTTTCTGGGTCTCCTCTTTGGAAACCCCCTATCACCTCCCCATCCCCGCCTCTATGAGGGAATTCCACCTCCCACCCACCCGCCCACCCATCC
>CM052722.1:94862771-94876705 GCA_028551405.1 Uromys caudimaculatus
AGTCTCACTTTTCTGGTGTGTTGGGGTATCCAGGGCTTGCTGTGGTGGGAGAGCTGGGTTCTGATGGTGCCGAGTACTCTTGGTTTCTGTTCTTTATGTTCTTACCCTTGCCTTCTGCCATCTTGTTAACTCTGATGTTAGCTGATCTTACTCTGTCTGGTTGTGGCTTGCCCCTCCTGCAGGCCTCTGTGTCAATACTCCTTGAAGACCAGCTCTCTCTGAGAGGTGTTTTGGTTTGGAGAGCTGTTGCACAGGGTCAGCTCTGGGGTGCAGAAAGAAATCAGAAGGATCTTGTCCCCAGCTGTCCCTTGGTTCCTATGCCCTGATCGCTCTGCAAGGGTCCCTCTTGATCCAGTGAGTTTGAATAGAAGTGGTGGTTTTGCCTGTGCTCAAAGGTGTGTCAGCACTCCTGGGATACCTGCTCTCTCCTGGAGCCTTGTGGCCCAGGCTGAGGTTTCCAGGCACAGGCCCCTGGTGGCCCAGGCAGATGTTTCCACCCACAGATGAAACTCAAAGGTTCAGAGGTTTCCTGGCCCCGGGTTCTCAGGCCCTGGATCCTGGTGGATCTGGGCAGGTCTGGGTGAGAGGTGTTGCTCCCCTTAACCCCACTCACGGCTTTTCCAAGCTCCTGGGAGGGTAGCTTTCTCCGGCGCTTGTTGGCTATGGACTCCTGGTGGCCCAGGCAGAGGTCTCCACCCACTAATATCCACTTATTAGTACATGCCATGCATGTCCTTTTGGGTCTGAGTTACCTCACTCAGGATGATATTTTTAGTTCCATCCATTTGCCTGCAAAACTCAGGATGTCCTCCTTCTTAATAGCCAAGTAGTATTCCATTGTATAAACGAACCACATTTTCTGTATCCAGTCTTCTGTCTTGGGACATCTGAGATTTTTCCAGCTTCTGGCTATCAAAAACAAGGCTGCTATGAACATAGTAGAACACATGCTCCTGTGGCATGGTGGGGTATCTTTTGGGTATATTCCCAAGAGTGGTATTGCTGGATCTTCAGGTAGTACTATTTCCATTTTTCTGAGGAACCTCCAGATTGATTTCCAGAGTGGTTGTACCAGTTTGCAATCCCACCAGCAATGGAGAAGTGTTCTTCTTTCTCCACATCCTGTGTTGTCACCTGAGGTTTTGATCTTAGCCATTCTGATTGGTGTAAGGTGGAATCTCAGGGTTGTTTTGATTTGCATTTCTCTGATCACTAAGGACTTTGAACATTTCTTTAGGTGCTTCCCAGCCATTTGAGATTCCTCTGTTGTGAATTCTCAGTTTAGTTCTATATCCCATTTTTTTATTGGGTTTTTTCGTTTTTTGGTGGTTAGCTTCATGAGTTCTTTGTATATTTTGGATATTAGCCCTCTATTGGATGTGGGATTAGTGAAGATTTTTTTTTTTCAATCTGTAGGTTGTCGATTTGTCTTATTGACTGTGTCCTTTGCCTTACAGAAGCTTTCCAGTTTCATGAGGTCCCATTTATCAGTTCTTGATCTTAGAGCATGAACCATTGAAGTTCTGTTTAGGAAATTTGCCTCTGTGCCAATGAGAGGCTCTTTCCAACTTTCTCTTCCATTAGATTCAGTGTTTTATGTTGAGGTCCTTGATCCACTTGGACTTGAACTTTGTGCAAGATGACAAATATGGGTCTATTTTCATTTCTCTTCATACAGACAGCCAGTTAGACCAGCACCATTTATTGAAGATACTTCCTTTTTTCCATTGTATATTTCTGGCTTCTTTGTCAAAGATCAAGTGTCCATAACCGTGTTGTTTTATTTATGGGTCTTCTTCAATTCTATTCCATTGATCAATGTGTCTGTCTCTGTACCAATACCATGCAGTTTTTATCACTATTGTTCTATAGTAAAGCTTGAGGTCAGGGATGGTGATTCCCCTAGTAGTTCTGTTCTTTTATTGTTAAGAATTGTTTTTGCTATTCCTGGGGTTTTTTTTGCCTTTCCAGATGAATTTGAGAATTTCTCTTTCCATGTCTTTGAAGAATTGTGTTGGGATTTTGATGGGGATTGCATTGAATCTGTACATTGTCTTTGGTAGGATTGCTATTTTTACTATATTAATTCTGCCAATCCATGAGCATGGGAGATCTCTCCATTTTCTGAGATCTTCTTCGATTTCTTTCTTGAGAGACTTGAAGTTATTGTCATACAGGTCTTTCACTTGTTTGGTTAGAGTTAACCCAAGATATTTTATTTTATTTGTGGCTATTATGAAGGGAGTTGTTTCCTAATTTCCTTCTCAGCATGTTTATCATTTGTATAAATGAAGGCTACTGATATATTTGAGTTAATCTTATATCAGGCCACTTTGCTGAAGTTGTTTTCAGCTGGAGAAATTCTCTGGTAGAATTTTTGGGGTCGCTTATATATACTATCATATCATCTGCAAATAGTGATACCTTTAGTTCTTCTTTGCCAATTTGTATCCCCTTGATCTCTTCTTGTTGTCTTTTTGTTCTAGGTAGCACTTCGAGTACTACATTGAATAGATATGGGGAAAGTGGGCATCCTTGTCTTGTCCCCGATTTTAGTGGGATTGCTTCAAGTATCGCTCCATTTAATTTGATATTGGCTGTTGGTTTGCTGTAAATTGCTTTTATTATGTTTAGGTATGTATCTTGAATTCCTAATCTCTCCAATGCTTTTAACATGAAGGGGTGTTGCATTTTGTCAATTGCTTTTTCTGCATCTAAGGAGATGATCATGCGATTTTTTTTCTTTGAGTTTGTTTATATAGTGGACTGCATTAATGGATTTTTGTATATTGAACCAACCTTGCATCCCTGGGATGAAACCTACTTGATAGTGGTGAATGATGTTTTTGATGTGTTCTTGGATTCGGTTTGCAAGAATTTTATTGAGTATTTTTGCATCGATATTCATAAGCAAGATTGGTTTGAAGTTATCTTTTTTGGTTGGGTCATTGTGTGGTTTATGTATGAGTAATTGTGCTTCATTGAATGAATTAGGTAGTGTTCCTTCTGTTTTTATTTCTATGGAATATTTTGAGGAATATTGGTATCCAGTCTTCTTTGAAGATCTGGTAGAATTCTGCACTAAATCTACCTGGCCCTGGGCTTTTTAAAAGGGGGAATTAAGAGGTTTTTAATTACTTCTATTTCCTTATGCAATATGGGCCTGTTTAGAGAGTTTACCTGCTTTTGATTTAAATTTGGTATGTGGTGTGGTATCTGTCTAGAAAACCATCCATTTCATCCAGATTTTCCAGTTTTGTTAGTATAGGCTTTTATAGTAGGATCTGCTGCTTTTTTGAGTTTCCTCTGTTTCTGTTGTTATGTCTGCCCTTTGATTTCTGATTTTGTTAATTTGGATACTGCCTCTGGGCCATTTTAGTTAGTTTGTCTAGGGGTTTATCTATCTTGTTGATTCTATCAAAAAACCAGCTTTTGGTTTTGTTGATTCTTTGTACTGTTCTCTTTGTTTCTATTTGGTTGATTTCTGCCCGGAGTTTGACTATTTCTTGCTGGCCTGTTTGCTTCTTTTGTTCTAGAGCTCTCAGGTGTGCTATTAAATTACTAGTGTAAGATCTCTCCAGTTTCTTTACCAGGGCACTTAGTGCTATGAGTTTTCCTCTTAGTACTGCTTTCATTGTCTCCCATAAGTTTGAGTATGATGTGTCAACATTTTTATTAAATTCCAGGAAGTCCTTGGTTTCTTTCTTTATTTCTTCCCTGACTAAATTATCATTGAGTAGAGTGTTGTTCAGTTTCCACATGTATGTGGGCTTTCTGATGTTTTTGCTGTTATTGAAGGGATTATTTCAATCTTCTTTTATCAGTTGAGGGTTGTTTTGTGACCAATTATACGGTCAATTTTGGAGAAGGTACCATTAGGTGAGGAGAAGAAGCTGTATTCTTTTGTTTTAGGGTGAAATGTTATGTAGATATCTGTTAAATCCATTTAGGTCATAATCTCTCTTAGTTTCACCGTGTCTCTGTTTAGTTTCTGTTTCAATGACCTGTGCATTGGTGGGAGTGGGGTGTTGAAGTCGCCCACTATTATTGTGTTGGGTTCAATGCATGTTTTGTACTTTAGTAAAGTTCCTTTTACGAATATGGGTGCCCTTGCATTTAGGGCATAGATGTTCAGAATTGAGACTTTCTCTTGGTGGATTTTCCCTTTGATGAATATGAAGTGTCCTTCCTCATGCTTGATAAATTTTGGTTGAAAGTCTATTTTACTGGATATTAGGAAACAACTCCAGCTTGTTTCCTGAGACCATTTGCTTGGAAGATCTTTTTCCATCCTTTTACTCTGAGATAGTGTCTGTCTTTGTTATTGATGTGTGTTTCTTGTATGCAGCAAAATGCTGGATCGTGTTTGAATATCCAGTCTGTTAGCTTATGTCTTTTTATAGGTGAGTTGACTCCATTAATATTGAGAGGTATGAAAGACAGATGACTGTTGGTTCCTGATATGTTTGTTTTTGTAGATTGTTTTATGTGCTTGTGGTTTTCTCCTTTTGGATTTGTTCTGAGATACTTAATATCTCATCTTTTCTTTGGTGTAGGTATCTTCGTTGTGTTGGAGTTTTTCTTCTAGGATCCTCTGTAGGGCTTAATTGGTGAATAGATGACTGCTTGAATTTGGTTTTGTCCTGGATTATTTTGTTTTCTCCATCTATATTGATTAAGAGCTTTGCTGGCTATAGTAGCCTGGGCTGGAATTTGCGTTCTCTTAGAGATTGCATGACCTCTGACCAGGCTCTACTGTCTTTCATAGTCTGTGTTGAAAAGTCTGGTATAATTCTGATAGGTCTAACTTTGTATGTTAATTTAAAAGTTAATGTGGATTGATAGCAGGTGGGCTTCTTGGGGGGAGATAAGGAACTAATAGGATGGGCTTATGGGGACAAGGATAGAGACTATAAGAGAAGATCAGCAAAAACAATGTGTGAAAATTATATAATGAAACTTATTACTTTGGGTTTTAATTTAAAAGTCTAATAATAAAAAAGAAAGTTAATGTAGATGATTGCTTTCATTATTTCTGAGTATTATAAGGCCTTATAACGCAAGAACAAAGTAGTAAACAGAAGGGGAAATGTTGATTAATTTATCTACATCAAAATTAAATCCTTTAGCTTATCAAGAAATACAGGTATTCCAATAGACTAAAAATACTGGTCATAAAGATGAGAAAATTTTGTAACACTTACATACCAGTAAATAACTTATGTGGAAAGTATGTAGGAAACTCCTACAAACCAATAGGAAAAAGAAAGACAATCTATTTTTTTTTTAAAAAGGCAAGTCATTGAAACACTCAAAAGAGCAAACACCTGACAATAATCACAAGATATGCACAAATTGAGTAGTAATTATAAGAGTGCAAATAAAAGCTATAATGAGAAACAATTGCATACCCATTTGACAGTTAAAAATGGAAAAGTCAGGAACTTCTGATGCTAAGAGAATAGATATAAGCAAACCCATGCTTCTAAAGGCAACTGAAAAGCTGGAAACCATGACAAGACAACCCATTTCAGCAGTCTAGAAATTAACCGAACACATAAAATTTGAGGCAAACTTAAGATAGAAAACCTTTTTACATTTGGTTAAAACATCCAGCAGAAACAGCACTATGGTGATGCTTCTGTCTCACTATTACTTCTATTGGTGTAGGGGTGGTGTACATTGTGACAGAAACTTGTCTGCCAAAAAGAAGGGTTAGCACCACCCTCTTTCTTGATAAAGGGGCAATCACTTAGCATAAATGTCTAGGGAGTTGACTTGTGAGGGGTTGGCCACTGGAAAAAAATCCAGCAACTTGTCTTTACTAGCTTCAATTTGTGGTTATTGCTGTGGCTGTGACAAATGTATTTTTTTTACTGAGGTTGCTCATATGTTAGTGGATAGTTCATGAGGTCTTTGGCTAGTGACCCATTATCAACTTGTTCTGAAGCTGTGTAGATATAGTCAAAAGGGTCTGGCAGAAAGGATAACCAGAGGCACATCTAGCAGACAGTCTGAATTGTGAAGCATTCTCCCATAAAGCTAGATATCCCCAGGAGACTCTGCTTTAAGATATTTCAGTACCTCTGTCCAGAGAGAGAGAGAGAGAGAGAGAGAGAGAGAGAGAGAGAGAGAGAGAGAGAGAGGAGGAACAGAGAGACAGAGAGGCAGAGACAGACCCAGAGAGACAGAGGGAGAGAGAGATGGACCTCTTATGAAGGCAGGCCTAAAAATCAAGACACAGATATTGAAAAACAACTAAGCAGAGACAGCTGCAGTACATCAGACATTACATATTTGCCCAGTGCAGGAGTAACTGATTTATCAGATAAAGTTAAAGCAAAATTATTAAACAAAGAAATAAATAAACAGGATAACAACCATAACATTCAAAAGAAATCTTATAACACAGATAGGCCACACAGTTGATCGAAAATGTCAAGTTTTCAAGAAAAACATAAAACATATAAATAAGCAGAAAAGTACAATTTATGCTCAGAAAAAAATAGATATATGAAAACTACCTGAATGTTCCCAACAGTTGCATTAGCAGATAAAGAATTCAAAATGCCTATTAATTCCCATGTATAAAAACCTGAAGTAAACTGTGTTGAAATAATTAAATTCAAGTAAGAGAACAATTATTCTATACCTATAGTCACCATAAGAGCAAGAGAATATTTCTTAAAACCACTTTTGCAAAATTTAACTCATGTGTATGTGTGAGTGTCTTTTTCTATCGCTTTTGTAAAACACTGTGACAAAAGTAATGTTGGGGCAAAAGGGTGTTTATTTGGCTTGCATGTCTCTATCATAGTTCACCATGAAGGGAAATCAGGAGAGGATCTCAAAGCAGGAGCCCGGAGGCAGGAACTGAAGCAGAAATCCTGGGAAAATGCTGCTTACTGACTTGTCCTCCATGTCTTCCTCAGTTTCCTTTCTTATGTGATCCAGGACCATTTCCCCATGAGCGTTACCAGCAACAGTAGGCTGAACCTGCCCATATCAATCATTTATCAAGACAACTGCCCACAGACTTACTACAGGCCAATTTAATTTACCAAATTGCAGTTCCTTTTTCCAAGATGACCCTAGCTTGTGTCAAGTGGTTAAAAAACTAACCAGTATAGTGGGTATGTGCTCATGATTGCAAGTTCCTACAGAGGCCTGAGGGGTCAGATCTCCCTGGATCGAGAATTACAGGCTCTTGTGAGCTTCCCCACATGGGTTCTGTGCACCAAACTTATGTCCTCTGTTTTTAATTATTGAGCCTTTAGCTGAGGATTTATGATGACAGTTTGAAGGCTTCCGGGGGTTAGAGTCTGGTTTTCTTTAAATGTGTGGAGGCTGGTAGATCAACCTGCCTTGTTCCACATTCCATAGCAGCTCAAACTGAACTCTACATAAAGTTGGGAGGAAATAGAAGGTAGGCAGTGGATCTGGAATGACAAAACCCCAGGATAGCAGAAAACACACTTAATGGCATCTTTGGAGGTTCCTTGTCTCATAATGTCATGTCAGGGCCTTCCTCATTTAAAAACAAAAAACCAACTTTTTATCGTATTATTTTTATTTTATTTATACATTTCTTATTCTCTCTTTTTACTTCATAGATCCTTTGCATATATATTATTATGGCTTCCAGTTTAGTATTTGAATGGGATTCCTGAGTGTGTGCATAAGTGGGTCTCTGTTTCTTGTGCCTTCTCCTGAGTTCTTTTCCTTCTGTTGTTCATTTAATCCTATTCAGATGTGTTAGTTTTTGTTTTATCTTATCTTATTTTATTATTATCCTTTAGAGGCCTGTTTGTTTTCTAATGAGAAACAAAAAGGAAGTGAAGGGAGGGGAGGTGGGGAGGAAATAGAAGAAGTAGAGGGAGAGGAAGCCACAATCAGCATATATTATGTGATAAAAAATCCATTTTCTATAAGAGGAAAGAAATGAAATGTTTAAAAAATAAAAAGATCAAACTTATGAATGATTGTCATAGGGAAACTCTGAGCCCAAAGCATGGAGCATATTTTTAATACAATTATAGAAGAAAATTTCCCAAATCTGCAGAAAGAGGTGCCCATCCAAACACATGAGGCCCAAAGAACACTAATAAGCAGGACCAGCATTTTTGATAAATTTTATTTCTTTATAAAACAAAAAAAAATCAAAGGGTATCTATGAAGTTGAAATGCATAATTAAAATTTTGGTATATGCACTCAAGAGAAAATGCCAAATGGCAGAAGCAGTCACTGTGGTCCTAAAGCCAGGTTATTTGAATGAGATTGTCCTACACAAATAACATAGGAGGAAAGCAAAAAGCTTAAGAGAGAGTGGTGCTTTGAGTGAGATGTTCCCCCAGAAATTTTGGATGTTTGAATACTTGCTCCCCAGTCGGTAGCACTGTTCAGGGGAGACTTAGGAGATGTGGGTTTGTTGAACATATATCAATCACTGGGGGTTGGGTGAGTTGCAATGGGCTTTGAAGTCTTAAAAGCCACACAACATTCCTAGTTTACTCCTGGCTTCCTGCTAGTGGTTTAAGGTGTGAATGCTTATTCTCCTGCTCTAGCCATCATGACCACCTGGGGCCACAAATTCCTCATTGTGTTGATGATGATGATGATGATGGACTTTTATCTCTCTGGAACCATAAGCCTAGTTAAACCCTTCATTGTATATATTCCCTTGATCAGAGCATTTTATCATAGCAATAGAAAAGCAACCAGTGCATAGACTGTTAGAGACCAGTGGGACCCATGTTAAAGCTATAAAAAAAGCATTCAGTGAGCATGAGTCATGGGAGGTAGAAAAGTAGGATGGAAAGGGGTAAAAATATTTGAGAACATATGACCAAAAATCTCTCTGCATTGACGAAGTTATGTTAACATACTGATCTGAGAATCTCGAACAATCCAAGGAAGATAAATGCAGAGTGCCACACCGAGAGTCATACTTAAACTGCTTAAAGACAAACTATGTGAAGGCTTGTGATATTTGTGGGAGCATTAACACAGTCAGGAGTGTTAGGATCTCAGCCGCAGGGTATTGGAAGGTCAGGTATAAGAGGAATCATGCCTGTGTTCAAAATGTTGACTACAAATTGTTACACAAAAAGTTTGCTTCTCATAGAAGAATCATTTGGAAATGAAGGTGAAATCAATGCATTTCCAGATAAACAGACTGTGATCATTTGTTAGCACATCTGACTCAGAAAGCACCTTTAAGGATTTAAGGAAATCCTTCACATTGAAAGGAAGTGACAGTAGGTGGTCACTAGAGTTCATAGGAAGATGTAAAGTGGACTACAAATGGTTAATATATAGGTTAAACGCAATTCCTTCCCTTTTAACAAGAGAAACAGAATTGTATAAAGCAACAGGTACAGCATATTGCTAGCCTTAAAATATAGAGATGTAATATGCATGCCATTAAAATAATAGCACAAAAGAGGGGAGATGTAATGGACTTTTATAGGAGTAAAAGCCCCATAATTACCTAGAATTAAGTCCATATGAGTTTGTAGCAGATTTTTGTGTTAGGATTTATATTGTAATCTCTAAGGCAACCACTAACAAAGCAATGAAAAGTATAATAATAATCAGCAGAGGAATTAATGTGGTACACCAAAGCTGTTCAACACCAAAGATGCTAGGCAATGAGGTAAAACAAAGGTTTGCGTTATATAAAAGAAACGGCTACTCAGGTGGACACCCTCAGCTCAGGTGCAGGCCAGGTTAGCCAGAACAGATATGAGCCCCACCTACACTTGGAACCTTCCCACTCCCTCAGTTAGGAACCCAAAGATCCAAGCTGCTGAAAGCCCTCCACCTGCTGCTCTGTCCCCAACCCCTACAAGTATAGTCACCCTGTGCTCAGGTGTAGACCATGCCAGTCAGAGCAGGTAAGAACCCACCCACACCCTTAATTCAGATTTCAAAGACCCACCTGAAGATACCTTTTTCTGTGTTACCCCCCCATGCCCTACTCCCACCTAGGGCAGATATCTACTACTCAGGTATAGGCCACATCAGCTAGGACAAGTAAGAGCCCCACATATGATCTAAACCATTTCACTCCTTAAATTCAGAGAAAAAAGACCCAAGCTGATGACACCCGCACTATCACCTGCCCCTGCTGCCATGTCCTGCCCCTACAACAGTGGGTACTGGCTGCTTGCTCAAGTGCAGGCTATGCTAGCCTGAAGAACAGAGATCCCCTGCTGGCCAGGGCAGCTACCAGAAGTTCAGCCTATAATTCTGATGATTAATTATTGCTGGACCAGAGATCATGCTGGTCGTAAGAAATACAGACCACAAATACCTGAAGACCATACAGAAAACAGAAATCAAGAAATAGAAAAAAACATGTATCCAACAAAAACAAACTCAGAAATTGGTTTCTAGACCTATATTTATCCCAAACCCAGGTCCCAAGTCATCAGAGCAAGAACAAAATCAGTAACAGCCAGGGCAATATGGCATCAACACAGCCCAGCTAGCCTACTGTAGCAACCTCAGAACATTCAAACTCAGCTGAAGCACAAGAAACTTACCTTAACATCAACTTTATTAAGATGATAGAGGTCTGTAAACAGTAAATGAATAAATCACTTAAAGAAATCCAGAAAAACTCAAACAATGAGAGGAACAAATACATTCCTTAAAGAGAGCCAAGAAAAATTGAACAGTCTGAGACTTGAAAATGGAAATAGAAGCAAAAAAGAAAACACAAGCTGAGGAAATCCTGGAGACAGAGAACTTAGGGAAGAGAACAGGAACAACAGATGCAAGCATCACTAACAGAATGCAAGAGATGGAAGAGAGAATCTCAGGTGTAAAAGATACCATAGAAGACGTTGATACATCAGTCAAAGAAAATGCCAAATCTAAAGCAATCATGACATAAAACATACCAGAAATCTGAGATACTATGAAAGGACTAAATTTAAGAATAATAGGAACAGAAGAAAGAGAAGAATCACAGATCAAAAGCCCAGAAAATATTTTCAACAAAATCATAAAAGAAAAGTTTGCTAACCTAAAGAAGGAGATGCCGCCAGTTTCCATCTGTGGCTGGAGACCTCTGCCTGGGCCACCAGGGGTCCAGAGCCAACTAGCGCCAGGAGAAAGCTATCCTCCCAGGAGCATGGAAAAGCCATGAGTGGGGTTAAGGCGAGCACCACTGTTCACCAGGACCTGCTCGGAACCCTTGGGACACACAGACTGAGGTAAAGTCGGGGACCGAAACTTTCCGGTTTCCATCTGTGCCTGGGGATCTCAGCCTGGGCCACAGGGTTCTGGGAGAGAGCTGGTACCCCAGGAGTACTGACACACCTTTGAGCACAGGCAAAACCACCACTTCTGTTCAAATTCACTGGATCAAGAGGGACCCTTGCAGAGCCATCAGGACACAGGAACCAAGGGACAGCTGGGGACAAGATCCTTCTGGTTTCCGTCTGCACCCCAGAGCTGACCCTGTGCCACAGCTCTCCAAACCCAAATAACTCTCAGAGAGAGCTGGTCTTCAAGGAGTATTGACACAGAGGCCTACAGGAGGGGCAAGCCACAGCCAGAGAGAGTAAGGCCAGCTAACATCAGAGTGAACAAGATGGCAAAAGGCAAGGGTAAGAACATAAGGAACAGAAACCAAGGCTACTTGGCACCATCAGAACCCAGCTCTCCCACTACAGCAAACCATGGATACCCCAACACACCAAAAGCAAGACTCAGATTTAAAATCAGTTCACATGATGATGATAGAAGACTTTAAGAAATGAATAACACCCTTAAAGAAATACAAGAGAACAGAGGTAAACAGCTAGAAGTCCTTAAAGAGGAAACACAGAAATCCATTAAAGAGTTACAGGAAAACACAATCAGACAAAGGAAATGGACAAAACTATCCAGTAGCTAAAAATAGAAATAGAAACAATAAAGAAATCACAAAGGGAGACAACCCTGGAGTTAGAAAACCTAGGAAAGAGATCAGGAGTCATAGATACAAGCATCACCAACAGAATACAAGAGATAGAAGAGGGAATCCCAGGAGCAGAAGATACCATAGACAACACTGACATAACAGTAAAAGAACACACAAAATGCAAAAAGCTCCTAACCCAAAACATCCATGAACTCCAGGACATAATGAGAAGACAGAACCTAAGGATAATAGGTATCGAAGAGAGTGAAGATTCCCAACTTAAAGGACCAGCAAATATCTTCAACAAAATCAAAGAAAACTTCCCTAACTTAAGGAAAGAGATGAACATAAATATGCAAGAAGCTTACAGAACTCCAAACAGATTGGACCAGAAAAGAAATTCCTCCCGTCACATTATAGTGAAAACACCAAATACACAAAACAAGGAAAGAATATTAAAAGCAGTAAGGGAAAAAGGTCAAGTAACATATAAAGGCAGACCTATCAGAATTACACCAGACTTCTCACCAGAGACTATGAAAGCTAGAAGATCCTGGGCAGAACTCATACAGACCCGAAGAGAACACAATTGCCTGCCCAGGCTGCTATACCCAGCAAAACTCTCAATTAACATAGATGGTGAAACCAAAATATTCTATCACAAAACCAAATTTATACAAGAGGTTTCCACAAACCCAGCCCTACAAAGGATAATGGATGGTAAACGTCAACTCAAGGAGGGAAAGTACACCCTAGAAAAAGCAAGAAAGTAATCTTTCAACAAACTGAAAAGAAGATAGCCAAACAAACCAAAAAGTAACATCAAAAATAACAGGAACTAACAAACACTATTCCTTAATATCTCTTAACATCAATGGACTCAATTCCCCAATAAAAAGACATAGACTGACAGACTGGATCCATAAAGAGGACTTAGCATATTGCTGCATTCAGGAAACATACCTCTGGGATAAAGACAAACACTACTTCAGAGGAAAGGGCTGGAAAACAAGTTTCCAGGCAAATGGTCCCAAGAAACAGGCTGGAGTAGCCATTCTAATATCGGATAAAATCGACTTTCAACCAAAAGTCATCAAAAAAGATAAGGAAGGACACTTCATACTCATCAAAGGAAAAATCTACCAAGAAGAATTCTCAATTCTGAACATCTATGCTCCAAATGCAAGGGCAACATTCATAAAAGAAACTTTACTAAAGCTCAAAGCACACATTGCACCTCAGACAATAATAGTAGGCGACTTCAACGCCCCATTCTTATCAATGAACAGATCTTGGAATCACAAACTAAACAGAGACACAGTGAAACTAACAGATGTTATGAACCAAATGGATTTAACAGATATCTATAGAACATTTCATCCTAAATCAAAAGAATATACCTTCTTCTCAGCACCTCATGGTACCTTCTCCAAAATTGACCATATAATCGGTCACAAAACAAACCTCCATAGATACAAGAAGATTGAAATAATCCCATGCCTCCTATCAGATCACTATGGATTAAGGCTGGTCTTCAATGGAAACAATAACAACAGAAAGCCCACATACACATGGAAGCTGAACAATGCTCTACTCAGTGACAACTTGGTCAAGGAAGAAATAAAGAAAGAAATTAAAGACTTCCTAGAATTTAATGAAAATGAAAGTACAACATACCCAAACTTATGGGACACAATGAAAGCAGTGTTAAGAGGAAAACTCATAGCTTTGAGTGCCTCCAAAAAGAAACTGGAGAGAACATACACTAGCAGCTTAACAGCACACCTGAAAGCTCTAGAACAAGAGAAGCTAATGCACCCAAGAGGAGTAGAAGGCAGGAAATAATCAAACTCAGGGCTGAAATCAACCAAGTAGAAACAAAAAGAACTGTATAAAGAATCAACAAAACCAGAAGTTGGTTCTTTGAGGAAATCAACAGGATAGATAAACCCTTAGCCAGACTAACCAGAGGGCACAGAGACAGTATCAAAATTAACAAAATTAGAAATGAAAAGGGAG
>CM052722.1:94888014-94909840 GCA_028551405.1 Uromys caudimaculatus
TTGGCCATCAGGGTGAGGAGAGGTCCTTGGGCCTGAGGGTGTTAGAGGCCTCAGTAAAGTGGAATGTCAAGGGGGGAAGACAGGAGTGGGTGGGTGGGTAGGTGGCAAGGGGAATTCCCTCACAGAGGCGGGGGAGGGGGGAGGGGATAGGGGGTTTCCAAAGAGGAGACCTGGAAAGGGGGAAACATTGGAAATGTAAATAAAGTATCAGAAAATTAAAAAAAAAAAGATTGGGTCTGTTGTGCCTTCCATTTTATTGAATTCTAGAAAACCTTTAATTTCTTTATTTCTTCTGGTGACCCAGCAATTACTGAGTAGAGTGTTGTTCAGTTTCCATGAGTGTGTAGGATTTCTGATGTTTTTGTTGTCGTTGCAGTCCAGCTTTAATACATGGTGGTCTGATAAGATATAAAGCATTATTTCAATTTTCTTGTTATCTGTTGAGGCTTTCTTTTTGACTATGTGGTCAATTTTGGAGAAGGATCCATGAGGTGTTGAGAAGGTATATTCTTTTTTGTTTGGGTGAAATATTGTGTAGACATCTGTTAGGTCCATTTGATTCATAATGTCAGCTAGTTTCATTATTTCTTTGTTTAGTTTTTGTCTGGATGATCTGTCAATTGGTGAGAGTGGGATGCTGAAGTCTCCCACTATTTATGTGTGGGGTTGGATATGTGATTTAGGCTTTAGCAATGTTTCTTTTACAAATGTGGGTGGCCTTGTGTTTAGGGCATAGATGTTCAGAATTGAGATATCATCTTGGTAGATTTTACCTTTGAGGAGTATGAAGTACCTTCCCTGTCTCTTTTGACTAATATTTGAAAGTCTATTTTATTAGATACTAGAATTGCTACTCCAGCTTGCTTCTTGGGTCTGTTTGCTGGAAAACATTTTTCCAGCCCTCTAGTCTGAGTCTATCTTTATTGATGAGGTGTGTTTCCTGTAGCAGCAGAATGAGTAATCCTGTTTTTGCATCCATTATGTTAACCTGTGTCTTTTTATTGGGGGAATTGAGTCCATTGATGTTTAGAGATATTAATTACCAGTGATTTTTAATTCTTGCTACTTTGATGTTGGTAGTGTTAGTGTGAGTGTGTGTGTGTGTGTATGTGTGTGTGTTCTCTTGTTTTTGCTGGTATGAAATTACTTATTTCCTGTGTTTTCTTGGATGTATTTATCCTCCTTTAGTGGGAGTATTCCTTTTAGTATTTTATATAGGGCTGAATTTGCGGATAGATGTTTCTTGAATATGAATTTGTCTTGAAATATCTTTTCTCCCTCTATGGTGATTAGGAGTTTTGCTGGATATAGTAGTCTAGGTTGGTATCTGGGATTTTTTAGAGGTTGCAAGATATCCATCCAGGCCCTTCTAGCTTTTAGAGTCTATTGAGAAGTCAGATGCAATTCTGATAGATCTGTTTTTGCATGTTACCTGGCCCCTTTCCCTTGCTGCTTTTAATATTCTTTCTTTGTTCTGTAGACTTTGTCTTTTAATTATTGTGTGTCTAATTGGTGTTCTATAAGCTTCTTGTATGTTTATAGGCATCTCTTTCTTTAGGTTGGGAAAGTTTTCTTCTATGGTTTTATTGTAAATATTCTCTGGTCTTTGGAGCTGGGACTGCTCATCTACTTCTTCTTTTTTTTTTTTTTTACATTACGATTTGTAACAGTAGCAAAATTGCAGTTATGAAGTAGAAACAAAAATAAATTTATGATTAGGGATCACTACAACTGAGGAAGGGTATTAAAGGGTGGCAGCATTAGGAAGGTTGAGAGCAGCTGGTATAGATGGACACCTGGGAAATATGGTGTGGGTGAACACCTGGGAGAGGTGGTATAGACACCTGGGAGGTGTGGCGGGAACACTTAGGAGGTATGGTGTGGATGACACCTGGGATAAGCTCCCACAGTTTCCATGTTTCTTTTCAGATATAGCTCTTGCTATACAAGTTTATGGAGACACGGTCTCAGCCAGAGATCCAGATATTCCAATACCACGCCCAGTTCAGATGGCCATCAGGAAGATGTTTTCACCACTTTTATATCTTTATACATATTAAGATTGGAAGTCTTAGTGAGACTGGGCAACACATGTACAGTATGCCATTTACAACCAATTGTATTGGATGATGAATTCACTTAGCTAACTGCTCATTACACCCAGAAATAAACAATTGCTGGAGACATGAGGCTGGGGTGTTGGTTTGCTTTGCATTTTGTTGTTGGAAATAGGTATTTCAATGCAGCTAAACAATTTGCACTTTTTTTGGTTTACATTGGACTTTTCTTTTTTTTCCCTTTTATTGAATATTTTTTTAATTTACATTTCAAATGTTATCCCCTTTCCAGGTCTCCCCTCCAGAAACCCCCTACCCATACCCCCTCCCCTTGCCTCTATGAGGGTGCTCCCCTACCCACCCACCAACTACAGTCTTCTAGTCCTGGCATTCCCCTACAATGGGGCATCAAACCCACTCAGGCCCAAGGACCACTCCTACCACTGATGTCCAACAAGGCCATTCTCTGCCACATATGTGCGAGATACCAGGGTCCATCCGTGTGTATTCTTTGGTTGGTTGTCCAGTCCCCAGGAGCTCCAGGGGGGTCTGGCCAGTTGACACTGCTGCTCCCCCCATGGGGCTGCAAACCCCCTCAGCTCCTTCAGTCCCTTCTCCAACCCCTCCATTGGGGACCCTGCACTCAGTCCAATGGTTGACTGTGAGCATCCACTGTTGTATCTGTCAGGCTCTGGCAGAGCCTCTCAGGAGACAGCCATATCAGGTTCCTGTCAGCAAGCACTTGTTGACATCCACAATAGTGTCTGGGTTTGGTGTCTGTGTATGGGATGGATTACCAGGTGGGGCAGTCTCTGGGTGGCCTTTCCTTCAGTCTCTGCTCCACACTTTGTCTCCATATTTCCTCCTGTATTTTGCTCCCCCTTCTAAGAAGGACAGAAGCACCCACACTTTGGTCTTCCTTCTTGAGCTTCCTATGGTCTGTGAATTGAATCTAGGCTATTCTAAGCTTTTGGGCTAATATCCACTTATCAATGAGTGCATACCATGTGTATTCTTTTGTGACTGGGTTACCTCACTCAGGATGATATTTTCTAGTTCCATCCATTTACCTAAGAATTTCATGAAGTCATTGTTTTTAAAAGCTGAGTAGTATTCCATTGTGTGAATGTACCACATTTTCTGTATCCATTCCTCTGTTGAGGGACATCTGGGTTGTTTCCAGCTTCTGGCTATTATAAATATGGCTGCTATGAACATAGTGGAGCATGTGTCTTTATTACATGTTTAGAGCATCTTCTGGGTATATGCCCAGGAGTGACTGGTCTTCAATAACAACAAAACAACAGAAAGCCCACATACACATGGAATCTGAACAGCGCCCTACTCAATGATAACTTTCTCAAAGAAGAAATACATGAATCAAAGACTTTTTAGAATTTAATGAAAATGAAGGCACAACATACCCTTATGTATGTTATGGGACACAATAAAAGCAGTGCTAAGAGGAAACCTCATAGCTCTGAGTGCCTTCAAAAAGAAACTGGAGAGAGCAGATGCAAGCAGCTTAATAGAACACCTGAAAGCTCTAGAAGAAAAAGAAGCAAATACACCTAAGAGGAGTAGACAGCAGGAAATAAACTCAAGGCTGAAATCAACCAAGTAGAAACAAAAAAGAACTATACAAAGAATCAACAAAACAAGGAGCTGGTTCTTTGAGAAAATCAACAAGATAGATAAACCCATAGCCAGACTAATCAGAAGGCAGAGAGACAGTATCCAAATTAACAAAATCAGGAATGAAAAGGGAAATATAACAACAGATACTGAGGAAATTAAAAAAAATAAGATCTTACTAACAAAACCTATATTCAACAAAACTGGAAAATCTGGATGAAATGCACTATTTTCTAGACAGATACCGAGGTACCAAAGTTAATCAGGATCAGATAAACCATCTAAACAGTGTGATAACCCCTATAGAAATCACATCAGTTATTAAATGTCTCCCAACAAAAAATAGCCCAGGACAATATGGGTATAGTGCAGAGTTCTGTCAGAACTTTAAAGAAGACCCAATGATAATACTCTTCAAACTATTCCACAAAATAAAAACAGAAGGAACACTACTCAATTCATTCTATGAAGCCACAGTTATGCTGATACCAAAATCACACAAAGACCCAACAAAGAAAGAGGACATCAGACCAATTTCCCTTATAAATATCTATGTAAAAATACTCAATAAAATTCTTGCAAATCAAATCTAAGAACACATCAAAATGATCATTTACCACGATCAAGTAGGCTTCATTCCAGGAATGGAGGAATGGTTCACCGTATGGAAATCCGTCAACATAATCCACTACATAAACAAACTCAAAGAAAAAAAACCCAAATGATCATTTCATTAGATGCTGAAAAGACATTTGACAAAATTTAACATTCCTTCATGTTAAAAGTCTTGGAAAGATGAGGAACTCAAGGCCCATACCTAAACATAGTAAAAGCAATATACAGCAAACCAATTGCCAACATCAAACTAAATGCAGAGAAACTTGAAGCAATCCCATTAAACTCAGGGACTAGACAAGGCTGACCTCTCTCTCCCTATCTATTCAATATAGTAATTGAAGCTCTAGCTAAAGTCATTAGATAACAAAAGGAGGCCAAAGGGATACAAACTGGAAAGGAAGAAGTCAAAATATCACTTTTTGCAGATGATATGATCGTATACTTAAGTGACCCGAAAAATTCCACCAGAGAACTCCTGCAGCTGATAAACAACTTCAGCAAAGTGGCCGGATATAAAATTAACTCAAACAAGTCAGTAACCTTCCTATACTCGAAGAATAAACAGGCTGAGAAAGAAATGAGGGAAACAACACCCTTCATAATAGTCACAAACAATATAAAATATCTTGGTGTGACTCTAACCAAACAAGTGAAAGATCTGTATGACAAGAACTTCAAGTCTTTGTAGAAAGAAATTGAAGAAGACCTCAGAAGGTGGAAAGATCTGCCATGCTCATGGATTGGAAGGATTAATATAGTAAAAATGGCCATCTTGCCAAAAGCAATCTACAGATTCAATGCAATCCCCATCAAAATTCCAACTCAATTCTTCACAGAGTTAGAAAGAGCAATTTGAAAGTTCATGTAGGCCCAGTCTGTGCCACAGAGCTCCATAGCCAAATAGCACAGGGAGAAGGCTAACATCCAGGGAGTGTGGACAAGCCCATGAGTGGAGGTAAGATGGGCATCACTGTTAAGCAGGACCCACCCGGAATCTGCAGGACACTGGGACAGAGGAACAGCTTGGGACAGGAGCCTTCCTGTTTACATCTGAGGTCTGTGACACAAGGCTCCATACACAAATAGTGCAGGGAAAGAGCTACCCTCCCAGGAGTGTGGACAAGCCTATGATCATGGGTGAGGTCAGCACCTCTGTTCAGAGAGACCCGTCTAGAACCCTCAGGACACAGGGACTGAGGAGTGAGAAGTGGCCTTCTGGGTTCCTTCTGAGGCCATGGAGATGATTCCATGACACAGGACTCCATACTCAGTGCCAGGAGAGAGCTGGTCTCCCAGGAGTGCAGACACACCTTTGAGCACAGGAAGACCACCATTTCTGTTCAAATTCATCAATCAAGAGGGACCCTCGAGTAGCCATCATGACACAGGAACCAAGGAACAGCTGGGGATAGTATCCTTCTGGTTTCTGTCTGCGTCCCAGAGCTGACCCTGTACCACAGCTCTCAAAACCCAAATTAATCTCAGAAAGAGCTGGTCTCCAAGGAGTACTGACAAAAAGGCTTGCAGGTAGGACAAGCCACAGTCAGAGAGAGCAAGACCAGCTAACACCGGAGATAACCAGACAGCAAAAGGCAAGAGCAAGAACATAAGCAAAAGAAACCAAGGCAACTTGGCATCATCAGACCTTAGTCCTCCCACCACAACAAGCAGGAGTAGCCATTAATATCAGATAAAATCGTCTTTCAACCAGAAGTCATCAAAAAAGATAAGGAAGGACACTTCATCCTCACCAAAGGAAAAATCTACTAAGAAGAACTCTCGATTCTGAACATCTATGCTCCAAATGCAAGGGCACCCACATTCATAAAAGAAACTGTACTAAATCTCAAAGCACACATTGCACCTCACACAATAATAGTGGGAGACTTCAACACCCCACTCTCATCAATGGACAGATCTTGGAAATAGAAACTAAACAGAGACACAGTGAGACTAACAGAAGTTATGGACCAAATGGATTTAACAGATATCTATAGAACATTTCATCCTAAATCAAAAGAATATAACTTCTTCTCAGCATCTCATGCTACCTTCTCCAAAATTGACCATATAATGGGTCACAAAACAAATCTCAACAAATAAGGAGATTGAAATAATACCTTGCCTCCTATCAGATCACTATGGATTAAGGCTGGTCTTCAATGGCAACAAAAACAACAGAAAGCCCACATACACACGAAAGCTGAACAACGGTCTACTCAATGATAACTTGGTCAAGGAAGAAATAAAGAAAGAAATCAAAGACTTCCTAGAATTTAATGAAAATGAAAGTACAACATACCCAAACTTATGGGACACAATAAAAGCAGTGTTAAGAGGAAAACTCATAGCTCTTAATGCTTCCAAAAAGAAACTGGAGAGAGCATACACTAGCAGCTTAAGAGCACACCTTTAAGTTCTTGAACAAAAAGAAGCTGATACACCCAAGAGGCAAGAAATAATCAAACTCAGGGCTGAAATCAACCAAGTAGAAACAAAAAGAACTATACAAAGAATCAACAAAACCAGGAGCTGATTCTTTGAGAAAATCAACAAGATAGATAAACCCTTAGCCAGAATAACCAGAGGGCACAGAGACAGTATCCAAATTAACAAAACCAGAAATGAAAAGGGAGAAATAACAACAGAATCTGAGGAAATTCAAAAAATCATCAGATCCTATTACAAAAGCCTATACTCAACAAAATTGGAAAATCTGGATGAAATGGTCAAGTTTCTAGACAGATACCAAATATCAAAGTTAAATCAAGATCAGATAAACCATCTAAACAGTCCCATAACCCCTAAAGAAATACAAGTAGTCATTAAAAGTCTCCCAAACAAAAAAAGCCCAGGGCCAGATGGGAAGAATTAGTGCAGAATTCTACTGGACCTTCAAAGAAGACCTAATAGCAATACTCTGCAAACTATTCCACAAAATAGAAACAGAAGAAACACTACCTAATTCATTCTATGAGGCCACAGTTACACTGATATCAAAACCTTACAAAGACCCAACAAAGAAAATAAACTTCAGACCAATATCCCTTATGAATATCGATGCAAAAATGTTCAATAAAATTCTTGAAAACTGAATCTAAGAACACATCAAAATGATCATTCATCATGATCAAGTAGGCTTCATCCCAGGGATGCAGGGATGGTTCAACACCCAGAAATCCATCAATGTAATCCACTACATAAACAAACTCAAAGAAAAAAACCACATGGTCATTTCATTAGATGCTGAAAAAGCATTTGTCAAAATTCAACATCCCTTTGTGATAAAAGTCTTGGAAAGATCAGGAATTCAAGGCCCATACCTAAACATAGGAAAAGCAATATACAGCAAACCAGTGGACAACATCAAACTAAATGCGAAGAAATTTGAAGCATTCCCACTAAAATCAGGGAGTAGGCAAGGCTGTCCACTCTCTCCCTATCTATTCAATTTAGTAATTGAAGTTCCAGCTAGAGTAATTAGACAACAAAAGGAAGTCAAAGGGATACAAATTGGAAAGGAAGAAATCAAAATATCAGTATTTGCAGATGATATGATGGTATACTTAAGTGACTCCAAAAACTCCACCAGAGAAATGTTACAGCTAATAACTTCAGCAAAGTGGCCGGATATAAAATTAACTCAAACAAATCAGTAGCCTTCTTATACTCAAAGGATAAACAGGCTGAGAAAGAAATCAGGGAAATGACACCCTTCACAATAGTCACAAACAATATAAAGTATCTTGGTGTGACTCTAACCAAGCAAGTGAAAGATCTGTATGATAAGAACTTCAAGTCGCTGAAGAAAGAAATCAAAGAAGACCTCAGAAGATGGAAAGATCTCCCATGCTCATGGATTGGCAGGATTAATATAGTAAAAATGGCCATCTTGCCAAAAACAATCTACAGATTCAATGCAATCTCCATCAAAATTCCAACTCAATTCTTCATAGACATAGAAAGAGCAATTCTCAAATTCATTTGTAATAACAAAAAACCCAGGATAGCAAAAACTATTTTCAACAATAAAAGGATTTCTGGGGGAATCAGCATCCCTGACCTCAAGCTGTACTACAGAGCAGTAGTGTTAAAAAGTGCATGGTACTGGTACAGTGACAGGCAGGTACATCAGTGGGATAGATTTGAAGACACAGAAATGAGCCCACACACCTATGGCCACTTGATCTAAAACCACCCAGTGGAAAAAAGACAGCATTTTCAACAAATGGTGCTGGCTCAACTGGCAGTCAACACGTAGAAGAATGCAAATTGATCCATTCCTATCTCCCTGTACAAAGCTCAAGTCCAAATGGATCAAGGACCTCCACATAAAACCAGATACACTGAATCTAATAGAAGAGAAAGTGGGGCAAAGGCTTGAACACCTGGGTACAGGGGGAAAGTTCCTGAACAGAACACCAATGGGTTATGCTCTAAGATCAAGAATCGCCAAATAGAACCTCATAAAGTTGCAAAGCTTTTTTAAGGCAAAGAACACTGTCAATAGGACAAAATGGCAACCAACAGATTGGGAAAAGATCTTTACCAATCCTACATCAGATAGAGGGCTAATATTCAACATATACAAAGAACTCAAGAAGTTAGTCTCCAGAGAACCAAATAACCCTATCAAAAAATGGGGAACAGAGCTAAACAGAGAATTCTCAACTCAGGAAACTTGAATGTTTGAGAAGCACCTAAAGAAATGTTCAACATCCTTAGTCATCAGGGAAAATGCAAACCAAAACAAGTCTGAGATTCCACCTCACACCAGGCAGAATGGCTAAGATCAAAAATTCAGGTGACAGTAGATGCTGGAGAGGATATGGAGAAAGAAGAACACTCCTCCATTGCAAACTGGTACAACCACTCTGGAAATCAGTTTGGCAGACCCTCAGAAAATTGGACATAGTACTACCTGAGGACCCAGCTGTACCACACCTGGGCATATACCCAGAATATGCTCCAACATCTAATAAGGACATGTGCTCCACTATGTTCATAGCAGCCATGTTTATAATAGCCAGAACCTGGAAACAACCCAGATGTCCCTCAACAGAGGAATGGATACAGAAAATGTGGTACATTTATATAATGGAATACTACTCAGCTATTAAAAACAATGACTTCATGAAATTCGCAGGCAAATGGACGGAACTTGAAAATATCATCCTGAGTGAGATAACTCAGTCACAGAATAAGGAGCATGGTATATACTCACTGATAGCTGGATATCAGCTCAAAAGTTTGGAACACCCATGATTCAATTCACAGCAACTCTTGGACTCAGCGTGGGATCCCAGATGCAGGAGTTGAAGAAGGGACTGAAGGAACTGAGGGAGTTTGCAGCCCCATGGGGAGGGAGCAACAGTGTCAACTGGTCAGGCCCCCCTTTCTCCCAGAGACTGGGTCACCAACCAAAGAATACATATGGAGGGGCCCATGGTGCTGGCCACATATGTGGCTAAGGAGGGCCTTGTTGGCCATCAGTGAGAGGAGAGGCCCTTGGATCTGAGAATGTTAGATGCCCCAGTATAGGGGAATGCCAGGGAGGGAAGACGGGAGTGGGTGGGTGGGTGTGGGAATACCCTCATACAGGCAGGGGTAGGGGGGAATAGGATAGGAGTTTTCCAAGTTGGAGACCTGGAAAGGGGAAAACATTTGAAATTTAAGTAAAGTATTAAATAAAAAATAAAGAAAGTTCATGTAGAATAACAAAAAAAAAAACCCAAAAAACAAAAACAAAAACAAAAACAAAATAAAAAACAACCCAGGATTGTGAAAACCGTTCTCAACAATAAAATACTTTCAGTGGGAGTCACCATCCCTGACCTCAAGCTGTATTACAGAGCAATGGTGATAAAAACTGCATTGTATTGGTACATTAACAGGCAGGTAGATCAATGGAATAGAATTGAAGACCCAGAAATGAACCCACACACCTATGGACACTTGATGTTTAAGACAGCATTTTCAACCACTGGTGCTGTTTCAACTGGCGGTATACATGCAGAAGAATGCAAATTGATCCATTCCTATCTCCTTGTACAAAGCTCAAATCCAAGTGAATCAAGGACCTCCACATAAAACCAGTTACACTGAATCTAATAGAAGAGAAAGTAGGGGAAAGTCTCGAACACCTGGGTACAGGGGAAAAGTTCCTGAACAGAACACCAGTGGCTTATGTTCTAAGATCAAGGATAGACAAATGGGACCTCATGAAATTGCAAAGCTTCTGTAAGGCAAAGGACACTGTCAATAGGACAAAACGGCAACCAACAGATTGGGAAAAGATCTTAACCAATCCTACATCCAATAGAGGGCTAATATCCAACATATACAAAGAACTCAAGAAGTTAGATTCCAAAAAACCAAATAACCTTATCAAAAAATGGGGAACAGAGCTAAACAGAGAATTCTCAACTGAGGAAATTCGCAGGGCTGAGAAGCACCTAAAGAAATGCTCAACATCCCTAGTCATCAGGGAAATGCAAATCAAAACAAGTCTGAGATTATCACACCTCACACCAGTCAGAATGGCCAAGATCAAAAACTCAGGTGACAGCAGATGCTGGTGAGGATGTGGAGAAAGAGGAACAGCACTACATTACTGGTGGAATTGCAAGCTGGTACAACCACTCTGGAAATCAGTCTTGTGGTTCCTCAAAAATTGGATATAGTACTACCTGAGTGTCCAGTTATACCACTCCTGGGCATATACTCTTCTATTCTTATTATTCTTAGGTTAGGTCTTTTCATGGTATCTCAGATTTCCTGGATGATTTGTGTCAGTAACTTTTCAGATTTAACACTTTCTTTGACTGATGTATCATTTTTTTTATTGTATTGTTTATGCCTGAGGTTCCCTCTTCTATACCTTTTATTTTGTTGGTGATGTTTGCATTTCTTGTTCCTGTTCTCTTCCCTAGGTTTTCCAACTCCTGGATTCCCTCAGTTTGGGTCTCTCTCTCTCTCTCTCTCTCTCTCTCTCTCTCTCTCTCTCTCTCTCTCTCTCTCTCTCTCCTCTAGCTTCTATTTCCATTTTCTGGTCTTGAACAGTTTTATTTGTTTCCTTCAAGTTTTAATTTTATTTTCCTGTATTTCTTTAAGGGATTCATTCATTAAAAGGCCTCTATCATCTTTATAAGATTGGATTTAAGGTAATTTTCTTGTTTTTAGGTTGTGTTAGGATATCCAGGGCTTGCTCTAGTAGGGTAGCTATACTCCAAAGGTGCCATTTTGCCCCGGCTTTTGTGGATTGTGTTCTTTCAAGGACCTTTAGCCATCTCGATGGTTTTAGTCCCTGGATGTTCCTGTTGTAGGAGCTATTGGGTGGTGCCTATCCTTGATGGCCCTGGTGTGGCAGGCCTCTGATGGGTATCCTTGGGCTCTATGGTTCAGCATCAGCAGGTCTGATGCAGGTGGCTTGAGAGGTGGTGGGACAACAGAAGTCTGCCGTAGATAGCAGACTGGTTAGGGAAGCTTGGAGCATTCCAGAGGACTCAGATTAGCAGGTAGGGAAGATGGGTGCACGAAGGGAATCTAACCTGTATGGTTGCAGAGCGGCAGGTTTGATAGGCAACTATGACTCTTAAACCCATTCCTTTAACTCCCAGAGCCAGTACTTCATTATTACTTCATTCCATAGTGTGAAATATGAATCAACCCTATGTGTGTAGTAGCCTCATCATAAACATGTTTCATTTATTAGCTTGTAAAATACAGAAGTTTTACCTTTATCTGATAAAGTAAGTCCCATCAGTGTACTTAGAAAACACTCAGTGTTCTATAAACATGAGATTTTTTTTTTTTGGCAATATATGCTGAAGGATTGTGCAAATGAGTAAGCATTCATGGTGGCAGTGTTAATGTCTTTGTGTGGATTTTCTTGTAATGCTGTCTCTAAGTAGCAGACTGGAAAGGTTCCAGTCTTTCCTAAGGAGCATATTTTTTCCTGGGACACTAAAATCTGGAGCTGAGGAATTATTCAAAAGATAACTTCAATGCAGACAGTTATGCCAACCTGGTGAAAAGAGCATAAGACTATTCTAAAACAAGCCTCAATGGTGTTTTCTATCTTGTAAAGCATCTACCAACAGTACGCCATCTCTGTTTCTTTGCCTTTCTGCACACACAGCTTGGCCTACCTGCCATCTAACCTGCCACTCAGTTGCTATAGGGATTCTTTGGAATAAGATTTATCTGGGAAAAGTGTGTAGCTGACATCTAAAGGAAACATTCCCTGAGGACAGACAATCATCCCAACAGAAAAGGAGGCGCTGCCAAGCCAGGAGGCAGTATGCAAGTTATACTTACAGAACTTTCTGAATTCTGAGTAAGAAATTTGACCGAGCCTACAAAGAAAGGCAGTTGAATATTCTGACGACTTCTCCTCCCTTAATGCCATCTGTAGCAGAGACAGAAGAGACCCCCCCTCCGTTTTGTTAAAACTAAGACCATTGTGTCACTAAAGTATCTTCATGGTTGGTCAGAGAATTCTGTGTGTTTGCTACCTAAGGCAAGCACAAAGAGAAGAATGAGAGCAAGGTTCAGATTCCCTAGCAAGCCCGTTGATATTCAGGAAAGCGCTCGGAGACAGAAAAGGGCTGAAAGGGAATCTGCTAGGGGTAGATAAGAGCTGTAGGCCACGGGCACCACATGCACTACATGTGACCTGCTTTCGATATAAGCCGTGAGCTTTATGCCATAATTCTTGTTTAACAAGGCCATAAAGCAGGGGGTGGAGTAGACACAAAGTGATTTTCAGTGAGAGGGTATTTTGGACACGTTTTCTGCCCATTCCCTTTTTCTTCTTAATCGATTTAGTAGATTGAGACTTTGGCGAGAGTTGTTTGGCTTATATATACACACAGTACCTAGGCACTTTCTCATTATGCTTGAGCTAGGACAAATTACTCTGAACATTATGCTTCACATGCAATTATTTGTGCTAACAAAGGAAAGGGACATAGGAGAGAGAAAATGTCACAGGACAGGGAAAATGAAGCAGGTGTCAACCTCATTAAAACAGTACACATTTTGATGATTGATTTTTTTAATATATCAAAATATTTTCAAAAAATTTTCTCTTTTATTGGATATTTTATGTATTTACATTTCAAATGTTATCTCCATTCCCAGTTTTCCCTCCAGAATCCCCCTAGCCCATTCCCCTTTCCCCTGCTTCTATGACGGTGCTCCCTCTCCTACCCACCCACTCCCACCTCACCACCCTGGCATTCCCCTACACTGGGGCATCGAGCCTTCACAGGACCAAGGGCCTCTCCTCCCATTGATGCCCGACAAGGCCATCCTTTGCTACATATGTAACTGGAGCCATGGGTCCCTCCATGTGAACTCTTTGGTTGGTGGTTGAGTCCCTGGGAGCTCTGGGGGTCTGGTTGGTTGATATTGTTGTTCTTCCTATGGGGTTGCATTTTCTTATGTATAAGAACATAGTCAGTTGATTCAGATAATCTTAAGTTGACTTATCAGTTTTACTATTAGCTGTTTGGCCTTTGGCAAGGTATTTGTTTCCGTTTGCATAAAGCAGCAGTTGAGCCCTAAATACTATATCTTAACTACTAATTGTGTTGTTTCATTGTATAACATGTGATAGGGTATTGGATTTTGTAGTTTAGAGTAAATAATAGGTGAAGAGTAAATAATAGGTGAAGAACACTTGATACTTAGCTCACAGTAACTATTTTTGCAAGATTTATTTATTTTTATTTCATATGTATGAATGTTTGCTGGATGCATGTGTGTGTACCATGTGCATGTCTGGTGCCTATGGAGCTCAGAATATGGAGCCAGACCATCCGGAACTGGAGTTACAGACAGTTGTGAGGCCCCATGTGGGTGCTGAGAATTGAACCCGGGTTCCCTGTAAGAGCAGCATATGCTCTGGACCTCTAAGCCTTATGTTAAGCTCCTATAGAAAGTACTATTTTATATTTTTTTCAGTGGTTAGCACTATCTGGAGAATATACTGATGGTACTAGGTAAGTGTAGGAGAAGGCATTGTGAGGGAAGGAGAAATGGGGAGAAATGGGTAAACTTCATGAACACTGACACAGCTGTTATCAGCTTTATGATACTGGGCTTGTCACACAATCTCTTACAAGACTTAATTTGTTTATCAGCAAAATAGGGCTAATAACATCAATTTCATAGTAACTCAGTCAATGCATATATATATATATATATATATATATATCACAGTAAATATATAAATAAATAACACACTAAATATAGAAAACATTAAGCACAGTGCCTAATACAGACTAAACATTAATAGATAGACATTAGATGCTGGTATATTTTTTTCTCTTTGAAATTTGTTACCCTGCATTAGCAGCACAACAGATAAATGATCTCTGAGCTACTGGTTGGCAGAGCAGATACATACACTGTTCTGTCAGGGCTTTGAGGAAGGAAAGAGAGGCCAAGGATAAGATTCATCTACCCCTTGTTCATCAGTACTTACATTCAACAGTTGTGTAAGACATCATAATAGGTTGTTGTTGGAGACCAAAAGGCCTTGGCTTAATTGGGCCTAAGGCCTTCACTTATTTAGCAAGTCAAAGTGTCCCAGGCTTGACTTATTTAGCAAATCAAAGTGTCCTGGGCTCCACAGCAGGCATTCCTTTGATTCCTTCCCATTCCCACTGCCTCCAGCAAGCGATAAGACATCCTGTTTGAAGTAGCCTGCAGCTTCAAGACAACAATGACTGTCATCCTGACTCACAGCTATGTGTGACATCTGGTTACCTTTTGAAATCCCCCTTCCTCTGCCACTTCCCGCCCTAAGTGCTTATATACAGACTTGGAATAAAGGCTGGTTGGAGCTTGATCGGACATATCGTCTTGCTCCCAGGCAATTCGTGTTTCCTGTCTTTCTTTCCATTATCCACAGATCCCTCCTTAGCACCTGAAAGTCCTGCAGGCAGGACACTTCGGACCCTGGTCGATAGTCCCTCCCGGGAGCCCCCCCCCCCCCCCCCCCGGATGGGAAAGGACAGCTAGCTCTTCGCAGGTTGTAGCTCCTAGACCTACCACATGTCAATTAGGATAACACTTGGCAGGCACTGCTTCTTCAAGAACTCTAACTGCTTCAAAAGCCTTCTGGCTCATGTGGGGCCAACAGGATCAGGCATTTAAACATTTTTATCTACCACTGCAACTATTTTGCTAAGAATTCTGAATATCTTGGGGCATATAATAAAATCCAGGACTCCCTTCTCACAGAATGGACATAAGTCTAAATGCTTCACTCTTTCCATACTTTACTATTTGGGAAAGTTGGAAGTTTTCCTGAAGTCTATCTAGTACAGCCCCACCCCCAGGATCTATAAACAGTAAGATTACACTCTGTCAATTACTGAAAGAGGACTGGATTTTCAGGGTTTTTTTCCAACATAGCTCTTCATACTTGGCCTCAGGTCATATATAGACTTAAATATTTTCTTAATCATGTCTTCCTTTCTTTTTCAGAAAGACACATATGAGAGTTTATCAAAAGCCCTGATTTCAAGCATCAAAACAAGATGTCTAAACTACACAAACTGTGCTGAATGGATACTTGTAATAATTATCCAATTTGGTTTTGTCTGGTACAAAACAGTCTAAAAGAAACTTGATGAAATTGTGTTCTGGGGAAATGGCTTAAGATGTAATATTTGAACACTAGTTGTATGAGGGACAAATTGGCTATCTTCCTTTACATCCCATTCTCTCAATAAAAAAGGAGACAACACTTCTGGTATTTTTTTCTATAAACAGATTTTTGAAGAACAATTTTTTTCTCCTTGATCAAATCAGAATTTCATTGAGTTCTACTAGTGGCTGCTGATATGTGCATTTGCCATACTGATATTGATATAATCAAAGAACTCTTCAGAGTATCAATGTCCCAGCCAGGTATGCTGGTGTACACCTTTAATCCCAGCACTCAGGAGTCAGAGGTAGGTGGATCTCTGTGAATTCAAGGCCAGTCTGGTCTATATTGTGAGTTGCAGGACAGTCAGGACTACATAGTGAGACCTGGTCTTTTGAAAAAAAGTCCCTTATTAGCAAACTCATCATCCACTGAGTAGGACTTGAGGCAGAGTGGTGCCAAAAGAAACAGATCCAGAGGTTGAAAACTACATTTATTTTCTGGGGTTTAGTCCCCTGTCATTCAGAATTTGGAAAAAACTTACATTGAGTATCCTACCTCATGTCAATGTCTGTGGTTAGTAGAAGATAGACCATAACTGAAAGAATTCCTAGTGTTTTGTTTTGTTTTGTTTTGTTTTACTGACTTCTGCAAGTTTCTTGGTGTGATCAGCAGTAAATCTCTTAAAAGGAGAAGGGTTTAAGTGCAGGTGATTCCTGTAACCTTCAGGGTGAGGAAAGCTATAAAGACTGTAACCCTATCTACAATCACAGATACTGGTTACTTGTCTTGTTGCTGTGACAAAAACAATCTCGACAGAATCACTGGAAACAACCCAGATGTCCCTCAACAGAGAACAGACACAGAAAATGTGGTACATTTACACAATGGAATACTACTCAGCTATTAAAAACAATGACTTCATGAAATTTGCAGGCAAATAGATGGAACTTGAAATATCATCCTGAGTGAGGTAACTCAGTCATAAAAGAACAAACATGGTATGTACTCACTGATAAGTGGATATTAGCCCAAAAGTTCGGAATACCCAAGATTCACCTTACAGTAACTGCTGGACTGAGCGTGAGGTCCCAGATGGAGGAGTTGGAGAAGGGACTGAAGGAGTTGAAGGAGTTTGCAGCCCCATGGAGGGAGCAACAGTGTCAACTGGCCAGGCCCCCTGGTGCTCCCAGAGACTGAGCCACCAACCAAAGAATACACATGGAGGGACCCATGGTGCTGGCCACATATTTGGCAGAGCAGGGCCTTGTTGGCCATCAGGGAGAGGAGAGGTCCTTGGGCCTGAGGGTGTTAGAGGCCCCAGTATAGGGGAATGCCAAAGTGGGAAGACGAGAGTAGGTGGGTGGGGGTGGGTGAGTGGGGGAATATCCTCATAGAGGCAGGGTAGGGGGTAGGAGGTAGGTGGTTTCCAAAGGGGAGACCTGGAAAGGGGGAAACATTTGAAATGTAAATAAAGTATCAAAAGGAAAAAAAAGAAAAAAAAAAGAAAGACTTAGAAAAGTCATGTCAGTAGTACAGATCTCTTTTTTTGTATCGTTTCGACACAATCTTGTTAAAGAAAATGTAGGGGTGGATCGTGCAGGACAGATGCCAGGCTACCAAAACAACACATTTAATTGCAATAGCAAAGGGTCGAGGGTGAAGGTGGTCATCACAACCACCCAGTTCAAGCCTCTCTTTAGCAGATGAAAACAATTGAGTCAAAGAGAAGGAAATGGTCTGTCCAAGATCAGTTATACAATCACTCCTCTCAACCTCCATCCCCAGCTTGCTGGGTTTTTTCCCAGTACACTTGAGCATGTACTAATGGAAAACAAATTAAAGCAGAAGATTGCAAAAGACTTAGAAAACCTGAAATTGCTCATAAAGGGTTGTTATTTTCTCAATTTGCTTTTGGCAATGCCGGAAGTATAAGTGAAGTAATCCACAAAGCAAAGCAGAGTGGTGACAGTAAAATCCTATCACCACTCTCGTTTGAAAGAATTGTGTTTCTAACTTTTTCTCTTTACATGACGGGGCCCCAAACACATAGAAACCAGCTTGAATGCCCATTGAAAGTTTGTTAGCACAATGACTGTGAATCACGGATGACTCGTGCTCTCCCGTGCATGCTCCCTGTGTCCTGCAAAAGTTAAACCCTTGCCATCAAAGGCAGCAAAGCTGAAAACGAAAGGGTCATTCAATCTTTTGAAAACGCACACACACACACACACACACACACACACACACACACACACACACACACACACAAAATCAGATTCAATCACTGATGACATCAGGGTGTAATTTTATGAACAAAGAGATACTCTGACTGGGGCAGGCAGGGTGTCAAGGCTGTGGAAGCAAATGTCATCTCCGTTGAGCTCTCTAGGAAGTACCTAGGCACAGTCTTGGAGCAATCTACCTTTGAGAGCTCCACTCAGGGCCTTTTGCTGAAGATGTGGTTAGCACAGGGGGATAGCAGAGCATGCCCTTGTACCCACTTCTCCTCCGGTGTGAATTTGAACAATAATATTTGTGAAAATGTTTTCTTCATTAAGTTCCTCTTTTACTCATGAAAGCTACAGTGTAGCAGCTACTGTTTCTACTGTGTAAACTACTGTTCCTTGAAAAAGAGTCATCTTTGTCTTGGCTGAGAGGTTAGGCACTTACCTTTTCCTGGTATCTGGCAGAGAATTCTTCAGGCAACCATCTCTCTCTTCCCATTTTACCTGGAGTTAGAGAATATAGGCTTCCAATCCTCTGCCAACCTGAACAGAGCATTCAGAAGGTGAGTGTACAATTACCACAGAGGCTTTTCACAGAAGCCCTCTGTCCATCCTGAAGAAGAAACATGCCTAACACCAGCAGTTGAAATGAAAAACGGCCCCAAAAGTGACCGACCTTTTTATTTCAAATCAACATTGACAGTAATTATGTGTCACACACACACACGAGAGAGAGAGAGAGAGAGAGAGAGAGAGAGAGAGAGAGAGAGAGAGAGAGAAGAGCTGCTAAACAAGCCAGCAGAGCATTTCTGTTCTGAACATTGCAGAGAATAAAGAAATATGTGATCTAGTCTTTATACACACACAATGAATATTCTATTGGGAAGACAAGTTGTACACATTCGGTAACAGTGAACAACACAGGAAAATACAGAAGCCAACTGGAGCCCATGATTCACAATAAACGGAGAAGGATGAGTCCTGACTATAGACCTTGGAGAGGAAGTGACATGTGCAGAAACACGAAAACTACGTGGATGAAATGCGAAGAAGAGTATGGCTATCTAGGGGAAAGTGAGGACACATAATCATTGAGAACAAAGTAAAACACAAGATGTGGGGCCTTGAGAGACAAACCATAGAATGTAGATGTGAAGGAGATGGAGAAGAGGGATGATAAAGGTCCAAGCTTAAGATCAAATTAGGAAAAGCAGCATTGCAATAAAAACAGGCCAGCAGGATGGATTTCTGAGAGAAACTGACCTCACTGGGTATAGCACATCAAGCTAAAGATAACAGGGTAAAACATGTAGGAACCAATGGGGGGACAGTGTAGGCAATTTAGAAGTAAACTAATAGTGTTACTAATTCCTGTGTAGCTCTTGTGGTGTTATGTCACTATTAGACCAACAACAGTGATTCTGACTGTGCCTGTGTGTATATGTCTCTCTCTCTCTGTCTCTCTGTCTTGTGTGTGACTCTGTCTCTGTTTGTCTCTCTTTCTCTCTGTGTATATATGTGTGTGGATGACTGTGATGTAATTGCTGAGTCTTACACACTTACGTTGATTCCCCTACACCTTCTTCTGTTATTTTGAATGAAAATATTACAAGAAAAGTAGGAAGGTATTCAGAAGACATAATATATGTAAATACTAGCTGTACATAAATTAATGATGTTTTAAAATTATATTTATTTATTTATTCATTGGAGGATAGCATACCACAGCGCACAAATGGAGGCCAGTGGACAGCTTTCAGAGTTGGTTCTCTCCTTCTACCATGTGGGTCCCAAGAATCAAGGGAAGGTCTTGAGGCTTGGCAGCAAGCACTTTTATCAGCTGAGCCATTTTGCAAGCCCAGGTTAATGACATTGTATTATTTATTACTTCACATAGAACCTAGTCCAAAATACAGAAAATTCCAATAAAGTTCTGGAACAATTAACCATCCAATTGTTAGGATATAAAGTTCAATCTTTACTTCATTATCTATAACTAGCTCAAATGATAGTCAATCCAAATATCTACTACAGGAATTTATTCAGAATATATCAAGAATTCAAAAATAAAATGGTCAACTAAATTTTTAAATGGACTACAATTTGTTTGTAACAGAGTATACACAAGGTCAGAACAAAGTAAACAAATATTTCACACACACTGAAGAGTTTCAACAAATACTTTATACACACACACACACACACACACACACACACACAGGCACACAAGCACACACTCATGTCTTCTGCTTGATTCATTTTATTTGTAAGGCTTCCCATTGAGTTTTGTAGTTGCCCTAGTGTGTTTCCAATCCCATCTTCATTTAATCTTGCGTCCTCTCCAATGTTTCTATATTATTATTGAATTCCTTTTTCAAATCCTAGATGAATTTAAAAGAAGGCAAGGAGTGCATGAGAGGGCTTGGAGAGAAGAAGGGGTTGGATAAATAATATAATTGTATTATAATTTTAAAAAATTAAAATCACTGAAAATACAAACAAAAACTGAGTATACATGAGGTCAGAACAAAGTAATATTATTGTTGGGTTCGGGGTGGAAGCTGAGAAAGCTCACATCAGAGACAGAAGCATAGATATGGAAGCTTTATTTTCCACACATCCAGGGAGGCAGCCAGTTCGGGATCTCTACCGTGTCCCCAAAGGGAGACTGTACAACATTATTACAGGATGGGAGCACAAAGCAAGGGGGATGCGGGTGGGCTGTTGCATTGACCAATCCTACTTTGACACAAGGGGTTAAACAAGGAAGTTACTGTTGATGACTAGTCCTTACTGGCTCACCTGGTTCCATAGTCCTTGAGTCAGCTTTTGCAGTCAGGACTCTGACCTGGAATCTAGACAAATAATTAAGTCAAGACAGGTAGCACATTCACGACTTGTGTGCCTTAGTTTAGATAAGAGAATAACAGCATCGTCTCTCTTTACATCCTTTACTGGTTAACAGAAAACATGAGACAACTGAACAAGCAGGATAGGCGTTGGGTTCTGGGGCCTGGAAACCTAAACTCAGTTTGTTTTTGTTTTTGTTTTTGTTTTTGATACTTTATTTACATTTCCAATGTTTCCCCCTTTCTAGGTCTCCTCTTTGGAAACCACCTATCGCTTCCCCCTCCCCCATCTCTATGAGGGAATTCCACCTCCCACCCACCTGCCTGCCCACTCTCATATTCCCACCTTGACATTCCCCTTTACTGGGGCCTTTCCTCCTCCTGATGGCCAACAAGGCCCTCCTCTGCCACATATGTGGTCTGAACCATGGGTCCCTCCATGTGTATTCTTTGGTTGGTGGTCCAGCCTCCATTAAGATGGGGGGGGTTAGGCCAGTTGACACTGTTGCTCCCTCCATGGAGCTGCAGACTCCCTCAGCTCCTTCAGTCCTTTCTCCAACTCCTCCATCTGGGACCTTACTCTCAGTCCAGTAGTTACTGTAAAGTGAAACTTGGGTATTCCAAACGTTTTGGCTAATATCCACTTATCAGTGAGTACATACCATGTTCGTTCTTTTGTGACTGAGTTACCTCGCTCAGGATGATATTTTCAAGTTCCATCCATTTGCCTGCAAATTTCATTAAATCATTGTTTTTAATAGCTGAGTAGTACTCATT
>CM052722.1:94910340-94921345 GCA_028551405.1 Uromys caudimaculatus
CAGAAGATGCTCCAACATGTAATAAAGACACATGCTCCACTATGTTCATAGCAGCCATATTTATAATAGCCAGAAGCTGGAAACAACCCAGATGTCCCTCATCAGAGGAATGGATACAGAAAATGTGGTACATTTACACAATGGAGTACTACTCAGCTATTAAAAACAATGACTTAATGAAATTTGCAGGCAAATGGATTGAACTTGAAAAATATCATCCTGTGTGAGGTAACTCAGTCACAAAAGAATGAACATGGTATGTACTCACTGATAAGTGTATATTAGCCCAAAAGTTCAGAATGCCCAAGTTTCACTTCACAGCAACCGTTGGGCTGAGCGTGAGGTCCCAGATGGAGGAGTTGGAGAAGGGAGTGAAGGAGGTGAGGGAATTTGCAGCCCCATGGAGGGAGCAACAGTGTCAACTGGCTCCTGGAGTCTGGATCACCAACCAAAGAATAATCATGGAGGGACCCATAGTGCTGGACACATATGTGGCAGAGGAGGGCCTTGTCAGCCATCGGGGGAAGGAGAGGCCCTTGGGCCTGAGGGTGTTAGATGCCTCAGTATAGGGGAATGCCAAGGAGGGAAGATGAAAGTGTGTCGGTGGGTCTGTGGGGGAATTATCCTCATAGAGGCAGGGGGAGGGGATAGGGGGGTTCCAAAGGGGAGATCTGGAATGGGGGAAACATTTGAAATGTAAATAAAGTATCAAAAAAATGAAATAATCCGGGCAGTGGTGGCGCACGCGTTTAATCCCAGCACTTGGGAGGCAGAGGCAGGCGGATTTCTGAGTTCGTGGCCAGCCTGGTCTACAGAGTGAGTTCCAGGCCAGCCAGGGCTACACAGAGAAACCCTATCTCGAAAAAAAAATAAAAAGAAAAAAAGAAATAAAATCCACCTCAAAGCTGCAGGCTTGTGCACATGCAGTCACAGTCTTTGAGAGTCCATGTGTACTATCCCAGTTGTCATCTATTACCTCTGACTCTCACCATCTTTCTGCCTCCTATTTCACATAGATCCCTGCGCCTTAAGGGACAGGTTTGTGAAAGAAATGCAATTTAGGACAGAGTGTTTCAAAGTCTTTTACTTCTTGCACACTGTCCAGTTGTGGGTCTCTTTTAATTACCATCTACTAAAAATAAAGAGGCTTCTCTGATGTGAGATGAAAGAATCACTGATCTATGGGTATAGCAATATGTCACTTGGAGTCATTTTATTGCTATGTTTGTTTAGCAGATTAATAGTTGTAGATTTTTCCCTAGAGCACATGATCTTGTCGGTCTCAGGTCCTGGACTCGTTAACAGTATCAGATACGGGTTCCAGTGCAAGCCAAACAAAATACCAGAATGAGAATGGGAAGAGGGCACAAAATCCCACCCTTAACCTAGAAACTATCTGCAATCAATAACTGCTGGAAGAGAGAAAATCGATTTTCTCCAACGGAGTGACACTGGATATATCAACCACATCCCAGAGCAAGTCTCATGCTCAGGAGTAATTTTATCTACTTTTTTTTCTACCATTTTATCTACTTAAAGATGATTTGGGGGTAAAAATCATCATTTCAGATTGTGGAGCCAAGGACTGTGGACAATCAGTCCAAGAGAACAGCACTGAGTCCTACTGAAAGAGCTAGTGACATATATTCAAATGGACTTCAGAATTTCTATGTGTTTCTGTTCCTCTCTGAGAATGAAAGTATCAGTATGCTAATTACATTTCTTTTATAAATTATTTGTTTATTTTTATTTTATGTGTATGAGTGGTTTTCCAACATGTATGTGTGTGCACCATCTTTGTGTCTGGTGCCCAAGGAGGAAAGGAGAGATTGTTGGTTCCCCAGGAACTGGAGTTATGGACAACTGTTAAAAAGCTGCGAACCAAACCTGGGTCCTCTGGAAAAGGAGGAAGTACTTTTAACCATGGAGTCATTTCTCCAGTCCCAAGATTTTCTTAGTTTTAATTTTTAATTAAAACTTTTTCACACGATGTATCTTGATCATAAACTTTTCCTCCTCTAACTCCTTCCTGACCCTCCACTCATCCACCCAACTTCATGTTATTTCTTTTTCAATAAACAAATAAACAAAATTAACAGCTTCCCCCTCAAAACACCAAAACACACACACACACACACACACACACACACACACACACACACACACACACACACACACACACACACGAGTCCATAGTTTGTAACTATAGCAGATGTTTCTAATGTCTGAACTATGATCTACTCCTACATCCCACCCAACAAGCTCTGTGCAATGAATTTCTTTGTGTAGACAAAAAGATGGGTACTCCTTTGGCAACAACTCCTACTCTAGGTCTTCAGAATTGCCTTGGAGGGGCAGGGTGCTGGTGTCTCATATTTTCAAGCCCCAGGTCGTAAGAATTCTACTTCCATCAGGAAAGCCTGAGAACACTGCAACTTCTTTCCCCTTCCAGCTTCCACCAGTATGGCAAGGATCCTGCCTGAATCACAAGAGGTTCAGAAACCTAGCATTCAATGGTTCCATCAGCTTCTTCAGAGCTTAAACGTTCTATTAAAAACCAAGCCATTTGAGAAGATGAGAGCCTACCAACATCCATGACACCTACTGAAAAAGTAGAAGTGTCCATACAGAAGAAACAAGCCACCTTGCCTATTCTTAGCTCCAGTGCAGTGGTAGAGAAATTCAGCCCAAGGGAATGGCATAAGATATGAGAGCCCCTCAGCTCTGCCTGAGACGGTGGATGGATGTTCCTCAGGGTATTGTCAAAAATGGGTAAGATTTTTGGTAGCAAGCAATGAAGAGAGGCTGGTAGCCCCTTGAAACTCCTTGAAATAAACAAAATGTCAGACCAATAAAAAAAAAAAAAGGCCTGCTGAGAGAATCAGGGAAAGTCACATAAGAAAGTCCTTCTGAGATACAATTCTCCACATAGCCACAGGTATTTCTGATAAGGCAAGGATACTGTACTTTGCTTCCTAAAGCATGGTTTTTGTCAATTCTTTGAATCTCTGACTAATCGCTGCTCTGAAGCCTGTGTCTTTCTGCCATATATTACATCTAAAGAGACATAGCAGATTGTTGCACCATTTCAATTATCAGTGTTGATAATTTGGCACCTTCCTGAAGAGAGTGGCCCATGACAGCATCACATAACAGTATCCTTTGTAAATAATATGAAAAGTTTCCTAGATTGATGAGTGGGAGACTGCTTAAATCAAGTCGTATGTAACTCTTGCTTACTCCGCCTAGTCTTTGAGCAATCCGACTTTTCTAGGTCCCATGAAGGATTCCAGGTTTATCTGATCAACACCTGGACACACCCAACCTTTCAAGGAAATAGACGGAGGGCTCTAGTTTTAACCAGGGACTACAGTTCTCTTTAATCATCTCATATAAGCTAATGCATTTGTAAATTATGCTTATGTAACCCCTACAAAACTCAGTCTCTTGGATACTTGAAATGGACTTGCTTCATGCCAGGCAATCCTTAGACTTAGTTCCCAGTCTCCTTTGGAGCCCTGATATTTGGTGATTTATTTTCTTGGTTGTACTCAACAAAGACATTTAAAAAGTAATTGTTTAACAAGTGTTTTCAATCACATATTTTTTTTTCTTATAAAAGGCATCATTTAATTGGGGCTGGCTTAAAGATTCAGAGGTTCAGTCCATTATCATCAAGATGGGAGCATGGCAGCATCTAGGTAGGCATGGTACAGGCAGAGCTGAGAGTTCTACATCTTATATCTGAAGGCTGCTAGTGGAAGATTCACTTCCAGGCAGCTAGGTTGAGGGTATTTAAACCCATTGCCACAGTGACACACCTACTCCAACAAGGCCACACTTCTTAGTAGTGCCACTCCCTGGCCCAAGCATATAGAAACCATCACATTCCACTCCCTGGCCCTCATAGGCTTGTCCAAACACATGAGTCTGTGGGAGCCAGACCTAAACATAGCAGAATGCAAAATTACATTTAGTTCAGCTTCCAGAATCCCCATAGTCTATAGCAGTCCCAACAATGTTAAAAGTCCAAAGTTCAAGATCTCTTCTGAGATTCATGCAATCACTTAACTGTAATCCCCAAAGCAAGACAGGAAACCAGCTGGGCAAACTCCAAACTCTGCATTTCCATGGCTGATGTCAAAGCAGTCTTCAGATCTCCAACTCCTTTTTTGTCTTTGTTGACTGCAAGAAACTTCTTTCAACTTGGCTTGTTCCACTCCTTGATAGCAGCTTTCCTCAGAAGATAGCCCATGACTCTGGTATCTTGAATATCTTGGGGTCTCTAAGGAAACTTCAATGTTACAGCTTCTTGTTTCAATATCTGGAATTGATACATGATCTTCTGGGCTCCTTCAAAGGGCTGGAGTCATGTCTCCAGCTCTGTCTTCTGTAGCACTCTAAGCTCAGGTTGATTCACTCCACTGCTGCTGCTGTTCTCGGTGGTCATCCCATGGTACTGGCATCTCCAATACACTGGGGTCTTCCACTGTAAGTAGGCTTCACCAATGGCCTCTCATAGGCTCTCTTCATGGTGTCAAGCCTCAACTACTTTGCTTGAGCCCTTCAGTCCTGGGCCATCAACTGCAACTGAGACTGCACCTTCACCAGTGGCCTTCCATGGCCTCTCACAGTATCAAGCCTCAGCTGCCTATGACTCCTTCATGCCTTCAAAGCCAGTACCACCTGAGTAACTCTTACACATTACCAAGTACAGCTGCAGAATGAGCTACAAGCTTGGCTATCTCTGGAACACAGCTTCTTTGTGGTCTCAGAAAACACATCCTAGAAGATTTAACCTCAGTGATGCTGGTATATTCTTCTTTTTGGTTTTTTTTTAATTATTCTTTATTTTGATATTTAATTCATTTATATTGCAAATGTTTTCCCCTTCCAGATCTCCCCTTTGGAAACCCCCTATCCCATCTCCCCTCCCTCTGCTTCTATGAGAGTATTCCCCAACACACCCACCCACTCCTATCTTCCCTCCCTGGCATTCCCCTATACTGGGGCATCTAACACCTTCAGGCCCAAGGGCCTCTCCTCCCACTGGTGGCCAACAAGGCCATCCTCTGCCACATATGTGGCCAGCACCATGAGTCCCTCCATGTGTATTCTTTGGTTGGTGGTCCAGACTCCTGGAAATCCGGGGGGGGCGTGTCTGGCCAGTTGACACTGTTGCTCCCTCCATGGGGCTGCAAACTCCCTCATCTCCTTCAGTCCCTACTCCACCTTGACCATCTGGGACCCCACACTCAGTCCAGTGGTTGGCTGTGAGCATCAGCCTCTGTATTTGTCAGGCTCTGCCTGAGACTCTTGAGAGACAGATTATCATGCTTCCATCAGCAAGCACTTCCCAACATCCACAAGAATATCCAGGTGTGGTGGCTATATATGGGATGTATCCCCAGGTGGGGCAGTTTCTGGATGGCCTTTCATTGAGGCTCTGCTCCACACTTTGTCTCAATATTTCCTCCTGTGAATATTTTGTTCATCCTGCTAAGAAACACTGAAGAATGCACATTTTGGACTTCCTTCTTCTTAGGCTTCCTATGGTCTGTGAATTGAATCTTGGGTATTCTGAACTTTTGGGCTAATTTCCACTTATCAGTGAGTACATACTGTGTTTGTTCTGACTGAGTTACCTCACTCAGAATGATATTTTCAAGTTCCATCCATTTGCCTGAGAATTCCATGAAGTCATTGTTTTTAATAGCTGAGTAGTATTCCATTGTGTAAATGTACCACATTTTCTGTATCCATTCCTCTGTTGAGGGATATCTGGGTTGTTTCAAGCTTCTGGCTATTATAAATATGGCTGCTATGAACATAGTGGAACATGTGTCCTTATTACATGTTGGAGCATCTTCTGGGTATATGCCCAGGAGAGGTATAGATGGGTCCTCAGGTAGTATAATGTCCAATTTTCTGAGGATCCGCCAAACTTATTTGCAGAGTGGTTGTACCAGCTTGCAATCCCACCAGCAATGGAGGAGTGTTCCTCTTTCTCCACATCCTCACCAGCATCTGCTGTCACTTGAGTTTTTGATCTTAGCCATTCTGACTGGTGTGAGGTGGAATCTCAGGGTTGTTTTGATTTGCATTTCCCTGGTGACTAAGGATATTGAACATTTCTTTAGGTGCTTCTCAGCCCTGTGAATTTCCTCAGTTGAGAATTCTCTGTTTAGCTCTGTTCCCCATTTTTAAAGAGAGTTATTTGGTTCTCTAAAGTCTAATTTCTTGAGTTTTTTGTATATATTGGATATTAGCCCTCTATCAGATGTAGGATTGGTAAAGATCTTTTCCCAATTTGTTGGATGCCATTTTGTCCTATTGACAGTGTCCTTTGCCTTACAGAAGCTTTGCAATTTTATGAGGTCCCATTTGTTGATTGTTGATCTTAGAGTATAAGCCATTGGTGTTCTGTTCAGGAACTTTTCCCCTGTGCCCCTGTGTTTGAGACTTTTCCCCACTTTCTCTTCTATTAGATTCAGTGTATCTGGTTTTATGTGGAGGTCCTTGATCCACTTGGACTTGAGCTTTGTAGATGGAGATAAGAATGGATCAATTCGCATTCTTCTACATGTAGACCGCCAGTTGAACCAGCACCATTTGTTGAAAATGCTGAGTTTTTTCCACTGGATGGTGGGTGAGTTCATTTCTGGGTCTTCAATTCTATTCTATTGATCTACCTGCCTGTCACTGTACCAATACCATGCAGTTTTTATCACTACTGCTCTGTAGTACAGATTGAGGTCAGGGATGCTGATTCCCCCAGAAGTTCTTTTGTTGTTGAGAATAGTTTTTGCTATCCTGGGTTTTTTGTTATTCCAAATGAATTCGAGAATTGCTCTTGCTAAGTCTATGAAGAATTGAGTTGGAATTTTAATAGGGATTGCATTGAATCTGTAGATTGTTTTCGGCAGGATGGCCATTTTAACTATATTAATCCTGCCAATCCATGAGCATGGGAGATCTTTCCATCTTCTGAGGTCTTCTTCGATTTCTTTTTTCAGAGACTTGAAGTTCTTGTACAGATCTTTCACTTGCTTGGTTAGAGTCACACCAAGATACTTTATATTGTTTGTGACTATTGTGAAGGGTGTCATTTCCCTAATTTCTTTCTTAGCCTGTTTATCCTTCCAGTATAGGAAGGCTACTGATTTGCTTGAGTTAATTTTGTATCTGGCCACTTTCCTGAAGTTGTTTATCAGCTGCAGCAATTCTCTGGTGGAGTTTTTAGGGTCACTTAAGTATACCATCTGCAAAGAGTGATATTTTGATTTCTTCCTTTCCAATTTGTACCCCTTTGACCTCCTTTTGTTGTCTAATTGCTCTAGCTAGAACTTCAATTACTATATTGAATAGTAATATATTGAATAGATAGGGAGAGAGAGGGCAGCCTTGTCTAGTCCCTGATTTTAGTGTGATTGATTCAAGTTTCTCTATATTTAGTTTGATGTTGTCCACTGGTTTGCTGTATATTGCTTTTACTATGTTTAGGTATGGTCCTTAAATTCCTGATCGTTCCAAGACTTTTAACATGAAGGGATGTTGAATTTTGTCAAATGTTTTTTAAGCATCTAATGAATTGTCCATGTGTTTTTTCTCTTTGAGTTTGTTTATGTAGTGGATTACATTGATGGATTTCCGTGTATTGAACCATCCCTGCATCCCTGGGATGAAGCCTACTTGATCATGATGAATGATCGTTTTGATGTGTTCTTGGATTCGGTTTGCGAGAATGTTATTGAGTTTTTTGCACCGATATTCATAAGGGAAATTGGTCTGAAGTTTTCTTTTTTTGTTGGGTCTTTGTGAGCTTTTGGTATCAGTGTAACTGTGGCCTCATAGAAGGAATTGGGTAGTGTTCCTTTTGTTTCCCTTTTGTGGAATAGATTGGAGAGTATTGGTATTAGGTCTTCTTTGAAGGTCTGATAGAATTCTGCAGTGAACCCATCTGGTCCTGGGCTTTTTTTGGTTGGGAGACTTTTAATGACTGCTTCTATTTCTTTAGGGGTTATGGGACTGTTTAGATGGTTTATCTGATCCTGACTTAACTTTGGCATTTGATATCTGTCTAGAAACTTGTGCATTTCATTCAGATTTTCCAATTTTGTTGAGTATAGGCTTTTGTAGTAGGATCTGATGCTTTTCTGAATTTCCTCAGAATCTGTTATTATGTCTCCCTTTTCATTTCTAATTTTGTTAATTTGAATACTGTCTCTGTGTCCTCTGGTTATTCTAGCTAAGGGTTTCTCTCTCTTGTTGATTTTCTCAAAGAACCAGCTCCTGATTTTGTTGATTCTTTGTATAGTTCTTTTAGTTTCTACTTGGTTGATATCAGCCTTGAGTTTGATTATTTCCTGTCATCTACTCCTCTTTGGTTTATTAGCTTCTTTTTGTTCTAGAGCTTTCAGGTGTGCTGTTAAGCTGCTAGTGTATGCTCTCTCCAGTTTCTTTTTGGAGGCATTCAGAGGTATGAGTTTTCCTCTTAACACTGCTTTCATTGTGTCCCATAAGTTTGGATATGTTGTACTTTCATTTTCTAATTCAATTCTAGGAAGTCTTTGATTTCTTCTAGCTTTCATAGTCTCTGTTGAGAAGTGAGGTGTAATTCTGATAGGTCTGCCTTTATATGTTACTTGTCCTTTTTCCCTTACTGCTTTTAATATTCTTTCCTCGTTTTGTGCATTTGGTGTTTTGACTATTACGTGACAGGAGGAATTTCTTTTCTGGTCCAATCTATTTGGAGTTCTGTAGGCTTCTTGAATGTTCATGTTTATTTCTTTCTTTAGGTTAGGGAAGTTTTCTTTTATAATTTTGTTGAAGATATTTACTGGCCCTTTAAGTTGGGAGTCTTCACTCTCTTCTATACTTATTATCCTTAGGTTTGGCCTTCTCATTGTGTCCTCGATTTCCTGGATGTTTTTGCTTTAGTAGCTTTTTGCATTTTGCATTTTCTTTGACTGTTGTATCAATGTTTTCTATGGTATCTTCTGCACCTGAAATTCCCTCTTCTATCTCTTGTATTCTGTTGGTGATGCTTGCATCTGTGACTCCTGATCTCTTTCCTAGGGTTTCTATATCCAGGGTTGTCTCCTTTTGTGATTTTTTAATTGTTTCTATTTCCATTTTTAGATCCTGGATGGTGTTCATTTCCTTTGCCTGTTTGATTGTGTTTTCCTGTATTTCCTCTTTAAAGGCTTCTAGCTGTTTACCTGTGTTCTCTTGTATTTCCTTAAGGGAGTTATTTATTTCCTTCTTAAAGTCTTCTATCATCATCATGAGAATTGATTTTAAATCTGAGTCTTGCTTTTCTGGTGTGTTGTGGTATCCAGGGCTTGCTGTGGTGGGAGAGCTGGGTTCTCATGATGCCAAGTTGCCTTGATTTTTGTTCCTTATGTTCTTTCCCTTGCCTTTCGCCATCTGGTTATCTATGGTCTTAGCTGGTCTTGCTCTCTCTGACTGTGGCTTGTCCCACCTGCAAGCCTTTGTGTCAGTACTCCTTGGAGACTAGCTCTCTCTGAGAGGAATTTGGGTTTGGAGAGCTGTGGTACAGGGTCAGCTCTGGGGAACAGACAGAAACCAGAAGGATCCTGTGCCCAGCTGCTCCTTGGTTCCTGTGTCGTGATAGCTCCTCGAGGGTCCCTCTTGATCGAGGAATTTGAATGGAAGTGGTGGTCTTCCTGTGCTCCAAGGTGTGTCGGCACTCCTGGGAGACCAACTCTCTCCTGGCACTATTTGAGTATGGAGCCCTGTGTCACAGGATCAGCTCCCCATAGCAGAAAGGAACCGGAAGGCCATTCCTCAGTCCCTGTGTCCTGAGGGTTCTGGGCATGTCCCTGTGATCAGCGTTGCTGGCCTTACCCCTGATCACAGGCATGTCCACACTCCTGGGAGGCTAGCTTTTTCCCTGAGCTCTTTGGATATGGCATGTGGCACAGACTGAGGTCCCTGGCCACAGATGGAAACTGGAAGGTTCCTGCCCCAGGCTGTTCCTCCATCCCTGTGTCTTGAGAGTTCTGGGTGGGTCCCGCTGAGCAGTGGAGCTTGTCCTACCTCCGCTCACAGGCTTGTCCACACTCCTGGGAGGCTAGCTTTTTCCTGGTGCCATTTGGCTATGGAGCCCTGTGGCACAGGCTTAGGTCGCTGGCCACAGATGGAAACCGGAAGGCTCCTCTCCCACTCTTCTCCTTGGTCCCTGTGTCCTGAGGATTCCAGTCTTTCTTTTTTTGAGGGTGGGGTTTGAAAATTAGAATTTTCTATAGGCTGTGTCCCATAATGCTGGAAGCATCACGGGACACTCACAGAGTTAATATCCTCACCTGCAGCTCTCTAGAGGAGCAGACACTGTTTGATGAGCTCTTTCTAGCTTCTCTCTGGTCTCCTTTTCCACATGTGTTTGTATCATGAATGTGACTTAGGTGTTAGGAAAGTGGAAATGTAATGAGCAAAGGCCAATAAAACCCTTGCCTTTTATGTTTGATCTTTGTCCTGCTTTGTTTTCATGGTTGGTTTTTCACGTAAAGCACCTGTGTTTTGCTGTTTAAACATGTACACTTGTGCATGCACACACATATGTGTGTGTGTGTGTGTGTGTGTGTGTGTGTGTGCAGGCATGTGAACCATACACACAAACACACACATTTCTAATAGCATTCCTATCTCTCAGGCTCTCATTGTTGATTTTTTCTTTACCTATCTGTGAGTTTCACCAGGTTCACCAGCTGAAAAACAAGTTCATTAAGATTTTCCCCGGTCCTCCTGGAGGCTGGACCACCAACCAAAGAATACACATCGACGGACCCATGGCTCAGACCACATATGTGGCAGAGGAGGGCCTTGTTGGCCATCAGGGGGAGGAGAGGCCCTTGGGCCTGAGGGTGTTAGAGGCTCCAGTAAAGTGGAATGTCAAGGTGAGAAGACAGGATTGGGTGGGCGGGTGGGTGGGGGAATACCCTCATAGAGGCAGGGGAGGGGGGAGAGGATAGGGGGTTTCCAA
>CM052722.1:94921445-94960959 GCA_028551405.1 Uromys caudimaculatus
CTGAGTGAACTCATTTTCCCAGGCCAGTATTGGACATGGAATCTTGTGAAAGAGAATATAAAGATGGATCAAGCAGGACACATACAAACTAAGGCCTTTACTCCCAGAATTTTGGAATGAGGAAGGGAACTGGCTAAAAGTGTGGTGGCTCAAAAGGACTGGCTGCATGTGTCTAAATACTAGTTAACACAGTGACGTGTGCATAAGGACAATCCATGGATAATGAGGGATGATGAGAGATTTCTGTCCTCCTCGGGACTTGTAGATCCTTCAGGCCTAGGCATATCCTCTCTAACTGAGGCCCAACCAGGTAGTCCAATTAGAGGAAGGGGATCCAATGGCAGGCAAAAGAAGAAGACACAGCCCTGCTCCAAATGTTAGGGGACCCACATGAGGACCAAGCTTCACATCTGCTACAAATGTGTGTGTGGGGGGACTAGGTCCTGCCCCTGCATGCTCTTTGGTTAGTGGTTCAGTCTCTGTGATCTCCCATGGGTCCAGGCTAGCTGACTCTGTAGGTCATCTTGTGATGTCCTTGACCTCTCCAGATCGCTCAGTTCCATCCCTGACTCTCTCACAAGATTCCCCAAGTACTGCCTGATGTTTGGCTGTGGATCTCTGCATCTGCTTCCATTCGCTGATGGATGAAGCCTCTCAGGAGACGGTTATGCAAGCATAGCAGAGGATCATTAACAGTGTCAGGGGTTGACTCTTTTACATGGGATGTGTCTCAAGTTTGGCCAGTCATTGGTTGGCCATTCCCTCAGTCTCTGCTCCATCGTCAGGGCATATTGTGGGTGGGTTGATGTCCCCCTCTTTCCCTGGAAGTACTGCCTTACTACAGGAGGTGGCCACTTCAGTCTGTATATGCCCTCCTGGTAGGAATCTCAGCTAGGATCACCACAAAGACTCCCCATATTCTTCTCAATCCCAGGTCTCCAGGTAGTCCCAGAGACACCTCCCATTCTCACCCCCAGTCCTCTCCTGTCTCCCCTTTCATACCTGATCTCTATCCCTGTTCTCCTCACCCCATCTCCTGCCTCGTTTCCTCCCTCCCTTGGGCCCTTCTTAGTACTTAGTTTCTTTGGGTCTCTAGATATAGCATGGTTATAATATACTTTATGGATAATGTCCACTTGGAAGCAAATGCATACCATGTTTCTCTTTCTGGGTTTGGGTTACTTCACTCAGAATGGTATTTTTTAATTCCATCCATTTGCCTGCAAATTTTGTGATGTCTTTGTTTTTAATAGCTGAATAGTATTGGCTAATTATATTCAAGTAGTATTAAATATTATTTTGTTTATTAGTGTCTAATTTCTTGAGTTTTACAACATTATTTTTATATTTATTTATTTATTATTTTGGGTATTAGTCTTCTGTCAGATGTAGGGTTGGTGAGGACCTTTTCCCATTCTGAAGTCTGTCGTTTGTCCCATTGATGATGTCTTTCGCCTCGCAAAAGCTTTTCAGTTTTATGAGGTCCCATGCAATTGTACCAACCACATTTTCTTTATCCATTCTTCAGTTGAAGGACATCGAAGTTATTTCCAGTTTCTGACTATTATGAATAAAACTGCTATGAACATAGTTGAGCAAGTATCCTTGTGGGATGGTGGGGCATCTTTTTGGTTATATGCCCAGGAGTGGTATAGATGGGTCTTGAGGTAGAACTATTTCTCATTTTCTGAGAAATTGCCACGTTGATTTCCAGAGTGGTTGTACACGTTGGCACTCCCACCAGCAGTGGAGGAGTGTTTCCCTTGCTCCACAACCTTGCTAATATTTGCATCCCTTTGAGTTTTTGATCTTAGCCATTCTGATGGGTGTAAGAGGGAATCTCAGATTTGTTTTGATTTGCAGTTCCTTGATGTCTAAGGATGTTGAACATTTTTTTAAGTGCTTCTTGGCCATTTGAGATTCTTCTGTTGAGAATTCTCTGTTAGCTCTGTATCCCATTTTAAAAATGTAAATCTATCTTTTCACTGATTCACTTTACATCTCACTCACTGATCCCCTCCTGCTCACCTCCTCCCAATCCTTCCTGCCTGAGCAGGTAGGGGCCCCTGGGTATCCTCCCATCCTGGGAGTTCAAATCTCTGTGAGGCTAGGCACTTCCTCTCCCACTGAGACGGCACATGGCAGCCCAGTTAGGGGAACATATCCCAGAGACACACACCAGTGATTTACGATCTCACCCCCAGTCCTCTCTTGGTGTATGTGTGTGTGTGTGTGTGTGTGTGTGTGTGTGTGTGTGTGTGTGTGTATACATGTATATTGGATCTTAGTCCTCTGTTAGATATAGGGTTGGTGAAGACCTTTTCCCATTTTTGTAGGCTGCTGTTTGTCCTATTGGTGCCTTTTGCCTTGCAAAAGCTTTTCAGTTTCATGAGGTCCCATTTATTAATTGTTGATTTTAGTGCTTGAGCTATTGGTGCTGTGTCCAGGAATTAATTTGTCTCCTGTGCCAATGAGTTAAAGGCAGTTCCCCACTTTTGCTTCTGTTAGATTCTGTGTGTCCAGTTTTATGTTGAGTAAAAATAATTTCTTAAAGTCTCTCTCTCTCTCTCTCTCTCTCTCTCTCTCTCTCTCTCTCTCTCTCTCTCTCTCTGTGTGTGTGCGCGCGCGCGTGGGAGATTAATATTTAAATTAGTAGACTGGGCAAGCAAATGTCCCTCCTGGCTTTATATAACTCACTGAGTATATAAATGGAACAAAAAGAGATAGTGGAAGGGAGACTTAGCTGTCTCCACCTGTCTCCTTGATCTGGGACATTGGCCTGCTCCTGTCTTCAGACCAGAACTTACGCCATCAATTATCTGGCTTTCAGGCCTTACAACTTGGGTTGCAAATATACTACGAGCTTTTCGGACTTAACTAGCTTTCCAACGCCAGATATTGTGAGCTTCTTTTAGTCTACATAATCACGCCACCAGATTCCACTTCTCCCGCCACATCTACACATTGATCTATCCATCTATGGAACGTTGTTGGTTCCTCTGGAAGATACAGGCTAACAGACTTTGCTTTTATTCCTGTACTTTCTGTGGAATCCCTTATTCTCCTCAATATTCTGTCACAGGCACTGGGAGAAGTTATAGGAGAAATTATGGGATGGGCGTCTAGATCTACAATTATTGGCAATCTTTAATAGTTACACATTTTTACTTCTGTTTATCAGAGTAATGGGCACAGCTACCAGTGGCAAGAAGTTTAAAATTTTGAGCTTAACAATTCTGTGTTCTTTCAGCTCTGCTGAGCTTTATATTGGTGATAAGTTTACTGTTTTTTTTTTTTTTTAAACATTCTCTAACTCCTTCCTTTAGGATAAACTGAATTGTACTTCTGAACCATTTCTCCATTTACTTTTTTGTGGACTTTCTCTCAAATCTGTCTCTCCTAAGTCCTATTTCTATTACTGTGTGTCAAGCACTGATTATTTTACGTCTGGCAAAAGTTATTATCTTTCTGTTTGACTCCTTGCCTCCCAGTTCTGTTTCTGTGTGCTACAGCATGGAATTCTTATTAGCCTCCATATTGGCAAGCATCTTAGTTCATTTGGGTTGATATGACAAATACCATAGGCTTATAAATAAAAGAAATTTGTGTCTTACATTTCTGAGGCTCAGAGGAACTCAAAGATCAACATAGTCCTGGTGGATTTGTCTGAAAGCCTAATTTTAGATTCATAAATTAATTCTCATTCCCACTCCATCGTGAAACTCCAATGCTGCGAAACCTGCAGCCCTTTACAAGTCAGGAGGAAAGTTTTCACTAGAGAATCAAATCAGCCAGCAAGTTGATCTTGGACTTTTTAGCCTCCAGAAGCCACACAATCTATGTCATTATAGCAGGTCAGGCAGATGAAAACAAGGTGCTTTATTATAAGTAAAACTCAAGAACAAAGATGCTTATTGCTTACTGCTATAATGCCAATGATCAGAACAATTCTCTACCACATCGTGGGTCTCTGTAATTATTTCTCAAGTGAAATACGTGCATTAATGAATCAGATATGGTCCTTGCAGAGGAGACAGCATATGTGTGAGCATGCTACACTGCCCAGAGTCATCCACTCTTATGATACAGCTACAGATAAGGGCCTGTAGGAGCTCAGTGAAGCAAGGGATGAAAGAGAGAGGAGGTGGGAAATTTTCACTGAGTAGTTGCCATGCAGGAAGTATTGGATTTGGACCTGGGGATGTAGGGAAAGATAAGGAGTTTAGTCAGTTTGAAGTAGAACATATGAGTGATAGAAGTAGAAACCAAGGCTATAATGCAGTGTGGGAAGCAATGATGAAGGTCATCGAATGCCACACTCAAGAGCTTTGTCTTTAGGTGTGGGCTAAAGCACAGTGGTTATGAAGGTTACAGAACTGACCATAAAAACGTGAGCCATCAACGACACTGTCTGATTTACTTTTTTCTTAATTACTGATCTCAAGTAAGAACTTCAAGTTCTCCAGGGCCAAGTTATGATTCCTAACCTGCCACAGATAAGAAGTAGCAGGAGAAAGTAGGGGGAGATCTTCAGTATGAAAGTAAATGCACCTTTAGGGAGAGAACTAGGTGACTTCTTACCCAGGAGGATGAATATGGGAACTGCAGGATTAGCTTAGCACTTTTGTCACTGAGCACAGAGTTACTCTGCTTACCTATGTAGAAAAGGATACCGAGTATCTCAGACATCTTTCCATTAGAAAAGACACAACAGTTTCACAAGGGTCACGGTGCAGTTACCTGGTAAGTTCATGCGTGTTAAATGCCAAGATGCCCTTTTCTGATGTACAAACAAGCCATTATAATACTGGCCTTCTGAAGACTTGTACGTACATGCTGACTTGTTTGAATATGGTGCACATACAACACACCTGCACAGAGGAAGAGCAAGCTGTATGGGCCTCAATTTATCAAAGCCCAACATAACCATTTTGTTTTTTACTTTAGTATAGTGCATAAGGAGTATATATTCAGTAAAAACTATACTTCATGTCGACTTTTGGCCTTTTCCTGCTGGCAGTAGGCAGTAGGATCCTCTCTGGTGATGCCAAGTAATGGCTTCCGTAGCTCTCAGTAAGCAGTGCTATCATGAGGGTCAACAACAACCCATCTTCTGTGTGGCTAAGCTCGGGCTTCAGAGGCTGAAGTGAATTACATGCGTTTTCACTGACTGATATGTTCAGTTTAGGATGAAATTGTCAGGCTACTAACTCTTATAAACTGATGAACATTCAATTTTGTTCTTCTAGTTTTGTTTGTGTGTATGGTATGTGTGTACAGTGTGTGAGGGGGAGGGGACATATGCACCAGAGTTCACACACGAATATCTCATGTATTAGTCCTCATCTTTCACCTTTTTTGAGACAATGTTTCTTTGTTGTTTGCCTGTGTGTATGCCAGGCTAGCTGGTCTACGAGCTTCCTGGGATTCTTTGGGGTCCACCTCCCATCTCCTAGAAATACTGGGTTCTAGACACATACTATCATGTCTGGCTCTATATGGTTCTAGAGATTCGAACTCAGGTACTTATGATTGTAGGACAAGTCCTGTACCCATTGAATCATCTCCTCAGCCACTGGATTGAGCAATATGCCTTTTCTTTCCCAGGTTATATGGTTTGGGTTCAGAGCAGGCAGAACATGACTCCTTAATGTATTAACATCGACACACATCTTTGATCCATTGATCTCTCCTTTAAAATCTTCAAGGAGAAGTCCAGATCTATCTTTGCATTCTTCAGTGGTTGCCAGAATGTCTTGGACAGAGTAAGCCCTTGAATAACACACAAACTGAAATGCTGAATTCCATGGCTTAGGCCCAGGCCTCCGAACCATACTGGTTTAGTGGTGTGGATCCAAATTTAGTTTTTTTAAAGACAGGATACAAAAATGCCACTTTTAAAAGCCGTGTTTAGAATGTGTGTAGCCTTTTATGATTCCTCCCACACATTGTGCAGATGGCTTCAGGGACTTCTCTCTGACAACCCCCACATCCCTTATCTGTGCCAGAAGTGATGCTTTGGGACGACGAACAGCTTGGGAACAGCATTGGGGGGCTCATGTACCCCCTAAATGCAGTACTTCCTACTTGCTCACACTGAAGTTCCTCTGTCACTTTTCACACAAATATACAAGCTCGAAGGAGCCGCCTGCCATTTATGCATTCACTAGGCATTTCACACTGTGCACAGAAACAGCATCGCATTCACTTGTAAATATTGTTGTTTACAAGGTTATTTTGTCCAACAAACATTTACTTAATGTTGCTATGCAATGGGGATATTTTTAAATAAATAATTTATAAATATTAACATGTGTGATGAAATGAGTTCCACACTTTAAAATCTTTGAGAACTGTATTTCTTGAATGTAAGTGGTTTTCCTGTGCAATATATTGTATTTTATTTCATGCCTTTATGTTTATTCTGATGTTAGGGTCCATGGCATGAAAAGTACCCATAAGGTCCCCTAGTTTGTACTCTTTCCTTTAGCCCTAGACAATGCAGAGGCTGGGGCTGAGATGGGCTAGGGGATTAGCAGAGTTTGGGAACCCTGAATCCTAGCTCCATCATCCACTTAGCAGTACAACTATTGTTAAACTCTCCATCCCTTAGATTTGTGGTCCTTAGCTGCCTTAACAGTGAGGAGGTTACCTGCCCCTGCTGTCTCACAGGGTGCTGTGAAGATCATGTGGCATAATGTGCATCTATTGCTTTGAAAACCCTTTAAAGCACCACATATGGTTTTTATCTTGGCATTCCAATGAATTAAGGTTTCAGAAGTTTAGTGCTAAAGAGGACTATTAATTTTAGGGTATTGTGATGCTCAAATATACTCAGAATGAGCACAGTTTGGCAGAGGGCTCTTTAATGTGCCATGCATACCATTTCCTACCTAAGATTGGATAGTTTCTCCTTAAGGCTGTGCAGCCTGGAGGGCTCATACCTGTGTGTAATCAATTTCTTTCCTTCTGTTGCTGCTATAATTAATTGCTCCAGTGTGCCTTTGAGATGCTTCTTACAGATAAAGAATAATATTTAGACAAGCCAAGACCTTGAAGACTTACTGTTAAACTAAAAGACTGCAGAGACATTATAGATCTTGAGATTTAGGAGATAGTAAGCACACTCAGCATTACCTACCTTTGATGGAACATTGGCCAATGGAATCCCCTAAAATCTGAGCTAAATGTGAAAGTGAGTGGCACCATCCAATGGGCTGGGGTCCTAGAATAAATAAAAAGGGGAAGAGGAAGTGGCCAGTGGAGCACCAGCATTTGTTTCTCTGTACTTTCTGACTGCAGATGCAACATGCCCGGCTAACTCATACACCTGCTACCACACCTCCCCTATCTATGGACCATCTATTTATAGCCTGTGTTTTTTATTTCCAGAAATCACTAAATAATGTTAGCTTTTAATAATATGACTTGTTTTGGGGATTAAAAATGATATGCAGGTGCTTGCTTATTTACTATTTTTTTCTGAGACCCTACAATGCATCAGGAACACAAGATACTGCAGTGAACAGGACACATATGGATCATTTTCTTCTCATGGAACTTGTAACCTATTAGTCCAGGTACAGAAAACTCAGCTTTCAACCACAAGGCATTGTTACCACCTTGTCTCCACCATTCACGGTCAACACTGCTTTCTACATTGAGTTTCTATGACCTCTGGTGAAGCATTTAAGGCTGATGTGTGGAAAGGCTACTCTTCCATTATCACCACCTTCTCCTCTTCCACGCACTTTATGATCCAGGTGGGTTTGAACTGAGGGCTTTTGCACATGCTAGGCGAGGGTTCTATCACAGAGCTATATCGACAATCTTCATTTTTACCTTTTGTTTTGAGTCAGGGCCTCATTATGCTGCCTAGGCTGGCTTTGAAAGTGCTATGTAGCTCAGGAAAAGCCTTGAACCCTTTACCAGGTGTGACTCCTTTCTAGCACCCTGATGCAAGTCAGTCATACCCATTTGGTATTCTACAGTGCATGGCAAAATGTGTGGAGCAGAGGAAATATTTGGGATGTGTTCAAGCAAATCAATTTCCTTTGTTAGAGTCAGGAGACATGACATGGCCCTGTGATTTGAGGTAAGAACCTGAAAAACGTTTTTAAAATATAGGGGAGTGTTGTGGATAGCCCTGGGGCTGTTTGTATTCTGCTAATTCTGCCCTCCTGGGAGGGGCTTCAGACAAGGAGTGAGTTACACCTGTAACTTCTTGGGAACCAATCCCCTAATGAATAAAAGAGCCAATCACTGGGCGCATAGGAGACTTCTGGGATGGAGAGAAGAGAGAAGGAAGAGAGGGCTTTTTGGAACGGGTAAGATGTAGCTACTAGAGTCTCCTGATATGGCGGATCCGCAAGGATTCGCCACCAGAGGAATCAGATTTAAATAAGGCTTACAAGTTTAGGTTTCAGTTGATGCGCCCAGAGATAAAGTTATCATTGTATCTGAACTAAATTTGTGTTGTGTTTTCCTTCACTTGGCAGCGCATCTAGGTTCCAGAGAGAAAGGTACAGCGACAAAGTGTGGGTTTGCCTGATGTGCACCACAGAGGCCATGGGGGTATTGAAGCATGGGGCTGGTGTGGGAGCGACCTGCCAGTGGGAACCTAGGGAGCTGGGTGGAGAGAACCAGGGCATAATGCAGGAACATGTGCCATATACATTCCATCTTTTTAAATAACTCCCGCAACAGGGGAGGGTATAAATTTGTTTGAATCACATTTGTAATTCTTACCCCATTGAGAATTCACTGTGGGCCACGCACTGGCTGGGAAACACACAGATGCTAAATATTTCCTATCATCCTGTGAGTGTGCACTAATTCCTGTTGTTTTGCCTATAAGAGTTGAAGCTCCCCCCCATTATTTTTCCTAAAGAAATATGGGTAGGAGGTGACTTTGTGCAGCATAAAGTCATAATAAATGATCAGCTAATGGTAGAAACTGTGGAAAACAAAATAAAGACAGATACACTTGATGGATAATCCTAGGCAGTTGAGAATCTCGGGGCACACGTGGTTATATTCAATGAATTCAAAGTATTTTTTTTTTGTACATCTGCAGTCTTTTCAAACAATTCACTTCATACTGTATAATATCCAGATCATACATTTAGGGGCCAGGACTTTTTCAAATTCTATGTAACTTGAATACAGATATATCAATTTTTTATGAAAAATAACTTTTTTCATTTGTACTGATAAGTCAAACAATTCAGTAATATTACAAAAAAAATCAGAACTAGAGATGGCATAGGGTAAGGGAGGTAAGTGAAACATCCATTTGTAAAACTGAAAGGAGTCTCATATTTATTACTATTTGGAAAAAATCTAACTACTGTATCTCATAAAATAATAAGACAACAAATATTTCAAAATTTGGGGGGGGGGGGACAATACAACCATAAATAATACTGACGAATTTTAAAGAAAAATTGCTTCATTAATAGATCTAAAATGGTGAATAAAAAGGATTGTAGAGGTGGTATGTAGCCCAGGCTAGCACCAAACTTGATGTACAGCTGAGGATGGCCTTGTATTCCTGATCCTCTTGCATCAGTCTCCCAAATGCTGGGATTACAAGTGTGTGCTACCATGCTTAATTGTAGCTGTATTATAACAACTCTATAATACTATATTTGTCAGGATTTCCCAGAAAAGACAACCAATGGGACAGACTGTATTGTAGACAGATATCACACATGCATGCTCGTGTACGTACACACACACACACACACACACACACACACACACACACACACACAGAGGAGATTTTAAGAAAGTGGCTTATGTCAGTGTGGGAGGGGAGCCTCATATTTGTAGAGCTGGCCAACAAAGTAAGGACTTCTGGCAAGAATTGATATTGCATTTTTAATTCCAAAGGAAGGCAGCCTGGAAGCAGATGTCCTTCGGGCATCTCATAGCCAACAGTTGAGGTTTTTAATGAATTTGATGAGGACATTTTGGTGGAGAAATTGCATTACTCAAAGACTGTTCATTTAAATTTTAACTACCTCTAAAAAAATTAATAACCACACTCACATGTTGTCTGGAATGGGACTAAACAAATGGTCAATTTGATACAGAAAGTTTACTGTCACAACTAATATTTGGAAGGGGAATTATACCTGAACCAAACCTGAATGTGTAACTGAAACAGTTTGGCTAGACATAATGGTACATGCCTGTAATGTCAGAGTTTGGAAGGCTTCTATGGGACGATTGCAAATTCCAGGCCAGAGTGAGTTACATAGAAAGACTCCATCTCAAGAAAAAGAAAGATTAAGTGAAGATAAGCGAGGTGTTTATATATGGCAGCTGTTGCCTTAAAATTTATTTAACTTATTCAAGAAATAAGTGATGAATGGAGAAATTTCTCTTGATTTTACAGATATTGTTGAAAAGAAGGGATTTTAGGAGCCCGAAACTGAAGAATCAAAGCTTTCCAGAACAGCAGCCTTGGTGACAGTGAGGAAGATGCTTCCTGCTGGGGCCACAGTGGGGTGCTAAGGGGCAAGCCGACTTTCAGCATGAATGGTCTCCTGTGGAGGGCTATTTCTAGGTGCCTTCTTGGCATCTTCTTCCAACATCTTGGTAACTCAAAGAGAAGATCTGAGATGATCTAAGAATCACGCAGGAAGCAAGCCATTCAAAACGGAACACAAAGCTGAGGTATAAAAAGGAATATTTATATTTTAAAAATACATCTTTGAACACTGATCACATCTCATTTGCAAAGTATTTTCAGGAAATACTCTTACTGGCTATACTCAGTGTATTCTCTTACCTTCAACGAAGCTCAAGGGAGGGCATGCTTGTGTATTAGAAGGACCACCATCACCACCACAAAAAATAATAAAGACCATCTATACCTCCAGGAACAGCCTCCATCCAAGTCTACCCTTTCTTTTCTTTTTACCAAGCAGGACTTTCTGAATGGTCCGCTTACACTTGGTGAGGCCATTGCAATGTACACATGGGTCTGAGTGAACCAGAGGTGTCCCTGTCAGCATTCTGGGTGGAGCTGACGCATGCGCAGGAAGCCTCACACCCCAGCCCATCATTTATTCATTAGTTCTTTACTTTTAATAATCACATCACGAAGTAAACAGTACTTACAGCAGTACACAGTTTGCAATTCAACACACTAACAGCAGGAAAAAAGGACCAACAGAAGGTAGGAAGGCCAGAGGGGAAGGATTATTAAAATAAATCCCTTCTGCCAATGTGTATGCACATGTGCCCACGCCTGACTGCATTTTAATTCATACAAAACTAAACATGCCCTCTTTTAAAAGCGGACTATTTACAAGTAGTTCTGAAAAGCACAAACATGGTAGTCATACTGAAGACTTCCCATGAATCTATCTAAATTTGTTTTAAAATTCTGAAATAGACCTTTTATCTATTAGAGAAAATAACTTTGGAACGTTTGTCAACTTTTGGTTCACAGTATTTTTACAAAAAGCCACAGTTCATGCTCTTTTATTTCAAAGGTCAACTGGTGAAGCACCTTGTAGAAGACACGGATGGGTTATTGACTTAGTGTTTACTGCGGATGAAAAAGACAATGGCAGTTACAGGGGGGTCCTAGCACCCCTCTTCACTCCTCTTACCAGTAGCAACACGTGAAGAGAAATCTCGAAACACAAAGCACATACAAATCATCAAAACGTTGCAGTTAACAGTGTTGAAAAAGTACAAGGTCTACAACAGTAGTACAGACACTGAAAACACTCCAGATACACTTTAGTCTTAGGAATTTCTCACTATTACTTATAAGAAAAGTCAACCAATTGCCAGAAATAGGAGGAAGTTACAGCACTTGAGGTTTGAGGCAATTTCTTTTTAGGACCTGTAGCTTGAGATGCTATTCTAGGATCCTTATTTTAAATTGAAAGATATTCAGGAATGAACTGACAAATTGAAAGAAACGTCCACTTGAAAACCACTGAGAACAAAAAATCACATCCTAAGCTTGTCCAGCAAATTTATTTCCGGGATCCCAAATTCTTAGGCAAAGCTTCAGGTCAGTTTCAAGCCTTCAAAACCACAGAATTTCCATCTCTTCTCTAGGCTGGCTCCAACTCCGGTCATTTCCTGTCTGAAGGTATGCTGGAGTCTACTCATGAGAGATTCCACATCACTGGTGCTGATCTGTGGGACAGAGAGGACATCATCCAATCAAAACTAGTTTTCCATCCCTGGCAACCTGCTGCTGTGTGCTCTGAGGACAGTGGGCATCTCCCATCTGGCCTTATGTATTTGTGTGTGTTGCTGGAGTGGTTTTCAGTACCAATGTTTATATGCTGGGACTATTGGATACTGTCCACTGAATTGCTTTTGCAAAGAGCTGCTGTCAGTTTTGTAGAGAATTTTGGGTTTGTAGCTAACTGAGTGAAGGCAGCTCTTTGTTGGGGATGCTATATCCAGGCCTAATGAAGCTATGACATCTTTTTGGAGGGGACAGAAATGTCTGTCAGTGGAACAGAATTCTCCACATATGCACCAGCCCACAAAGGAAAGTGGTAACTCTTCCTACTTTGATGGTCCTTTCTTTCCTCTCACCATCCATGTGCTGATGACCAACAGGGGAAACCTTAAAGAAGCCTGGAGATACTGCCACACACAGAAGCTTAGGTACCCTTTAAAGCCCTCACTGGGAGGTCTTGACATTATTCTGGCAGGATGCTGCTGGGGGTGGGTGGGGGCTGGGCCCTGGCAAGGAGTGAAGTTGTGCCCCCCTCCCAATGCTTGTGGTAAACCAGATGCACTAGAGTGAAAGACACACACTGTAGGTTGCTACAAAGAGTAGAACTCCCATTTCAAAAGCCGGGAATAGATAATGGATGTAGCTATATATACATTTTGATAGATATAGATATGGAGAAAGAGTCTGAAATTATAGGCTAAAATAATATCCTTAGGGTGAGGCTACCTAACTTTTTTCCATTATGTTTCTATCTTCTTTGTATCCAATGACAATGTGTATTATTTTTAAAACTAAAAAAAAAAAAAAAAGACCTGAGATGCTTTAATGACATATAATTCAATATCCTGAACTGTAACTGACCACATGGTCCGGATACTACTATTGCATTATTCCTTTAACTGCCCAGTGGGGTATATGGCTGAGAATAGATTACTTCCTAGAGGGAAACAAGGAAGCAATGCAAGCTAGAACTAATACAGAGGCCACTGGGGGAAAGTGTATCACTGAATTAGAATATGCTTAGTGCCTTCACTAAGAAGACACAGGGTTCTCTGATTTAACATCTTGGACAACATAATGTCAGGAATCCACCCACACTCAATGGTATTTCCTAGGAGGCCAGGTTTGGTGAGATAATAGTTATACAATCTACAGGGAAGCTTAGCTAAATGCTATTTCTAAAAAACCCCCAACATATCATGAGCTTATTTGTTTTGAGGCAGCATCAAGAGTCTGCCCCTGTTGCTATGAAGCAGCCTTGACTTTCAGGGGAATTAACACTTCCCTTTACTTCATGTGATCTGTGAGCTCGTCCAGTGAGGATAACACACAGATAAATGGCCCACAGATCACCATCATTTCTTTACCTCCCTCAACTGTTCTCATAGCAGATAGCAGCAGTAGTAATGGTGGGAGGGATAGTTGATGATGGGTACAGGCCTGGGACAAATGCTCAATGGGTAAGAGTGGAGTAGTGGTTAATTTGTTGGGTACTTGGTAGCTTGCCTGGAAATCAAGGGAAGTAAGCCAGAATCTTCTAAGATGTAGCTTAGAAGTAGGCAGGCCAAATAATTCTAGCTTTCATGGTATTTCCTTAGTTTCGCTACCAAAAATGTCAAGTCTCAGGAAATTATTCAGTTTTAGGCAAGCTAAGACAGAAAGTCATACTATTTCTAAGAGGGAGGTCATACATCAAATCACAGAGACTGGAAGTAAGAGACACTTGCTTAGAGCCACAAGTAATATGGCTTGCTAATGCCTGAAGAGAATAAGGTCACCTACACAGAAATAACCCTTCATCCTTCTCAGCCCAAATTTGAGTTCTACACATACCTTATTATCAAGACGATTCAAGTAGGAACAGATGTATTCAATGCTTGCTCCAAATGGGTGGACGTGAAGGAATGTGGAGATGATCCCTGTGGAGACAATGCCCCAGAGGTTACATGGTAGCATGAAATGCCTTGAGATTCCATAGACAGTGAGTAAACTCATATAGACAAGATGTACATATGCACACTATCTGTAAACTGATAAGTATTTTAAGTTTGCATATATTTTATTCATTTAATCTTTTTAACAACCCCATGGCATAGGTACTGCCAACCTCCATTTCACAGATGAGAACACGAAGACATAAGTGTCAGCATACAGCTGACAAGTGGTAGAGCAGGTATGTGAACTCAGTGGCTCTTACCACTCATTGCCTTTCACTGTGCTATGCCACCCAGAGTGAAGCTGGCATGTGAGGTCACTCCCATCATTTGTCACCACTGGGAACAATTTGAATCCTAGAATTTTAAGATGAATTTATATTATGATGGGTGTTTTGACAGTCATTAAATTAGTCTTCAAGTTCTTGGGAATTAAGAATGTCTTGTGGGAAACACACATCACAGACTTATTAACCTAGTGTAGTGGGCTGGGAGAACCTAGGAGGAATGAGGGTGAGTCACAAAATCCATCCTGTGGGTTGTGACCCACTTGGGGAGGCAAATAACCCTTCACAGGGGTCACACATCAGATATTCTGCAATCAGATATTTACACTGTGATTCATAACAGTAGCAAAATTGCATTTATGAAGTAGCAACAACAATGTTATGGTTGGGGGTCCCCAAAACATGAGCAACTGTAGTAAAGGGTCACAGCATTAGGAAGGTGGAGACCCACTTGTATTGTATTGGAGCTTTATTTTGTGAGTTGATCTATACAGAAAAGCCAAAACTTTTCTTCACCCTGACATGACTGGTCACTGCCATTGTGTCTTGAGAGCCCCAAATGTGTTCCTATAACAGTTCTTACAGCAGTTTCTAGCTTTCAGGAATGCCTGGGAGATTACCACTCAGTCTGATTCTGGGGTCAGCTGCAACCACTGTCTTGATTCTTATGGATATCATATTAATTGTTCTAATACTTAACTGGCAACAAATAGAAAAAAATGTTAAAAAATTGTACAGTTTCATTTTTAAATGCTTGTGAATTTGTATATCTTTTTTTTTTTTATCAGATCTTCTAGAATTGAGCTTCTCAAAAACTAACAGGAAATATAAATGGACAATGATTTGGTTTAGAAAGTACAACTTTTCTGTCCTTTCAGAGGCTGACAAAGAATAGCACAAGCTGAAATTGTAGCTTGAAATTCAATTATTTTTTTTATGAAAACCTTCCAAATATTAGATGGCAAAGGGTGGGCTGGGAGAACCTAAGAGGAACCAAGGGTGAGTCACAAAATCCATTCAAAAGAGATACTATTACTTTTATCATTACTTTATCTTTAAATGACCAAGTAAATTGAATTTCTAAGCTCTGATGTGAGTTGAAAACTTCAGTTCTGAAGAAAAAGTCCACATTCAAAGAAAGTCTAAATGTCATGGCTAAGGAAAAGTATCAAATGCTAAGAAATAAGTTCAGAGGTTCAAAAACACTAATCAGTTTTTGTGAGTTCACATTCAAAGAACTTATTTTAAAAAAGGAGACTTCTCCACCAGCTAAAGACTAAGGCCTTTAAAAAGCAAAACAAGAGCTAGTCATTGAAGGATCTATTTTATTGTCTAGGGCTATCCACCTGCAGAGACTTCCCTCTCTCCCCACTAATTCTGTCACCACGACAATTTGTTAAAAACTTTTGAGTAGAAAATTGTTAAAAAGTTGTGTTTTTTTAGAAGTCTCAATGTCAGATCTCCCTGTGCATCTTTATAAACATATCAAAGTGTTATATCTCAGTATAATACCCATTCCCCAAGAAGACAGATATACCTCTCAAATATGCAGAAGCCAGTCAGCATGGAGGGCTTTGAGAGTGGTGTAGAGTTACCTTGTGGTTCAGCTTCCTAGAAGGAAGGTTGGATTAACTTATCCTTGTTAAAGGACCAAATAATCTGAACCTCAATTTTCCATTAGCTCCCAAATAGAACATAAAGCCAACAAGTATTTGTGACTAGTACTGTAAATGTACTGAGGGCTGACTATAGTTCTGCATAGGAGAATTACCATGTTTATACTTGTATTACAAGTAATAGCTTGTCCAGTCTGCACATGGAGGAACTGAATCTCAGCAAATACATAGTGGCATTAAGATTGGAAGCTATGGCTGCCCAATTCTTTAACTGTACTATTTTGAAGTTTTTAGACAGTGTGAACAATTCTAGCATTTATAGTATCAGAGCATACACATGTCTAACAAGTTATTGACAGTTGTGATGTAATGACAAAATAAAATCTTTGTCCTGGTTCTTGGTACAGAGATCCTAAAACCTTTTAGATTTAGATTTTTTCCATAGATTACTATCTATCATTTATTTAACATTTGTGCACATGTGTGGGGTGTATATCAGGTCACAGACAACTTGCAAGAGTCAGTTCTCTCTACCATGTAAATTGCTGGGATTAAATTCAGGTGGTAATGCTTTGCAGAAAGTTCCTTTAACTGCTGAGCCACCTTGCTGGCCCCAATATAATTAGTTATGTGAATCAGAGTCTTGCTATGTAGTCCAGACTGGCCTTCAACTTACAATCCTCTTTGATTCTGTCTTCTGAGTGTTGGGATTATAGGCATATTCTACTAGCCTGGTTAGATGTCTACTTGTATGATGGTGAGCGGTGGCTGATAGTCCTTTGCTAGCTTCAGGGTAGGGATTGGCCAACAAAACAGTAAGATTAAGATGTGATCAATAGCATGGACCTTTTAGGTTCTCTACCTTCAAAGTACACTGACGTAATGAAACCTCCATAAAGACATGATGGCATTCAGAGAGATTTCCAGTTGGTGAACACATACACATGCTGGGAGGGAGCATAGCAAGCCTGTACATGGTGCAGAGGCTTGGCTCCTTTCCTCTTCCTTTCCTGCTCTATGTATCTCTTCCATCTCCTGCATTTCACCCTCTATGGCAGGGCTCTCTCCCAATGCTGTGACCCTTTAATATAGTTCCTCATGTTGAACTGCCACTTCATAACTATAACTTTGCTGTTATGAATCTTATGTAAATATCTATAGTTTCGGATGTTCTTAGGTGACCCCCTTGAAAGGGTTTTTTGAACCCTGAAAGGGGTCACAACTCTTAGGTTGAGAACTGCTGCTCTACAATATGCTGGCAATAGTTAAGTACTTCTTGGAGTTCTGTGAATTGTGCTAACAAGTTATAGAATCTGGTGGGTGGGGGTACTGGGAATTTCCTGATTTCGCAGCAAGACAGGACAGAGTGTGGGTGAGTTACTGTTAGAATGTAGATCCGGAGTGATACCCAAAGGTTCACGTGGCAGGCACTATGTGGAGGTAGCAGAGCTTTTAAGATGTGAGGCCTAGTGGACAGTCTTGAAAGCATGCTTTTTGAAAACACAGTAGGTTCTCAGTCCCTCTCTCTTGTCTGTCATTTATCCTCACTATGAGGTAAACTATGCTGCCACATGTTGCCATTCTGATGTGGTGCCTTGATGTAGGCCCCAAAATACCAATTGTACCAACCAAACATGGACTGAAACTCTAACATTGTCTACCCAAATAAGCTTTTTCTTTTCATAAATGAATGATGACCAAACATTTGGGGATCTGATGTATGAGTCTGGTTTCTAAAGCAAGGGCTGATTTGTGAGACTGAATCAATCAATCATTCATTCATTTATTTATTTATTTATTTATTTATTTATTTATTTATTTATTTATTTATTTATTTATTTATTCAATTTAGATCCGGCTATCTACCCTCTCCTGGTTACCCCTCCCACAATCCTTCCCCCATCCCTATCCTCCTCTTCTTTGAGCAGGTGAGGGCCTCCCTGGGTATCCCCCCACCCTGGTACTTCAAGTCTCTGTGGGGCTAGGTGAATCCTTTCCTGCTGAGGCCAGACAAGGTAGGCCAGTGAGAAGACCATATCCCATGGACAGGCAAACCTGTGTCTTTAAACCTGTGGAATGTAACTTCAGGTAGCTGATATCAGAGTAGGATTGAATAAAGCTGTAAGATGCCTACTTGGTGTTGGAGACTGGGAAAAGTATTATTTCAAAGAACATGTGTTGTGCTGAGTAGAGACAAATACCTGTTCATCTGGTATCAGAAGAGCAGACACTCACTACAGAGGCTCATCTGAGTAAGCCTTTCTCACCAGTGTCTGGACTAGCCCTCTGAATGAACTGGCAAGGACCCCTCTCTCCTTAAAAGATGTGCTTCCGTACTTGACCCACTCTCAGTATAATGTTGACTACAGCACACTTGGGATGACAGTGGCTACAAGGAGCCACAAGTGGTTTGGAGCTCTTCTTAGAATTTTAGATGGAGACCTTTCCTTCATCTTTCTCTATCACGTTTAGAGCTCTTGTACTGTCATACTTCACAATGCTTGCCAGATACTTTCATCTTGTCTCTTTCGGTACCTTATGGGTTTTGTGTGTGTGTGTTGGTTTCCTTACCCACTAGCAGTGCCTCCCGTTCAGATTTGACAGGATTGCCGATTACGGTCTTCTCAAGAGGGTGGTCACCTTCTTGGTTTGATGCACACAGTCTAGAACCACAGTTTTCCTGCTGGGATAAAATGCTTTCTGGGTCAAAGAGTTGGTTTCAATGAATTATACAACAGATACCTTTTATTAAAGGATGAGAGGTGACTTCTCACTATGTTGCCTAGTCTGTTCTCAAACTCCCAGCACCTGACCCTTTCACCTCAGCTGGCACAACAGGCGCACTTCACTGTGGCCAGCAACAGACCCACAAAAGCAACCCAGTGCCATTAAAACAACATAGTCCAGTTTGGATTGCTGAAATGACAAATTCTAAAAACACCACAGAGAATCCAAACTACCCTTTAAAAACATGTATTTAGGGTGTGTGTGTGTGTGTGTGTGTGTGTGTGTGTGTGTGTGTGTGTGTGTGTGTGTGATGCTATAGCTGTGGAGGTCAAAGGACAGCTTTCCATAAATGGTTCTCTCCTTCTACCATGTGCTTCCTGTGAATTAAACATATGATTACCGGCTTGGCAGGAAGTACCATTATCATCTGAGCCATCTCACCAGTTCCAAAGCACCTTTATATGGATTCAAAATGCACAAGGATGCAGACATTTATCTTCACCAGTTATGTTTTCCTGGTTTTATCATTTTAGGCTCTATATAAGTAACCATGGAAAGCAGACTCAACACCATTGTGTATTACATGTTAGGTATTGCTAAACACATATCATCTCCATCATACAGATGAGGAAAGCAAAACGAAGATAAATTGGGTAGGTTTGCTATGATTGCATTGTTGGATAATGGAAATGGGAGAGTTAACATTTCATCTCAGGGTATATTCATTCATCAATGAATGAATATGTTCATTCATAGTCTCATCTTCCCCCCTCACCCTCTGTCTCTCTTAACATTAGATCCACATTCTGCTCATGGGAAGTCCCACATCTGAGTAAAGAATGTGTCATACAGCCAGTCTACTCAGGTGTCAATGCTGGCTTTTGAACTAGAAAATAGAACATTTATCTCTAGACTAGAGACTCTGTTTCTTGTTTCTCTTCTATGTTAAGTTAGAGATCAGTTAAGATACTTCTGACCATGAATAAAAATATCAACTGTCACTTGCCATCTTTGTGGTGGAGGCTTTTTCTGAGTGTAGCAGTTTGGTTTTATGAGCTACTCAGGTGAATTTCATGCCTGGCAGGCAATGTTTGTGAATCTTTCTGTCTTTAGGTGCAGGGGGAAAACACCTTTCTGCATTGTGCAGATGAAGTAAGAGCTTTCAGAGGAAGGAATAAAAGAAATTCCTGCGTCAGTCTCATTGCTTCAGTCTTTTCCTGTTGTAAAAGAAAGTGCTGGGGGAGTGCCCAGCAGGCCTGGGCACCTCAGGCTGGAATAGAAGCTCTGCCACTTCTTCCTTTCTACAGTGCCTCAGGGGGGTGGTTGCAATTCGGTGTTCTTTAAAGGTGTCTTCAGAGCTTCCTAGATACCAGCTTGGAATGAAGTGCACGGTCTATGCCAAAAGACATGCTGTTTTCCAGCACATCTGATCTGAAGCACTGGTTCATTTATAAGGCAGGGGCTTTGCTTTAACTCCCTTACAACTGTAAGTGATCCAGTACGGCATTTCTTAAGTGTGGGCATTTAACAAATTGACTTTGATTTAAGATGTTCCGATTTTCTGAGAAGTCTTATTCATCTTGAATGGAACTGTGACTCAACTGAACCCAATTTCAAATTCATCATGGCTGGCGTTAAGCAAATTAGAAGCGATATTAACTGTGTATTTCCTTGAACTTCACCAGCAAGACAGACATAAGTGACACTGTTATACCGCAAAACACTGCCAACAGTTCATGTGCTGGCTTACTGTCAAGAAACCAAAACAGAAGCAAAACCAAGCACACCAAACCTTACTGCTTGCCTTTCAACCTGAAATTATTTTTGTAGTCTAATGCAATAGCAATGATCTCTTGCTTCCTAACCTAATTGTGTCAGGTTGAAATATATGGTCACAAATCAGCTTCATAAAGATAATCAGTTTGAAATGATCTGTCATGAATTCTTCTAAAAGAAGCTTTGCTTGAAATAACAGGGAAAAAATTTGGCTCACATGGTTTTCTGATCATCAGATGGCCCTCTGGTCCTCCTTAGCTGTCATTCTGTGGCATGTTCCCTCTCAGATGAGAAACACTTGTCATTGAGCACATTATGACAAGTTTCTTCTGTGCCATTTGACCTGTTGTTTCTTTAAACAAAATTCTTCACAAAGTGGAAAGCAGCCTATACTACAAATGTACTTAAGTCAATTGTCATGGCAATCTAAAGAGTGATGGTAAGCATGCTCTCAGCAGCTCAGCCCCTGGTCTCTCTAGGAGCGTCTAGAGACATGGTGTATTTTATTCAGGAAGAGAAACAGCTATGTTGCCGCTCTGGGACAATTTAGAAACTGATAGCATGGGAAAGTCCTGATAGCATAGCAGGTTTGGCACTTTTCAATTAAATGCTTGATAAATGAATTTCTTTGGGATTGTGCTCGTTTCTTTAATAGCACCCACAAAAGTGGGAAGTGAGTTGATTTTATGATGTGGAAGAATTAAAAGCATATTGCAAATGGCCTCTGAAAGAAAACATTTTCAATCATTTGTTTCAACTATACCAAGGTTGCCAGTTCCTAATGGCTCTCTGGGGCACTGGTAGTATACCCAGGGCCTGTATATGTTCTGTCTCTCTGAGCTGAGCAAGGAAGATCAACAACAGCAGCTTTGCAGAACTGTACCATTGCTGATGGTGAACTCTTGGTTCCTTTTTGTTTACACACAGCAGGAAGTTCTGGTTAATGAGTCATTTGTTTCCCCAGAGTATAACTTCAGCTGAATATTGAGGCGTATGGGACTGGAGAGGTATGACACAGGCAGCAGGAGATTTTACACATCAAAAAGACACACCTCTGCTGCGACCCACAGACCCATCCAAAAACTAAACAGACTGGGCCAGGTGTCTTCACTGTGTTCTTTTTGCAGCAGGCTCTCCCTTCATTAAGTTTCACCTTCCCTTCTTTGTTACTATTATCTGGCTTTAGAAAACCATGCCTCCTTGTTTCTCCACAAGGCTCCCCCCATTTTTGTGTTAGCTGTTTGTTTGAGACAGGGTACCCGAGGCTGACTCCTAACTTGCAATGTAGCTGAGGGTGACATTGAAGTCCTGATTCTCCTGTCTTAATTTCCTAAGCTTTGGGATTCAGGTGTGTATCGCCATGCCTGACTTGGTTGGTATTGGCTATTACTCTGACCTGCTAGAGTGGGTGTAAAGAACTGTCAGTGTTGTAGCTGCATTTCTGCTTTAATGAAATCTTTCAGTTAAAGGTGTACTCATCTGGGAAGACAGAACTTCAGATAAGGAATGGACTCTATCAGATCTCCCTGTAGGAAAAGCTGTAGGGCACCTTTTCCTGATTAATGATTGATGGGAGAGGGCCCAGCCCACTGTGGGTGGTGCCATCTTTGAGCAGATGGCCCTGGTGTTCTATTAAAAGCACAGTGAGCGAGCTATGGGGAACAAGCCAGTAAGTAACATTTCTTTATGGTCTCTGCTACAGTCAGAACTCCAGGTTCCTATCTTGATTTCCTGCCTAGATGGATTGTAAACTATAAAGGAAAATAAACTCTTCAAGTTACTTTTGCACACAGTGTCTACCACAGCACTAGGGAGTAATCCAGAGCACATGGCCTTCCTGTGTCGTTATTGGTGTGAGGAGATGAAGTAGCAACGGAAGTATGCAGTATGATTTCCTTCAATGGCAAAGAGGGAGGAATGTGATAATTGGAACATTTTATTCACTGAAAAGTATATAAACCAGAACCTTTAGAAATGCTACAGTTCTCATACTTAAAAACAGAGCTTTTGATACAAGAATTACCACAGAGAGGAAGGCTTTTTTTTTTTGTGACAAAGTTTCTCATAAAAGGATTTTTGAACCCATAGAGATCTGCCTGCCTCTGCCTCCTGAGTGCTGGGATTAAAGATGTGTACCACTATGTCTGGCCCAGAGAGGGACGTTTAATTCCCAACTGGCAGTATTTCACATTGACTTCTGTTGCAGAAACTTCTAGGTGCTTTTATTATCACTGAGAGGGGACGGGATAAAAAGAAAATATTGATTTGTACCTTTTCATGAAGATTTTCCAATAGTTTTTCCACCTGTAACTTGTCGTCTTTGATTCTGTCAAGTTCAGCTTCTTTCTTTTTGTATTCCTCTTGGATTTTGAGCAGATGCTTCAAGAAAGATCAAAGATCATGGCATTACTCATTTAGGCTCACACTTCAGGTGCAATCTTTGGCTGATGTTAGCTATCAAGTAGACCAGCCTCACTTCCCCCTCTACCAATAGTGCCCTTTTCCACACAGAGAAAAAGTATCTTGGGGAAATCAAGATAACTTTTTACTCTCTAAACATTTGGTTCTCATGTATTTTTTCTGTACTTGTTTATATTTTATAAAGGATCAAAGAAACTCACAGTCACTTAGCTTCTTCTCTGCCCCAGCCATGCAGTGAATAGTGTACAAACAGTATCTTGATTGTTGAGGAGACATGAACTAATGTTGAAAAACATTTTTGTAAAGTCGTCTGTCTGGCACACCAAGTTTGGTTTGTGTAGAGAAGATAGTCATGAATCCAAATTTCACATATGTTAAGTTTCCATATCAGAAGGAAGGAAGTGGATTTGTTATCAGCAACAGCAAGAAATACTATTTATTGAATTTCCTCGTATTTACTAAGCACCACGCTAAGTATATTAGCACACAAGCACATTAATTCAGATAAGAAGCAGCATAGTTAGATTTCAAAGCAGGCCAGGTATCTCTGACATTCCTTTGTCTTAATACATATTTATTATAAATCTTTTGAGATAAAATGGGAAAATGTTGCTCATTCTTTATAGTACTATTTTCCCAAGGGAGAAACACAATCAAAGTAAATGAAGTTATTTTTTAGGACTCTCAGACCTATGCACGGAAGTGGCACAACTGTTCATATGTGTAATGCTTTCAGAAGCAACCCAGGAAGAAGGGAGACACAATGATAAAGGTGTGTCCAAAGTCTTATTTTCAGACTTGCAAAAGATCATCAGCTAAGAACAAGGTACAATTAATGTTGTCAAAGCCTTTTGAAGGCTAGCTACAGGGACACTATTTTGGTAGAAAGATCTCTGATATAATTTATGTATTCTAATTAAACTCTGTGGTGACAAGCAAAGGAAGGTAAGCATTTTCACACATTTGGCTAATGGGAAAGGTGAAATATTAATGTGATATTACTTGTCACCCAGGAAGACAATGGTAACAGCAGTAAGAACACAGGGATGCTAGTGCCATAAGAATCCCTGTTCACCATTTATAAGTTCCAACCAGCAATTAGTTTGCCCTAGATAATTTCAAGGCACAGAGTTGAAATGCATTGCACAATTAAAATGTAAGGAAGATGGCTGGCAGACTGTGATGATAGACTATGATCATACCCTTTCTCAGAAGCACTGCTCCTTCACTCTAGTGAGAGGAGGTTGTCGAAAGCATTTAAACAGGAGGTTCACTGTGGTGATGGCCACATCACATTTGAGATCCTCACCACCTGTTATTCAATTTCCATTGGATTTAATTATTTCCTTTTCTTTTTCTTCAGATGAATCTTTGGAACTGATTTTATTTCTATTATGTGTGTTTGTATGTGTACACACATGCCTGCACATGTGTGAGTACCCATGGAGGCCAAAAGAGACTATCAGATCCCACGAAGCTGGAGGTATAGGTGGTTGTTAGTTGTCCAGTGTGGCTGCTGGGAACCAAATTCTAATCCTCTGTAAGAGCAGTAACTGCTCTTAATCATAGAGTCGTGTCTCCAGCCCTGCAGTTTAATTTCTATATTTGGAATTATGTGCTTGTAAAGTCACATAAATAACTGTGAAAATAAAATAAAAGCTAAACTGGTGTTATAATCCTAAAACACTGATACCTACTTCATGGTCTCCATTTCCATGAAAATCAAGAATGAAATGCTTTGTTATTTCTTCTAAAAGACTATTATTTTGTGGTTTTAACCAAGCATATACTTACTGATGTGCATTTTATTGTATGCAAGTAATTGAGACTTTTCATAACGATCCCTGGCAATCCCTGCAGTCTGAAGTAACTTCTTCAGCACACCTGGTGGTAAACAAAGCTGATGCTCTTCTTCCAAACAGCACAGGAGAACAAACTGCCGTACCTGTTGCATCCCTTGTAGGGCTTGCTGCAGAAGTTTCAGCTGCTGCTCCTTGTTTGGGTCATCCTCCCTGTGGGCTTTGCCTTGTTCCTGTTTGAGCAGTTCTACCTCATTCCGGTAGGCGTCCAGCTGCCAACGGAGGCTATCATTTTCCTCCTTCAGAGCTTCTGCCTGTGACACTAAGGCTAAGTCAACAGAAGATGGAAAATTGTAAGCCTTCTGTCTAGATGTTTTCACGTTACGCCGGAGGGCTATGAAAACTTGGTACTTTAAACCAATGTGTACAAAAAGATGCTCGCCGAAAAACTTTTGGTCCATTCCAGTTGTTCATAGTAGTAACAGATGGACACAAAAGCAGAAAGGCTTGCTTTCAAGAATAAAACAGGATTCCAAAACATGAATGTCTTCACTGTGGTTCATAGCATCTACTACTTTGATGTGAAATGGAGCAAGTGATGAAAGCATAGCACTGACCAAATATAGGACTGACTGCCTTAACATACAACCGAATACACAGCCATTTTGTTAAAAGAAACTAACATTCGCTAATCTTATAGAAAAAAGTAATTGCATGAACTAAGATAACATTTCTGCTTTCTGTATATGAAGAAATCTCCACTGCATCTTAACAGTGACTACGAAGCTGAACAAACAACCTTTTTTTGCTTGTTTGTTTGATACAGGGTCTCTCTTCATAGCCTTGCTGGCCTGTAACTTCCTATGTAGACCAGGATGGCTTGTAGCCTTGACTAGCCTGGAGCTTGCTGTGTAGACCAGGCTGGCTGGCTGGCCCTGAAAACATAGTGACCCGTCTCTGCCTCTCAAGTGCTGTGATTAAATGCATGGGGCCACCAAGCCTGGCCCAGAAACATTTCTTAATGTCTTCAGAGAACTGAAGTTATTAGGCAAATGAGTCCTTAAACTAGAGATAGAGACACTGAATACAACAACTCACAGCTTATAGAACCAGAAATCCATGAGCAGAAACCCTCATGGGAACCAGTGCTGGGATAGAGAAACAAATCGAATTACTGAAGGCACAGCATGGACAAGCCTATGAATTAAAAACTCCAAAGTGATTACTTTACCCTTTAGGTCCTATCAGAGAAAAGTCTCTTCCTGCTTCACAGGGAGAAAGGAACAGGTTTGAAGGTTGAAATAACAGAATATTCTGTACTTAATAAGACTTGCTCCCAGGGCAGGGGAAACTATTTTATTAGAACCTTTTGGAGTTTTAAAAGGGCATAAATGAGCTGAAGAAAGGGAGATGTTTAACTCTAGACCACTGGTTCTCAACCTGTGGGTCATGACCCCTTTGGGAACCCCATGTCAGATACCTTGATTATCAGATATTTACATTACAATTCATAACAGTAGCAAGATTACAGTTATGAAGAAGCAATGAAATAATTTAAAGGTTGGAGGTCACCACAACATGAAGAACTGTATTAAAGGGTCACAGCATTAGGAAGGCTGAACCACTACGCTAGACCCTTCTAGCCATCTTGTTCCAGGCAAAGCTGGGAACAAATGTGAGACTCACCAGTGAAGTTTGCTATCAGAGGCACAGGGTCATTAAAGCCTTCGAGTTAGGGCTGGGATACACTTCAGATGCTAGAGTGCTTACCTAGCATTCAAGAAGCCTGGGTTTGACCCCAGTGCCATGTGAAACCTGGTACCGTGACACATACCTGTAATCCCACAACCCATGAGGTGGAGCAGGGAGATTAGAAATTTGAGGTGATCCACAGCCAGGGATCTCTCTCAAAGATTTTCTCAAAAAAAAAAAAAAAAAAAAAAAAAAAAAAAAAAAAAAAAAGAAGAATAAGACTTACTCATAGAACTGGAGAATGTATTTCCTCTTCTCTACACAAATGAAAGTCCATTTGCTAGAGTTCATTATATACAGAACAGTACTATCTGATATTTAACAAAAATTTATAAGAAATAATAAATTTCAAAGATCAGTTTGAGAACACAAAGACACATCAAAACTGACTTGGATGTGGCAAGGATGCTTGTGAAAATAAACAGCACAGAAGAACAGATGAATGATGGAAGTAAAGTTAGAAACGCTAAGGAAGAATAAGAAACACTAGTAATCAAAAGCACTATACTAGGCAGAAGACCTTGGGCAGGCCATTAGACTGGATGTGGCTGAGGAAAGAATCTCTGAGACTGGGGATATAAGAACGTAAAATGCTATAACTGAAAACACGCTTTAGCCCCTCTCGGATTGTTTAACAAACACCCAAGACTGGGTAGCTTATGCTCAATAGAAATGTATTACTTTACAGCTTTGGAAGCTGGGAAACCCAAGATCAAAGCACCAGCTCTTCTGTATTTGGTGAATGCCGACTTTCACATTCATAAATGTATTCTCACCCCAGAACAGTGCAAGGCAGCTCTCCGGGGCCTCTTTCATAAGGGCACTAAGCACCATCCCAAAGCTCTACTACCTAAATGATGAGTAGGCTTCATCATATAGATTTTGGGCGATATAAACACCCAGGTCCCCACAAAAGCAGGAAGAAAAAAATGACTCATAGAAAAATAATAGGATATCCAATAATAGAAGAGAAAAAGCAACATTTGAAACAATAATGATTAAATATTTCCCCAAACTTGTGCCATACACAAAACTACACAGACATCTATGAAGCTCACAGAGCATTAAAGATAAATGCCCTCAAATATACAGAGTTTAGCAATTCAAAACAGAAACAATTCTTTATTAAATAGGCCAGAAGAAAACCATTACCTCACCCATAGAGGAGTAAATAGAAACATTAAATACAATTTCTCAGAACTATACAAATCAAGAGAAGGGAGGGAAATATTTTAGCAAAAAAAAAAAAAAAAAGTCACTAATGTAGAATTTTGTGCCCTGTGAAATTCTGTTCAAACGGAACTAAGAATAAATAAAGATTTCTTTGGCTAAATAAAAACTGACGGGAAAGCCGGGCAGTGGTGGCACATGCCTTTAATCCCAGCACTTGGGAGGCAGAGGCAGGCGGATTTCTGAGTTCAAGGCCAGACTGGTTCTACAGAGTGAGTTCCAGGACAGCCAGGGCTACACAGAGAAACCCTGTCTTGAAAAACCAAAAAAACAAAAAACAAAGCAAAAAACAAAACAAAAACAAAACTGAGGGGGAATTCTGACTGTAATATTAAAAAAGGTTGTTCAGAGCAAAGAAAAATGATATAGTTTGGAAATTCAGATCTACACAAAGAAATAAACATAAAAGATAACTAAGTGATGGTAAAATAGCATCTTTTATTTGATCTTGAGTGTAATGTTCCAAATGGCAGTGATGACTGTGCATACATTTATGAATGCTTTGCACACATCAAATGAATGACAGCAATGATGCACGGGATGAAACAGGAACTGGAAATATTTTGTTATTGTATGATACTTGCATGATCTGAAACAGCTAGACACAAGTGCAATGAAATATAAGGAGGGAAGAGAAAAAAATCAAAGACAATGCTTGATAAAACCATATATAGAGGAAAAAGTCTGGAGGACAAGTTAGGAGGGGAGAAGGAGGAGAATCAAAGAAAACCGCAGCAAATATGGTAGGCGTTTAAGATGGCACTGCTCTGAATGGACCATTCAAAAGGCAGAGATGGGCACTAGCCTGCCTCAACCAAGTCCCTCACCTATGCATGATACACATGTCTATATTCTCAGGACTCATGAGGCCACAGCAAGAGGATGGCTTCAAGTTTGAGGCCAGTCTGGTCTACACAGTAACTTAGTTTTAATGAGCAGTCCATTCTCTGGATTAGTTAACAAAGCAAGCACTTGATAGAATACTTCCTACAAACGCACACCGTATTCAGTACTTGACCTTATTTACCCCTAAACTATGAAATAAATAAAAAGTATAGAATAGTTAGAATAGTTGTAAATGTAAAGTGAATGATGTGCTCACTGTGCCTTGAAGCCATTTGTGTTGGAGTGCAATCACCAAAAGCATTAGCCCCACAACTTACTCAAGCCACGTACTGCACAGTAAGTTTTGAGCCATCCAGACCTCTTTACTGTTTTTTAATAAAACCAAGAACAACAGGAAGCAACAAAAAATTAATTCCACCAACCATACTAAGACTCAGTTATGTGAACCATAATAAATATACTTTAAATGGAAAACATACATAGAAAGCAAAGAGATGGAGAGAGATGAGATAAAACTATTTTCATAGTAATTAAAAGAGCACATAGCTTGGAGATCCAACAACTTACTTTTAAATAATACATGGGACAAAGAGATGTCAATGCTGCAACTAAATAAAAAAGAAAGCACATTTTCTTTAAATCTGTGGGGTGTGGCAAAGTGGTGTTTAAAAGGAAATTTGTAGGAAGAAATGCTTATGTTAGAAATGAAGATCTATGATCCTGTATGAAATGTGCTACCTTAGGAAACTAGAGAGAAGAATAAATTAAACGAGTTAAATATTCCTTTGCTAACAGTTGGCAGTTTCTTACACAATTCAATATATATTTGTCATAAAGCTGAGCAGTTGTGCTTCTTTGTGTTTTCTAAATGCCCCTCCACAATCCCATGTTTGCGTATTTATATTCCCATTTACTCATAATTCTCCAAACTTGGAAGCACCTAAGATTTCTATTAGTGGGTTAATGAAGAAATAAGTTGTGATATATTCAGGCAATGCAATGTCATTCAGTGGTAAAAAGAAATGAATTCTCAAACCAAGAAAAGTCACAAAAGAAACAAAGATATGATACTAAGGGAAAGAAGCCAGTCTGAAAATGTTCCACACTAGTTGATTCCCATTGTGTGACATTCTGGGAAAGGAAACACCATGGAGACAGCAAAATGATTCATAGCTGCCAAAGGCCACCAGGGACAGGTAAACAACAGGCAGAACACAAACTTAGGGCAGTAAAACTATTTTGTATGCTACCACCATGGAGGAGACATGCCATTATACATGTGATAATTCCTACAAAATATAGTATGTAATACCCACACCAGAGGAGCCCTGCTGTAAAGCTATGGACTTGGAGTGATGATGTGCCAATTAGGCCCACTGATTGAGATAAATGTGCTGTTAAGGTGATAGACACTGATGGTGGGTGGTGCAGGAGATGTCCTCTGTAGACAAGGAGTATACAGGGACTCTTTATTTTCTTTTCCCTTTACAGTGAATCAAAAAAAATCTTTTTTTTTTTTTTTTTTGTTTTTGTTTTTGTTTTTTCGAGACAGGGTTTCTCTGTGTAGCCCTGGCTGTCCTGGAACTCACTCTGTAGACGAGGCTGGCCTCGAACTCAGAAATCCACTTGCCTCTGCCTCCCAAGTGCTGGTAATAAAGGCATGGGCCACCACTGCCCAGCTCCAAAAAAATCTTTTAAAAGAAAATTTATTAATCAAAATGGCGATGCATGGAGAAACCCATGTTAAATTTCATTATTTATCAGTTTGTGCATAGTTCCAAGGTCAAAATTATAAAGCCTATTTCCAAATATTTAGTCAGAGGACTTTCATTGATCCAATAGACATTTATTGAGTACTCTCTGTATTCCAGGCTCATGACTATGGGTAAAAATAGGTGGTTCCATTAGTCTCTATTGCTCACCCACTACATCAAGGGCAACATTTTCCTTTCCCATGGTGTTCTGGCTATGTACACGTTAGGCTAGAGCTTCGCCACTTAGCTACCCTCTCATTCCACATCTTCAAAATGCCAATAGAACATGAAATCTGGAAACCAAGATATCAGGTTGGACCCAAATTACAAAACTATACATTGAGTGTGTAAGTGGGTTAAAAGGCACCTGGACAAGATGTATATTTTCTCAGCTATCTCTGGGGGTTGATTTTTGGATGGGTAGAAAGTAAAAGAAAAATAATGAATTCAAACAATTAAAATGATCTATCCTAATAGATGGTAGAAGAATCTAGATTTCAAAGGAAAGCTTTGGAGGCCAGGGAATCTGTGTCAGTCATGACTGCTACAGGCAGCCCCTGGAAAGGCAATGTCTGAAGCTCTCAAAGTGAAGGTGAAGATCAACGGGGACCTCAGGCTGTCTGAGATGGCAGGAACAAGGAGTGTTCATTCAGGAAAACAAAAGATAAGGAGCAGAGCCAGTCCAGGAGAGTGACCATGTGAGCTGCAAATGGCAGGAGAATGTCTGTCCTACTGGATTTGCTCATTTTGGTCACATCCCTCCTTTCTGTTCTTAGTGGAAATAGCATCATCCTATAGACTGGCTGCTCGCATGGATTCAAAAGGCAAAAAGAAAGCTGCAATTCAAGCAGTCCTCTCTCTGCTTCCTGTTTACCATGATGTAAGCAACTCAGTTATGCCTTCTTCACTATGATGAACCAAAACCTTCAAAACCTTGATGGAGAAGCACCCTCTGTCCCCTTAAAAGTGACAGAAGAGGAGGCTCATGAAGGACTCAAAGACTCAACCTCTGTGTAAGGAATATGGTTTATAAAGATGAGTTATATGTAGAAAGAACCTTCTTGTTTTTTTGGCAGAGTCTCAGAAAGTCCAAGCTGGCTTTGAACTCACTATGTAGCCAACTATGATCTTGAACTCTTGTTTTTCTTGCCCTTCCTCTCAAGTGCTGAGATGTCAAGCATAGGCTACATGTCTGGATTTACAGAGAACTCTATCCTCAAGCTAAGACATATCTCATTCCTAAAAGGAATCTGCCTTTAGGAAGAACTGAGTATAATTAAATGTCTTGAACCCAAGAGTGTTCCTAAAGTTGTCAGGCTCCTATGGTTAGATTGTCTATCTAAAGCAGACTCACTGTAATAGGAAGCATGTCTCTGTTCACATTTGTTTTCAACGAATGGTCATGTAATTATCTTGATATGGTAGTTTGAAATCTCACATTTCAGTTTATGAATTATAAAAGACCCTTTTCATGGCACATCCATTTTGTGTGTGGTTTCTAGAACTGATTTTAATTACTTCTGTATCCAAACGGATTTTACGCCTTTGAAGGGAAAGCCATTACATACAGACTTCCATTCCCAGACCTCTAAATATTATCTACCCTTGCCATCTCACAGTGGCTGAGATATTTCTCATCAGGCATTCACAGTACCAAAGGAAGATGATATAAGTGATTAGTGTGTGAAGAAAATGGTATAGGAAAAGGGACATTAACCATCGGTCAAACGGAGAATGTAATCTTTGGTTTGTTTCCTGGATCAGTCCCAAGGACAGTATCAAGTTGGAGTCGGGCTGCATAGCACACAGACTGCTCCGCAAAGCGTGATTCCTACAGATGGACAGATGTTTGTTTCTACTTTGGTGCGAATGTCATTTGATGATTCACATGGCTCAAAAAAAAAAGTAACATTTCATTTTCCTCCCTTTTGTTTCTTCTTGTACTACAGGCCAGTGATTATGTTCATGTTGTACATGTCACAAGGAGAGGCTCAACGGAAGAAAGGGCAGATCCAAGAGAACACTGAGAGGGATACTCTCTAGTTTGAATGTGAAAATATTCCTCTCTGAGAAAATGAGGAAGACAGAGTGCTTGTGTCCTGCCTGGGGAAAAGGTCGGGCTGATGAGCATAGACGGACAGCTGAAGGCAAGCAAGGACAGATAATAATCTTTTCAGTTTATACCTGACACTAAGCAAAAAAAAAAAAAAAATAAAGAAGGAGGTAATGATTACCTATAAAGCTGGTGGGGTGGGGAATGCTTCTCTACAAAATGTATTTCTCACTCTCTGAAGTAAAGGTTTTTGTCATTTTAATGAGGGCATAAAGTCTTTCCTTTCACAGACTTAATATTAATTGGTCCCATTCCTGAAATGGGGGTCTTTTGTACATTGCCAGAACATTGAAAAGTTCGATATTACCTTTTAATAATATGTTTGAGTAGGTGAACTCATCGGTCTTGATACTGAAGAGCACAGTATGGTGAATGCATTCATATTCTGCCATCATTAGTGTTCAGCTTCTTTTTTCTGACTATTTCTTATGTAGGAAACAGTTTTCTTTATGCCAATGGCTTCTTAGATCTGAGGGCTGCCAGTTTCTCATGACAATATGAAAATATGAAGGCAGCCGTGAACACCTACTCCTAGAGGAGCCACTGAGAGCAAGCTCTCAGACATGTGTCTGAACAATGAAGAATCCAAACAGATTTTGTTTTAAATATTAAAAATATTCAACAATGTAAAGGAAACAAACAAGCAAAAACAAATAACAGTACATTTAGTAATTCAGCTACTTTTGGAAAATTTCATTATAGAAGATGCTAAAAAATGTTACAAGATGATAGAAAATGTTAAGCATTTCTTTCCAAGCTCAGAAAACATCTGAGCCTGAGCAAGTCTCACAGGGTAAAAGGTAAAAACGAGGGAGATGATCTAAGTACAACCTACAGAGGTGGCTACAGGGGGCTTCAGGCAAATTTTCAAGTGTTCCTTGATTCTCTTTGCTTCTGTATGCCATTATTTCGACTCCAGCCAGGCTTCTGCCATCACAGATGCATCTAGGACACCGTGGTCCCCCTTTATGACACCTACATCTCTTTGTCAAATACAGAATCCCCCCTGGTTAATTGTCTCTTTGCCCTTGATCACTCCAAGACTGTTCTCTTTCCTAAATCCTTAAACTCTTGGAGGGCCAACTTCATCCAGTCTCCTAATTGATTTTTGGATCAATTCTACCACCAACTTCTCAGCACCCTGTTTCTCCTGAAAACCTTTGACCAAGCTGACCGTGCCAGCCTGTGACTCATGGTCCCTTGACTCAACTTTCTCTGCTCTTCCTCCTGGGCCTCAGAGTACTTTTAAAGGAAGCTGTAGAATTAGGCAGCTAAGTTAATATGGACTCAGGTTAGCCCTTGCTGACGGGATCTCTCAAATCTTTCTTGTTCCTTCCCTGCTTTCTACAATATGTACTTGATATCTATTCTTCACTCTTTATGGTTTTATTTCTAAATAGCTCCTGTGATTAATGGATGCTCGATCTCTTACTATACAATGAAGTCTGGGCTGCATATATACTTTCAGCTTCTCATTCTCTTTTGTCAGAGAAAATTCTCTTTAAAATGTAAGCTTCATTCAAGTTTGGATCCATTTTTTTTTCTTCCACAATTTCCCATAAATGTTCTCACATCTTCTAGTATTGAAGAAGTCACATTCTTTTATAATCCTCTTCCCTTTTATTGAACATCAAAAATCAACTTTAGAAGTGCACATTTGTAATCCCAGAACTCAGGAGGAAGAGGCAAGAGTCCTGTAAGTTTGAGATCAACTTGGACTACAGAGTGAGTTCCAGAGTGATTTGGGCTCACAGCAAGACCCTGCCTCTCGATGTCTCCTCCACATCAACCTCAACCATAACAACAAGTCCTTTCATTTCAGTCCATTTATGTAAGTTCCACTCTGTGGTCTACTTTGTGCTCCTCCTCACCATCCCAAAGATGATGAAGGTCTAAGAATGGGATCTTTCTTAGTAACAAAGCATTTACAGAAGTAACCAAATTACACTCTAGTCATTATGGTGGGTCGCAAGCTGATATGATTAGTTCCCTTACAGAAAGGAGAAATTTGAGCATGGAGACAGACAGATTCCATGTGAGCAACAAGGCAGAGATTGGGGTAATACACCTCTGTGCCAAAGAACTCCAGCAGTTGCTGCCAAACAGCCAGAAACTGGGAGGGGTTAGAACACATTATGCTCCATGTTGACACACTTTTTGGCTATTAAATTGGGTTCTTATACCTCTACTTTCCAACCCTATTACACCCCAAACCCTTCCATCCCCCCCCACCCAGCACTAGGTAGGAGAGAAAGATGGTTATCGGGGAAAGGGACCATAGACCTCTTTAGACTACTTCCTGTTGATTAGGGGTATTGGGTACCTAAGGGAGGTCCAATCTTCACTGTCATAAGAATATTTTGAGAAGCACCTAAAGAAATGCTCAACATCCTTAGTCATCAGGGAAATGCAAATCAAAACAAGTCTGAGATTCCACCTCACACCAGTCAGAATGCCTAAGATCAAAAACTCAGGTGACAGCAGATGCTGGCGAGGATGTGGAAAAAGAGGAACACTCCTCCATTGTTGGTGGGACTGCAAGCTGGTACAACCACTCTGGAAATCAGTTTGGCGGACCCTCAGAAAAATGGACATACTACCTGAGGACCCATCTATTCCACTCCTGGTCATATACCCAGAAGTTGCTCCAACATGAAATAAAGACACATGCTCCACTATGTTCATAGCAGCCATATTTATAATAGCCAGAAGCTGGAAACAACCCAGATGTCCCTCAGCAGAGGAATGGATACAGAAAATGTGGTACATTTACACAATGGAGTACTACTCAGCTATTAAAAACAATGACTTTATGAAATTCTCAGGCAAATGGATGGAACTTGAAAATATCATCCTGAGTGAGGTAACTCAGTCACAAAAGAACAAACATGGTATATACTCACTAATAAGTGGATATTAACCCAAAAGATCGGAACACCCATGATTCAATTCACAGCAACTGTTGGACTGAGTGTGGGGTCCCAGATGGAGGAGTTGGAGAAGAGACTGAAGGAGCTGAGGGAGTTTGCAGCCCCATGGGGAGGGAGCAACAGTGTCAACTGGTCAGGCCCCGTGATGCTCCCAGAGACTGAACCACCAACCAAAGAATACACATGGAGCGACCCATGGTGCTTGCCACATATGTGGCAGAAGAGGGCCTTGTTGACCATCAGTGGGAGGAGAGGCCCTTGGGTCTGGGAGTGTTAGATGCCCCAGTATAGGGGAATGCCAGGGAGGGAAGATGGGGGTGGGTGGGTGGGTGGGGGAATACCCTCGTAGAGGCAGGGGGAGGGGGGATGGGACAGGGGGTTTGCAAAGGGGAGACCTGGAAAGGGGAAAATATTTGAATTGTAAATAAAGTATTAAATCAAATAAATAAATAAATAAATGTAATAAAAAGAAATGTTTAAAAAAAAAAGAATATTCAGCAATCCAGCCACAGCAAAGCAGCAATCCAGGAAATGCAGCAGCAGAAACCAGCAGGGACCAGTAGCAGCTACCACACCCCCTCTCAGGGCTCTCCCATTTATCCCTGTCCAGAGTCTCCAGAATTAAACTATCCGCAGCTGGCAAAAATCACATCCCTGCTAGTGCAGGAGACAAGTTATCACCTGCTGTGATGCAGCCTCTTACCCCACACCTGGGATTAAAACAAAAACAGATTCACATAACTGTTTCTTTTTTAAAGAAACCAAAACTCTCACAACAGTTCCACAGCCTTTAGAAGGAACCAAGTCTGCTGATAACATCCAGCTTATTTTCCTAGTCTTCAAAAAATTAAGACAATTAAACCTTGACTGTTAAGTCTCTCACCGTCTACAGTACTATTCCAGCTCTAGTGAACTAATATACTCATCTGTTCTCTAGTCTCTGAGAGGAGAAAAGGCTCAGTTTATGCTCTTTAATTTTCTTCACCTATACTGCAGCCTTACACTAAAGCCTTTCCTCTGTTCCTCTATGAAGGGCTCTCGCATCTTCTTCATCCCAGTGACATCACTCTAGATGCAGTCTTTATTATTTCACAACTCTGTTCCTGTAACAGGATCTGACTGGTCTGTCTTTTTCTAAAATTATCTTCTAAAAAGTAGATTTCATGCTGCTTTCATCATAGCAGTGTTGTGGTCTGATGTGCTTATGGTTCCCTATTGCTTATTATGCTAAATATAAACCTAGAATGCATTCTCCTCCGGACAGTAGACCCGACGTGCCTACCTAATCTTTTATCCTCCAACACAAAACTTGCCCCTTCCAGCGTCAACTCCCTACTTCTATTCATGCACACCATCAGGATGCTCTCTTACCTCTGTTCTAGACCCGTTCCCCTTTCAAGGCCCTGAACAACTGTGACTACTCTGGATCACACTAATATCTAATGCCCAGGCTGGATTCTAATCAGTACTTTCTAGGTTAGCAGCAAGTAGGTTTTTTAAAAACTTGTGCAGATATGTGTGTGTGTGTGTGTATATATAAATATATATATATTTATGTATGTATGTATATATATATATATATATATATATATATATATTTCTGTTAACTTGCAGGACATAGTAGTAATTGGTCAAATGTTTACAGTGAGAATAGTGGGGGGTAGAGGATGGGGAGAAGGAAACAGGAAAGAGAATATTTTGGCTAGAACAATCAAGGAGACTTTGTCTAGTTTGCTGTTTCCCAAATATGGTTCTTGAACTGCCACAATCTAAATAATTGAAGTTTCTGAAACCCCAATAAATACTTACTGGATCAGACTCTCTATATCTCAAAATTATTTTTAATTTTAATTTTCTTCAGGTTTATTGAATTATGAATGACACAGAATTATATTCCTCAAGGTTTACAAGGTGTTTTTTTCCCATAGAAGTATCCCTTGTACAAGGACTTCTGTAATCCAGTTAATGTAGCTACCAGTGACCAAAAGGTACAAAGGGGTTGTTAGCATTTAATGACTACTCTCACAGCAAATTTCACATATAAAATACATTATTCATTATAGAATGTGTGTCTCGTGACTTACAGCTCATATGCTTAAGGAAATGAGTTCCAGCCCTGATAACCACTACTCTAACTGAAGAAGGAAAACTAGAGATGGAGAAACGGACAGCTCCTCTTAACCCTTCTGCTTGCTGGGTACATGATTAACAATAGATTGAAGCAATTTCGCAACATCCAATTTGCTCCACTGTGATTTCCCCCTGTTGAATAGATTGCTTTTGGCATGCAGTCCTTTCTTCCATTGCAAGTACTGTACCACAACTATGGGCTAATACTGAGTCTCTGGAAGAACAGAAAACCTGAGGCATTCCCAGGTAAGACTGGTTTTACCTTGCTTTCGAAGTAAAAGATAACCAGGAATGCACTATAGGCCTCTAGAATTCACTGTGCTTGGGAAGCACAGTGAGAGAAAACAACTTGGAGAGCTACATGCTTTAAGCTTTTAATTGGAAACAAGTGATCGCTAAAACACGTAGTTGGTTTAGATAAAAACCAAGGAGCCTCTTGCTGGCTCACGTCGAGCAGGATTTCTGCAGTTGAGTACTACAGAAGCGAGATAACAGAATTAGATACGATCGAGGGGAAGAAGAATGCACAAAAGTCCTTGAATTAAAATGAATTGAAACCTTCTGGGAGAAAAGCTATTTGGTAAGCTCCATTAAGTCTATTGTAGATAGCTTTATTTGACAAAGCAGCATCCTGGCATGTGGAACAGGAAAGAAAATAGCTATAAGATGATCTGTCAGGGAGTTTCCAGTCTCTAAACGAATAAGATTCTGTGCAGTAGCCAATACAGCTTTTAACTCAGAAGAGATACAGAAGCAAAATGCAATTATATATCCCCTAGTAAGTGCATTCAATATGAATTTCCCATACACCCTGCACTTCCCCCAATAACTCCAAAAACTCTCCAATCCATTAAGTGGGTGCTCAAACTTAGGCTGCATTTATTCCACTATAACATTATAGAAACAGCGCATCATATGAGGCCAGAGATACTGATGTGGAGGCGAGCCCATGAGCCATAATTAATCTGCTAGAGTATATCTTAGAGAAACACTTAAATAAGTTGCATGGCTCCATTATTGTTACAGTCCTTTCTTGATTTGGCTGTAGGTTTGCAGTATTTATTTGCAGCAAGTCACTATTCTGGAAATGCTAACCACTGCTTATACAGTATCCAACACAAACAGTAGTTTGTATATTTATGGATCAAGTATATTACAAAAACAGAAAATTCCATGCAACAGCTAATGGATGCCTTTACAAAGTCTGACTTGATGGTGTTCTTTCTGTTTATAGAGTGAACATGGGACTAGAGCCTCTGACTTCAATATATAAACACTGGAACTGGGAACTGCACATTTAAGATTTGGTCAATCAATCTGTTCCTCTAGCAAAAGGCAGAGACATAAAATTACTTGTATACTTCCAATTGTTATACCTCGCTTGGCACCTAACAGCTATAAAATGACTGGATGAATTAATCTGAGCACCACAAATTCCAAGTGAGATGTTATGACACAGAAGGTGACTGCCAGTGGGAGAAAAGTATCTCCCAGATCTGAGACTAGAAATCAGAGATTTGAATGTAAGGCCTAGTGCTTTGATTAAAAAAAAATGTGGGTGTATGTGGCATATGGCATGTGGTATACAGGTGTGTACAACCACATGTGCACATAGAGGCCAGAGAAGTATGTTAGGTATTTTGTTCTATCATATTCCAGTGATCATCTTGTGGTTACAGGCATTCGTGGCCATGCTTGGCTTTTATGTGGTTGTTGGGGATTTGAACTCAGGTCCTCTTGTTTGCATAGTAAATGCTCTTAGATACTGAGCCATCTCCTCAGGCCAATGCTTGTTCTACTGTACTTTCTTTTTTTTTTTTTTTTCTGCTGGAGGATGCTATTTTGGATTTTCTTTTTTTTCCTCCTTTTTTATTTTTGATACTTTATATACATTTCCAATGTTTCCCCTTTTCTGAGTCTCCTCTTTGTATAACCCCTATCCCCTCCCCAACCCACCTCTAGGAGGGAATTCCACC
>CM052722.1:94961459-95032991 GCA_028551405.1 Uromys caudimaculatus
GTAACTGGTTTTATGTGGAGGTCCTTAATCCACTTGGATTTGAGCTTTGTACAAGGAGATAGGAGTGGATCAATTTTCATTCTTCTACATGTAGACCGCCAGTTGACCCAGCACCATTTGTTGAAGATGCTATCTTTTTTCCACTGAGTGGTTTTAGCTCCTTTGTCGAAGATCAAGTGACCATAGGTGTGTGGGTTCAGTTCTGGGTCCTCAATTCTATTCCATTGATCTACCTGCCTGTCACTGTACCAATACCATGCAGTTTTTATCACAACTGCTCTGTAGTACAGCTTGAGATCAGGGATGCTGATTCCCCCAGAGGTTCTTTTGTTGTTCAAAGAGATTTCTTAAATGCAATGTAAACAAGTTTGGCGAGTGAGACCTATTTATTTGGAAAGTAGAATTAGTGGGATCTTGCTGAAATGGAAGCCCAGAAGCAGGGCAAATTCCTACAATTAGAGCTCGGTCAGTGTCATGAGTAAGATGAATGGGACAGCAGCATTCATTTAATAAAATCAACTGTACTCAGAGAAATGAGAGACCGGATTGGAGTTACTAAGACAAGAGAACAGGCAAGGGGATTAATGTCAAATTAGCAAAGTGGCTCTAAGAATCAAGCAAGAACAGGAATAAAAACAAAAAAAGGAGCTTGGCTTAGCAATATCTAGAAGTGTCCATAGTTGTTTTACACAATAACTTGGCTTTTAACAAATGATAAAGACTTCATTTTATGGGTAGTAGCTAAGTCTTCAGGGTAATCAATACATATACACGGTGAATAATTTCTGGGCCTTCATTTTGACAACTTTGTTTGGTTTTGTCTAGGAGTTCATTCTATAATCCAAGCTGGCCTGCAATTCTTGGTGATCCTCCTGCCTCAGCTTCCAGAGTATTGTGATTACAAGCATGCCCTGCTATACCAGCTCATTTTGCCATCTTTAAAATGAGAATCTCATTGGAATTTCACAGGGTCATATCAAATTATATCATGATGATGTACTCACTGATTGGAAATTCAAATCTCTCTTGTACCCACTAAGAAAGTGGGCACACATGTAGGTCCTAAACCATTAACCACATCTAAAATTTTTGAGTGTAGTAAGTGGAAAAATATTTCTTCTTAGTTATCTGATCTCTAGATAGAATGTATCCACCTTTGAGACAATAAAGGAACAGAGATGAAGGTAGGATGAACAAGTGTCCTGGTTCTGAAGTAACCTGGTACTATCTGCAAGTCTCCAACAGAAGACACACCAGGATCTAGTAGTCAGAAATGGAAAGGGTAACTGGCAACAGCGCAATGATATTTATTACAAAGCTTTAAGAAAGGCGTTCATTCCGAGCTTTTGGGCTAATATCCACTTATCAGTGAGTACATACCATGTGTGTTCTTTTGTGATTGAGTTACCTCCCTCAGGATGATATTTTCTAGTTCCATCCATTTGCCTGCGAATTTCATGAAGTCATTGTTTTTAATACGGAGTAGTACTCCATTGTGTAAATGTACCACATTTTCTGTATCCATTCCTCTGATGAGGGACATCTGGGTTGTTTCCAGCTTCTGGCTATTATAAATATGGCTGCTATGAACATAGTGGAGCATGTGTCCTTGTTATATGTTGGAGAATCTTCTGGGTATATGCCCAGGAGTGGTATAGCTGAGTCCTCAGATGGTACTATGTCCAATTTTCTGAGGAACCGCCAGACTGATTTCCAGAGTGGTTGTACCAGCTTGCAATTCATAGACCACACGAAGCTCAAGAAGAAGGAAAACCAAAGTGCTGGTGCTTCGGTCCTTCTTGGAAGGGGTAACAAAATACTCACGGGAGCAAATACGGAGACAAAGTGAAGGAAACAGAGACAAAATACGGAGACAGAGACTGAAGGAAAGGCCATCCAGAGACTGCCCCACCTGGGGATCCATCCCATATACAGTCACCAAATGCAGACGCTATTGTGGATGCCAAGAAGTGCTTGTTGACAGGAGCCTGATACAGCAGTCTCCTGAGAGGCTCTGTCAGAGCCTGACAAATACAGAGGTGGATGCTTGCAGCCAACCATTGGACTGATCACGGGGTCCCCAATAGAGGAGTTAGATAATGGACTAAAGGAGCTGAAGGGGTTTGCAACCCCATAGGAAGAACAACAATATCAACCAACCAGATCCCCCAGAGCTCCCAGGGACTAAACCACCAACCATGGAGTGACCCATGACTCCAGCCACATATGTAGTAGAGGATGGCCATGTCGGGCATCAATGGAAGAGGCCCTTGATCCTGTGAAGGCTCAGTGCCCCAGTGTAGGGGAATTCGAGGGCAGGGACAATGGAGTGGGTGGGTGAGTGGGTGGGGCATACCCTCATAGAAGCAGTGGGAGGAGGATTTGGATAGGGGGTTTCTGGGGGCAAAATTGGGAAAGGGGATAACATTTGAAATATAAATAAAGAAAATATTCAATAGAAAAAAAAAGTGTTCGTTTAGTCATAGGGCTTGAATGTCTTCTATACCTTTTAGTTTTTCAGCAACAATGCTGCATTCATGATCTGAATAGTGGACCACTGGGGGCGGGGATGGTGGATGCATTCTTTCTTCTTCCATCCGTCTACGGTGCCGCTCCTCTCTTGCTAGCATACGCTGTTTACACTCCCATTCATATAAGTCATCCCGAGCCTGGGCAAAATCAACATGTAGCCGCCCTGTGTCCTTCTTGTCAGTACTAGAGCCCAGGCGAATTCGGTAACCTAAATTAAAATGGGAGAGGGGAAAGGGAGTAGAGACTAGTAAGCCCACAACCACATGTACTTTTTGAAGTTCAGTGTCTTAGAGATGGTTTCAGTAGTTCTAAGTGGTCACATAACACCAAATTCTCTCCCAGTGGTATCAAGGTGAATCATCAAAGGACTCAGGTTAACATCTCATCCAATCATTGTCACAAGGAGGAGAAAGAAGTGCCAAACAGCCCCAAAGTATAAATCACTGCACCCTTAAGAGCAGCTAGAAGGTAAGTCATTTCCAGCAGATGTTATTATTATTTATTCCATGATATAAAATTATGGATAGTGGGAAAGATCCAGAAGTTCAGCCACATAGAAGGCTCATCTGTGGAGACAAAGCTCAACTGGGAGCTATAGCTGACTGGTTGAACTTTCCCAGTTGGTTTCTGATGGATGCTGTAAGGTCCCAATTTGACAATGCTATTTCTATCTGTTGCCTTAAAAAAAAACCCAAACAACAACAACAACAACAACAACAACAACAACAACAACAACAACAACAAAAACAAACCTGGAAGCATCCCTCAAGGGAATATTCTGCTCTACCCAGGAATCTTGTTTGGGAACTTCATCTGGCTGCCTTATCAGGGATTCCCCAGTCTGTCTCTGCGGGTGCTTGTAAACCTCCATTTTTAGGATGTTATCTTTGTGTTGCTCTTTTACTTGGAGTCCTTATCTAAGGAGACATTCTGCTTTGTCTAAGACTCTTTCAATCAGTAATTTCTGCTGACCACCTCAGTGGAGCTTCCCTAGTATACTTATGGTGGATATTATAAGTACTCAATTTGATGATATTCTGTTCTATCATTTTCTTTTTTTTACTTTGGTTTATCATATACTTAATAAACTCACTCATTAACAACAGAAAGTATGGCTATCAACATATCATTCTCCAAAGCACACAGAACACATTTCTAATAGCAGTTTCGTATTCTATGCTTGAGATGACATCAAGGATATGCAATGGGGCTCAGCATATGGCTCAGTAAGCAAAGCACTTGCTGCATAACTACAAGTGAGTTCAAATCTCCAGATTCCCCATAAAAAGCCAGGCATGGTAGGAATGTTTGTAATCCTAATGCTCTTATGGTGAGATGGGAGATGGGGCCAGGATGGTCCTCAGGAGCTCAAGTGCAAGCTATCGTGCCACCACAGCAGCAAGCAAGAGATCCTGTCTCAAACAAGATAGAAGACAAGGACCCATACACAAACTCACATTCTCACACACAAGGGTGTTCATGCATACATGCACACACATGATACATTTGCATAGAAACACAAGAGTAAGGAAAAACAAAAGAACATCAATGAAAGAATGAGCCTTAGACTGTAGTAAGGGCTGGGAAGAACGGAAATGGAGTTTCTCTACTATGGCGTCTTTGGATAACTTCAAGAATATGTTACAAACATCCCATAGAATTTTGGCAAACTGTAAATGCATTAGTTTATAATTTAACTTGTAAAAATTTGTTTCCTGGATGCTGCAGGGAACTCTGGACTACTTTCATTTCTAGGGCAAGAAACTAAATAGATTGGGAGGAGTGGTACACAGTTTGACACTAAAAACTGTTGATGTAATTAGAACAATCATATAAAACTTGGATTTAGAAAACTAGGATCAACTTCCTAAATTTCCGTTTTCTGTCAGTTATGTTGGTCTAAGCAAAGTTCTTGACAAAGAATTAAGATATTGTTAAGAATATTTCATGTTTCAGGAGCTAAGACACACACACACACACACACACACACACACACACACACACACACACATCTTACTTTATTCCTAGCACAGACTATTTTACCAAAGAGGAAAATGCATGTTAGAGAAGGTAGAGAGGTTATGCAGTTTGCCCTACATGGCATGGGTGGTGTGGGGAGGGTGTGTGGTGTAACTGGAAGAGTCAGAACTTGAATCCAGAATGTTAGATTTGCAAAGCTATGGAGCTTCCTTCTGTTTTGCTGAGCAATGCCCAATATAGATCTTGTTCCTGGACAAGCAACAGAGGGTCACATTTATCTTCCTCCTCAAAAAGTAAAATTCTATCTTTATATCTCTATCTACATATAAATTATATATATATATATATATATATATAATTTAGCACATGAAATAATATATGTATATATATTGTATCAAGTGACCCAATGGTGACTAAGATGCTGGAAAATGAAGACAGTGAGCAGTGGGAGACAATGAGGTAGCCCCTGTGATTGCCCCTGGCTATTGTCCAGGCAAGGTTTCCAGGCCTTAGTGTAGAACGGGAAGCTCAGACACAGACTGCTGTTCTTCCTTGGGATTCCGTGAAGACTGTGGTAAACAGTGTTCATGATGCAGAGTGTCAAAAGGAAGGAATCTGCACAGGGAAAGGATTTCAGAAATCTGTAGAAGAGATCTTCAGAGACTGCTACAGTAATTTTTTGAAGTAGTGATCATAAGTGGAAACCATCTGAGTGTTAGAAGCTGTATTCTGGAGCTCACACACATCTGGAAACAGCTCCTTTCTCTACCAGACAGAGGACAAACTCATACATAACAGAGACGGGGTATCAGAAAGGTTTTGCCTTACTAGTGAAGAAAAATTGGCCCTAGGCTTGCTTTGCCCTGCTGAACAGTACCTAGGGAGCAAGACTGAAAAGGATAAAGATTTCCCAAGTTTCATGCTTTTATCTCAGAACAAAGCTAAAGAGCATTAGTTATAAGAATAAAAAACTATGTATCTCTACCAATTGGCTATCCAATAGCAAATGGTCAGCCCTGAAAACATATATCCAAGTAACATTATACAGACTGAGCATGTTGTCTTTAGAGAATATTTATGTGTGTGTGTGTATATATATATATATACACACACACATGTAACTACAACTATGAAGAAGAGGCCTGCATTTGAAAAAAGCAAAGAGAGGTATATGGGATAGTTTGGAGAAAAGAGGGGGAAAATGATATAGTCAAAATCTCAGAAAAAAAGAAATATGACTCAAACAAAAGTCATTTCTTTTTTTTTTTTTTTTTTTTTTTTTTACTTTTGACACAGGTTCTTGCTATGTAGCCCAGGTTGGGCTGAAACTCACAATTCTTGTCTCTTAGCTATCTGAATGTTAAAATTCATTCTTTCTGAAACATACAAATTCTGAAGAGGCCATCCGGAACTGACTGGTGCTATGAAAAATGTTAAAGGAAATTCAAGCACTAGGGAAATGATACCAAATGGAAATCTGGATTTCTGCAAGGAAAGAGCATACATAATGCATAATTGCTCTTACAGGAAGTTCTAAGGAATGCATAGCAATCTGATAAAGAACAGATAAGTGACTGCTTGACAATGAACTAAGAAAGAAATACCAATGATCGACAAAGCATGTTTTAGGGAATGGATGGTATATTAATTCTTTTAATGGTTGCTGATAGGTTCATATTAGTATCATATATCACACATTATATAATTTCACTTTGCATTATGTGTATAAATCATCATACCTCTATGTTTCTATTTAGTGTTATAATAGATAATGCCTAGTAACACAAAGGGTGCTACGTGTAGTTATTTTAGAAAAAATAATCACATTTTATCAATAAACTTGTTAAAGAGCCTGTACAGTTGGTGGGGTACTTGCGAATCCATTCATTTTACTGATCATCTAAGCCATTAGAAAAGTAGAACTACAAATGAATCACACAAGGGTGAGGATACAGAAGCCCTACAAACAATAGTAAAGATGCTAAAGATGCTATGGCTTGTATAGATCCACAAGAGCTTCCACTCTCACAAGGATTCTTCCTGCATCCCTGCAACATCTTTTAGAATGGATTCTGATCTTTTGTTTCTTTATGCCACTTTCTTTTATAATTTACATAAAAAGAATCCCATTCAAGAGATTTGTGGCACCTGTGACCTTCCCCAGGAGAATGCTCAAATTTAAAGAACAAAATTTAGTTCTTTTCACAGTTTTGACTGCCAGTGATCTCTTTTCGTTTGGCAGCCCTGAGGATGTTTGTAGGAGGTGAATGTAAACAGAGAATAGATTTCAGTCATGTTCAGATGGGCGCCTCCTGAACAGTATGTTTTCTTTTATGTCTAACCAGTTAGGGCTTTTTGAAACATTTACATTCTTATTAAAACAGTTTATTGTAGACTGCTCTTTTACTGTTGCTAAGTGCTGTCTACTCTTCAGTGAAGTCTGTAGCACTTGGCAACTGGAATAGGAGCCTCTACATCTAACGCCCCCTCTCTTTCCCCATGCTACTAGCTCACTGTTGCAAATTCTTATTACCTTTTCCTGGCTTTTTATAGCAGCCTTCAAACTGACCTCCTATACTCTTTTCTCCTCCTCTCTCTAATACCTTTTTACACAGAAATGTCAGATTAATCTTTCACAGACAGTCACATTTCTTGTTCAAAACTGTCTTCTATATTTCCTATTTCTTGGGGAGTAAGAACTCAGTTGCTAAACCTTTCAGTGTATACTAACAACTTTCCCAATCCTCTCTCATGTCTGCTTAATGCAGAAACTACCACGTGGGGTTTCTCGACTGTTTGCCAAGGCTTTCCAGTTTACTTTGTAATTTTGCTCATATGTTTCTCGGTTCCACGGTTGTCTTAGTTACTCTTCTATTGTTGTAATAAGACATGACAACCAAGAAAACCTATAGAAGAGTTTATTGTGGCTTACAGTTTCAGAGGGTGAGTTTCTGATCATCATGGTGGGGAAGATGGCAGCAGGCAGGCAGGCATGGAGCTAGAGAGGTAGCTATGAACTTACATCCTTATCCACAAGTAGGAGGCAGGGAGAGCTAACTGGGAAGGTCATGGGCTTTCCAAACCTCAAAACTAGCCCCGTTTATACACCTACTCCAACAAGGCCTTACCTTGTAATCCTTCCAAAATAGTTCCACAAATTGGGGACCAAGTATTCAAACATATGGGCCTATGGGGGGCATTATTATTCAAGGCACAACAACTGCTCACCAGAAAACATCTTCTTTTTGTTAAAGACATGATGCAACAGCAACCTTTCTGTGCCACAAGATGGTTCAGTAGGTAAAGACACTTGCTGTCAAGCCTAAGGACCTGAGTTTGATCCCTGGAAACTCAAATAATAGAAGGAGAGAACTGATTCCTGTAAATTGTCATCTGGCCTCCAAATGCAGGCCATGGCAAGCATGCAAACACACACATGCACATAGATACACACACAGCAGATGTATGTTAAGTACAATTTAAAAAGTAATCTTTCTGCATATCCTTGTTAGGGTTCAGAAAAAAATTCCTAATTTTCCATCCCCCTTTCACGCCCTTTTTAGTTGTTTCCTTTCCCTATGGCATTTGTTACTGTTACCATCATCATTATTAGCAGTGAGTATGCCTTATCAGATGAATGCAGAAGCATGAGCTCTAGAACTGTGTTATAGACATCATGTTAAGGTAAAGTACCAAGTACTGTGAGAGCTCTCATGAAAGGCTGTCTAAACCATCCTGGGAACAGATTGGACGGATAAATTAGAGAAAGTTGCCAAAAAGTTCATACGTGACCTATAGCACTGGGGTATGAAGATGTATATGGGTTTTTTTTTTTTTTTTTTTTTGTGTGTGTGTGTGTGTGTGTGTGTGTGTGTTGGATTGGTATGGGCAAAGTAAGTATAGCAGAGGGATGGACATAAAACATTGTGGCACATTCTGGGACCTAGAATTTACTGTGTATTTGGGACATGTGTGTAGGAAGAATTGGGATATGACAATGAGGGGCAGATTCTATCATCTGTATCTTTAATGCCACAAGACCATGTAGAACTTCTGATGACTTTAAAGAGGAAGGCTGGAGAAGATGTAACATGCCTTTTCCATTTTTTAAGGCAAAATGAGTCCCTTTTAGCCTACACACTGCTGTTAATGACTCAAATGCCTCTGGGCTCAGATCGCTGCATTGTGCCCTGTGAGCACCATTGCCACATATCAACACTTACCAGACAGATAGAGGGCTTTGTCCACCATGTACTCTTCAGCAAAGCGAATGTGACAGAAGTTCTTTTTGCTCTTCCGGATAGCAATGATCTCTCCACACTGCTCAAACACTTCCACAATGATCTGCTCTGTCCCATTTTCAGGCAGGCCACCCACAAACACTGTCTTACAGCCTGGTGGTCTTTCTCGTGTTGCAGGTGGTGGGAGATCTAAATTTAAAGGCAAAAGTATCTGAAATAACAATACTCAACTCGGAAACATGGCTATTTTCACAGACAGTCCTGTTACCCTCAAAACTCTAGCCCCCATGGTGCTTATCTCTGCTCTACAGAAAATTTATTGCATGAACCTGAAAAGCATTTTATCCAATGATTTGATGATTGTGCTTGCTATGGAACAAAGGCCCTTTCTGTCTGTCTGTCCCATCTCAAGATCTTTAGTCCTTTACTTTTGCTGTGATACTATTTTTGGTTGTTTGTATTAACAATAGTAAATAGGGAAATCTCATTTAGATTAACAAGTGACATTCAGGAGTCTGGTCACCTGCAGTCCCTGATAGTCTGCTTAGTTCAGATGGCAGTTACCACATCCTATTTATGTTTATTGAAAGAAGTGGTTCATGACTAATTTGACAATTACAATGTGAATATTTACAAAAAAGCATTTATAGTTGTTAGAATGGCACGGTTAAACAAATTAGAGTACAAAGCATTCCTTTTATATTTTTGAGGACTTTAAAAAATATAAATATAAATAAGCCCTTCCTCTAATTTCTTGCTGGAGTAGTCAGTCCCAAAGCCAATCTCGCAGCATTTAAAAGGGCTATAAGACAGCAGAGACTTGAAGCTCGCCTGGAAAACCATTAACTAAAGTGAGATCAATCTTGCCACTGAGAGTCATTAAAAACCTCCCCAATGAGATGGTTCTCCCTCTGCTGAAAAACTGCTTTCCATCCCTTGTATATATAAAGCTTGTTGGATCCATCACCTCCGTGTTACTCTTTATATGTGTCAAAGCATTTTTAAGTCAAACCCTATTGTTCAAACCCCAACAAAACAAAGCATGCTGGCCATGATTTTTCTTCTCTTCTAGTTTATGTCTGCAAGGATTTATTTTGTGTAATCTCTCCTTCCCATTCAGCTCTCAACAATTCTCTCAGCTCAAGATTTGGAGAGCTCAATAATCAGGGATTACAACTCCCCTGTGAAAATGAATGGGCCTCCTTCACAAATGAGGATGAAGCATCTACCTGACTCATGTCCAAGCTGGCAAGCAGCTGATTTGGGAGCCTCCTTGGTTAGCATTCTCCCTACTTACTTCGTGGTGCTACTGCTGCACATCTTACTGACCTGGCTGAGAAGATGGACAGTTTCAGGATGACCTTTCCCACTTACGTAGTTGATAAAGAATATGAAGGAAGAACTTATAAATTGCTGACTTTTGAATTCTGTAATTTTAAGAACTCACCGTTTGATTTTTTCCTTGAGTGTTTCATATGAGAGGCTTAGGGGGAAGGAACTCTACTGAGTGAGCAGGAGTCTGGCCTATCTTACTTATGGCTATTAAGTGAGGTTGTTATTTAGCAGGAAGGTAGGACAGGGCTTGAGGACTGCTTTAGACTTAGGCTTTGAGAACAACTGGAAAATAGTGTCATCATCCTAATTCCAGTTATTCTCAATTCTGGTAGCATGAAAGAATCAACTTCAGGGTTAAGCAAATACTACCTGGCCCCACACCAATAAGGTTGATTTAATTACTTGTGAGTGAGGCCTGTGCTTTATTTTAGCTTATTAGACAGACTCAGTATGTAGGTGGGGTTCAAAGCCACTAAGCATTCTAAACTTGTGATATTCTTGGCTGTATGAAATGTCTCATTCAAGGACATCACATCAGATAAAGACATCTTAAACTTGGAACAGGAAAACCTGCATTTAAAGCTTACTCTGTAACTGTGTAGCCATGGAGAAGTTACAAAGACTATGAAAACTTCTGTTTTCAATCTATTAAATAGGGATACCATCACCTACCTTAAATTTTTTTTGGTATTATTATTGATATACTACATTGTCCATCTTAGAAGTTGTGTAACCCTAGTACTTCTTGGCTTCCTAATAAACAGTAACCACTGCAATTTTAATATTTATTATTGAACCCAGGTCTCTTAATTCCCAATCTGGGACTTTTAAATACCTTATCCCAAGTCTGGAGTGCAGTGTTGGTGAGGACCTAGAGTCGTAAACTACAAGCCCCCTTAATTTACTCAGATAAGTATGAGCTTGCAGAAGTTACGGTCATCGAGGTGCATGCTGCTTTGACCACAGAATACAACCAGCCCCTGTATACACACGGAATGAAATTTCAAGACCATCTGTTTAGATAGAGTTGTTTTCAAACAAAAAGAATAATTTAGAATAAAGAAACATTTAGAATAATATCCTATTTTAGAATAAAAAGGCTTCTGGAACTTATTATTAAAGGAGCTGTATGGTAAATAATATTCTGTGAAGCAAATATCACCTTAATTATATGACTTGAATTTACTTTATACCTACTGACAGACCAAGAAATATATGGTTACTCTGGAAGTTATATACCATTCCCAGAATGCAAATGTTCATCCCCTGACTACATTTGTGCGTTTTAAACCCTTTGTGATAAAGCCATTATTCAGGTGCTGTGATTCTTCTATGGTGACGTCTGTTAAGTAACGAAGCATAAAATCCACTAAATGTTAAGAATGCCAGGGATGTATCTATTTTCCTTAAGTAAATATCAAAGACCTTTTTGATATCATTTGCTGAGATTTACGTGTATGCTTGTAAGCACAGAAAAGGGTACTGTCTTCATTAAAGGATAGCATCTGTTTTTAATTAACAGTTCAATGCTCTTGTTTTCTAGGCCCGATTTCCCAATCCATTGCACAGCAATGAGAACTCCATAGGAGAACAAATTTAAACTCTACCAGTTCATCAGGTAATGTGCTAGGCTGGGTAGTACCTAAATCATCACTCAGTATGGAGAGAAAGAAAAGCTCATGTAAAGATTCAAGATAATTGGGAGAATAAAGAACCAGTCCTTGGGAATGGAAAAGGAGGAGCGTCTAGCAATTGCAATTACATCCAAGCATCCACTCTGGGAAGCTGTATAAGACTATTATTAGTCAATATTAGTAATCAATATTAGTAAGATCAGAGTCCATTGCTGGCCTTTGCGAGGGGAGGCAGAGAGTACCACAAATGACACAAATACCATTTGCATGATGTCCTGCTTTTCAGAGGAGCATCAGAAAACACTCGGTTGGTTTGTCAGAGTGTGTGCAATGAGAACTCTGTGAGTAGATTTTATTAGACAGCCCAAGAGCGAAGGCCTTACAGACAATCAGTAGGGGTCAGATGCATTTGTAATGTAATCCCAGCTAATGGGAAACAATCAGAAGGCTGGCAAATTGTTATTAATGCTCAATTTACTCATTTATTTTAATTCTCTTTATTAGAATCCAGCCTTCAGAGGTAAAATGTGTTCTGTCTCTTTTGATATGGTGAAATGAAAAACAGTGGTGCCTTTCATGGCTCCTGGGTGTTTTCACATGTGTTTGCACACAGAGGGCAGATGACGTTCCATCAGTCATTCTTATTCACTGTTACTTCCAATAGATTACAAATGTCACCTGTCCATACAGGTGTGACAGCTGAAGTGAAAAATCTTGACCAAACTGACTTCCCTAGAGAGATCGTATTGCTTTTTCCTCTCCTTGGAAAAAATCCACTAATTGAGAATCAGAAATCCATTGATAGCCACCCTGTGGAAAAAGTATATGTGCTGCAGGCAGCAATCTTTTGCTATACTCCAAATCCTGGAAACAGGAGCCCAGTGCTAGGTCTGCTTCCCTTTACTAAATTTCACTGAAGTTTTAGATTAGTCTCATCTTACCTAGTCTAAATCAGAGAGGTTCAGTTACTTACCAACATCTCATGGCTAAAAAGAGATAGAAAACTGAGCTATGAAATAGGGTCTGTCTTATTTCACAGACAAAGTACACAATTATTAATGTATTCTGCATGATCCACCAAATGTAAAAAGTTCCATGTACTATAATCCAATCCTCTTTTGATTTTCTAGTGTATTTTGAGGAGTTTAACCTTGAGAAACATTTATAGTGGTGTGTTTTTAAAATGTAGTAATCATAGTTTTATGGCTGAGTGAAACTATAGGTATCTAGGCTAATCTAACCAGATATCCTTAGTTTACAGATAAAGAAACCGAGACAAAAGGTAGGAAAATGACTGGCCAGGGTCTCCTGGCTCACTAGTGACAGAGCTGAGAATGGAACACAATCAAAGAAGAGACAATTGAGCAATGGGCATTGAAGGCTGTTAGTTGTCTTAAATGAGGAACATGCTCTTCCAAGAGCAAAAGCATCAGGGAGGACTGAGATGGTAGGAGGGGAAGAACTGCAGACACCAGGCACGAGTGAAGTATTTGGAGGAGCTTTGTGGTAAGGAATACACAGAATTCTATGCATACTCTGTGTGTGTGTGTGTGTGTGTGTGTGCATGTGTGTGCGTGTGTGTGTGTGCGTGTGTGTGCGTGTGTGTGTGCCTGTGTGTGTGTGTTAGATGTTGATATTCCTCTATTACTGTCTCAACACCTGCCTTTTTTGGAGAAGGGCATTTCACTGAACCTGAAGCTCACTGATTGGCTACACTGGTTTGTCAGCAAGCCCCTGGGATCTGCCTGCCTTGGTTTTATAGTGCTGGGCTCATACCATACCCAGCTCGTATGTGGTGCTGGTGATCTGAAATAAGGTCTCCAGGCTTGCATGGCAAGCACTTTGTCCACAGAACCTAGCCCCTTCTTTCTTTTTTAATATTTTGAAGTGTTTAGATTCCTTGGCATGTAGCATTTTGATATTGTTTATCTGGCCGGTCTGAGTCATTCTTATTCCTTTAAATCAGTTAAACTTTAAAACTTTTAAAAGTTTTAAAAGCTTTAAATTTTATGGCTGGGGGGTCATGGTAACATGAGGAACTGTATTATAAAGCACTGCATCATTAGGGAGGTTGAGCACCACTGAGTTAGACTATGAGGTGAGAGCCTTGGGGCAGTATTATATAGTATCCCCATGTTATTGATATGGCAAGCATTTGCAAGGATAGTCTGGTGGGACAGAGGAAGGAAATAATGTAAATGTATTTGCTAATAAAGCCACAGGAGTTAGTAGTAGTGTGGGTGGGGCCTAAAGACAGTGGGATTATCTCTGAGTAATAGGATCTTGGCGCTGAGACAGACTTTAGAGTCAGAGGCCACTGAATCTAAGAGAATATACCAGAGTCAGGAAGGAATAAGTAGTGAGGCTTTTAATCAAAACCCTTATAATAAATTAGATTTGCTTGGCCCAGGAGGTGATAAGGGGTTCAAGTCATATCAACTGCCTGCTTTCCTGACTTACTTTCACAAAACAAGTCCCCACTGTTAATAAAAATGGCATAATTGCCACACTTGAAGCAAAGAATTAAGAGACAGATGCCTTAGAGATTTTTGTACACAATTAACCTGAGTACTTCCCTTTAAACAAAATCCATTTCTAAAAAGGAAAAAAAAAAAAAAAACCACCAGTTTGATGTAAGCTTCAAGGGAGTGTTATTTTTGAATTCAATTCGAAAGCAGATTCATTCCCAGAAGACACTCATTTACTGACATTAATTGCCCTGTCAGCCTTCCTTAGTACAAAGATGAAGAACTAAATGATTGGGCCGTTGGGTAAAATGCTGCCTTCTTACTCTGCACCTCTTCCAACTCAGAACCAAGAAAGCATGGCTGCACGTAGAAAGAGATGAAATTGTATTTGAGAAATTTATTTCTTTTCTAAAGAACATGAAGCTACAACTTCTTTAAGACATGTTTTAAAGAGACATGGCATGTATTGATATAGTAGAACTAAGAGTAAGATATAGGTTTTAATGACATTGTTTGTCCAGCTATGCATAAATCCAATATCCAGGAGCAGCCATGGGAGTAAAGAAAGGGCTACAAAAGGCTATCTTATTCTTTATTCTCTAGTTGTCTTTGAAATAAAATACTCTTTTTAAAATTCAGTCCTCTTAGATGCTGGCCTCCTAGGTTTATTAATCTAAAAAGAAGTACCCTGTTAACAACTCAGTTAAACAATCAGAGGGAATTAAGCTAATTTTCATTTGCAGAAGGAACCAAGAGGACCTATCAAGCCAACTCTGACTGACTCTAAAACCATCTCAGTTATGAGCAGGTCACACTAAATAGAATGGTCCTGGCAGTATCTGATTCATGATGAACTGATTCCTATTTATGGTAGAAGATGAAATATTTGTCCAAAGACACACATGAAAGGTTCCTGTTTATCTTGATGAGGCAAGTTCACTTGATCTATGGTCTAAGTTCCCAGATGGAGTTTTTTAACCAACAGCTCTAATCTAGGCACTACAGCAGGAGCTGTCTTGCTATGCTGTGCAGCACCATCAGAGCTCCAGGGAAAACATTTAACGAGGCTTGGGTCATGTGTAGGAATGGCTTCGAATAATTCAATATATGGATCTGAAGAAAAGAGTTTAACCACCACCACCACCACCAAAAAAGCAGGCTAGTACTTGGGTTAGGAGGGAAGAGCGTGCAGCTTTTGCAGTGTATGATCTCCTTTACTACAGGCATATCTGGAGGAATTGGTGGAGGTACTATTCCTAAACCAGGCATCATCGGAGTTATTGGTGGTATTCCAGTCATCATTCCAAGGGCAGGATCAAAGTCTGAAAAAGTAGACAATAAAAAAAAAGAAACAAACAATAAATGATAGCAGGCAAGGTCAAACGGAGGCAGAATGTTAAACATTATAAATATCAAATCAAAGCAATCAAGCAAATGCCTCTTCACAGTTAAAATTCTCTAATTATCATATAGCTGCGTACTTTCCTTTCAGGATGAGGGTATTATTTTGTTTGATCTCCTCAGTCTTTACATGTCTGTTTGATATTCAGTATCTTTTATCACATTGCTGTGCCTTGTCTAAGGATCACATCTCCATTAGTTTCCAGTACACATCCTTAGCTCCATATTGACAAAGCGTCTTGCTGTCCCTGGTACCCTTTCTATCCTTTTACAATGCGGTGATGAACAGTATACACTTTGGGGACTTAGCTTCTCCCTCTGTCATTTGCTTTGCAAGACGCACTTCTATTTTCTCAGGTGCACAATGAGGTTTATACTCCTACCTTCCAGGCAACCATGAGGAGATGGGATGATGACTGAAATGTGCATAGTCAAACACCCAACATGAAGTGGCTCAGCACCCAACTGATCTGTGCGTCTTTTTACATGTTGTTTTTCATGGCTGCAATCATCTGAGGCTCCCTGAATTCTCCTGTGCTTCAAGGCTTAAGTCTTATATACTCAAAGAGTTCTTTGTAGATTGTTCTGGTGCATCCTTAATTCTGTCGAAAACCTGTCCAAACTTTTTGCCACTGAATTTTATTTTACTCTGCATTGCTTTTTGTTTCATAGAGGTGTGACTCTAAGAAGTATGAGGGTATCCAAACAAGTTTTTGTGTGATTTATCAATGTAAACAACTTGACCCACCCCTAGTCAGCATCAATAGCATTCTGATGGCACGATCTCATGTGGCACACTGTAAAACCGTGTAACTTCAGCCTTTGGAATGAGTCACTTGACAGACCATTCTCCTGGAAACAAGACTCTGGGAGGACTCATAGGCATGTCTCGAAGCATCTACAGGCATCCATTGATTTCATATATGAGAAAAAGGATTAGAGAGTATCCCAGACCAGGTAAATAGAAACTGGGGCCTGTAGGGGCCTAGAGTGAGTTAGGACTGTGGACTCATAACACTGTCAGTTCTTTTTTTGATAGTTATTTATTTTAATCATTTTGAGTAAAGTAACAATAAAGTAAACTGCAGGCACATACATAACTACTATTTCCTGCTTCAAGGTATATTTCCACAGTAAACAGTAGTTTATTATATAAATATCATTCCTAAATACAATAGTGTAGATTCTTATGCAGTGTTCTCAAAGCATATTTTTTCTACCTAATTGTATATTATGTTAGTAGCTGTAATGTCTTTAAATGCTCATGCTTTTTATTGGATATTTTCTTTATCTACATTTCAAATGTTATCCCCTTTCCTGGTTCCCCCCCGCCCAAACCCCCTATACCATCCCCCATCTCCCTGCTTCTATAAGGGTGTTTCTCCACCCACCCACCCACCCACCCACTCCCATCTCCCTGCCCTCGCATTCCCCTACACTGGGGCATCAAGCCTTCATAGGACCAAGGGCCTCTTCTCCCATTGATGCCCAATAAGGCTATCCTCTGCTACATATGTGGCTGGAGCCATGGGTCACTAGAGGTTTAGATCCTGGGAACTCTTGTTGGTTGATATTGTTGTTCTTCCTATGGGGTTGCAAACCCCTTCAGCTCCTTCAGTCCTTTCTCTAACTCCTCCATTGGGGACCCCGTGATAAATCCAATGGTTGGCTGCAAGCATCTGCCTCTGTATATGTCAGGGCTCTGGCAGAGCCTCTCAGGAGACAGCTGTATCAGGCTCCTGTCAGCAAGCACTTCTTGGCATCCACAATAATGTCTGCATTTGGTGACTGTATATGGGATGGATCCCCAGGTGGGGCAGTCTCTGGATGGCCTTTCCTTCAGTCTCTGCTCCACACTTTGTCTCCATATTTCCTCGCGTGAGTATTTTGTTCCCCCTTCTAAGAAAGACCGAAGCATCCATACTTTGGTCTTCCTTCTTCTTGAGCTTCATGTGGCCTGTGAATTATATCTTGGGTATTCTAAGCTCTTGGGCTAATATCCACTTATCAGTGAGTGCGTATCACGTGTGTTCTTTTGTGATTGGGATGATATTTTCTAGTTCCATCCATTTGCCTAAGAATTTCATGAATTCATTGTTTTTAATAGCTGAGTAGTATTCTATTGTATAAATGTACCACATTTTCAGTATCCATTCCTCTGTTGAAGGACATCTTAGTTCTTTCCAGCTTCTGGCTATTATAAATAATATCCAATATACACAAAGAACTCAAGACGTTAGACTCCAGAGAATCAAATAACCCGATTAAAAATGGGGTACAGAGCTAAACAAAGAATTCCTAACTGAGGAATATCAAATGGCTGAGAAGCCCCTAAAGAAATGTTTCCAAACGGGAGACCTGGAAAGGGGAAAACATTTGAAATGTAAATAAAGTATCAAAAATAAAAATAAAATAAAAAAGAAATTTTCAACATCCTTAGTCATCAGGGAAATGCAAATCAAAACAAGTCTGAGATTCCACCTCACACCAGTCAGAATGGCTAAGATCAAAAACTCAGGGGACAGCAGATGCTGGCTAGGACGTGGAGAAAGAGGAAAACTCCTCCATTGTTGATGGGATTGCAAGCTGGTACACTCACTCTGGAAATCAGTCTAGCAATTCCTCAGAAAATTGAACATAGTACTACCTGAGGACCCAGCTATACCACTCCTGGGCATATACCGAAAAGATGCTCCAACATATAACAAGGACACATGCTCCGCTATGTTCATAACACTGTCAGGTCTTATCATTCCCTGATATGGAAGGGAAATGTACAAATTTCTAGAAAGGTGCTTCTGGTCAGTAGAAAAGACAGTTTCTGCTCTGGACTTGGTAAGTGATCTTATGGCACTGACTTCCTGGCCAGTGTTTAGGAGTAGAAAGAGAGAGACTTAGAACATATCAAGGTACACCTTCCAAGCCTCAGTGCCCCCAATGTTGTTCAGGTTCAGAGCAAGGGACTCATTTGACTGGATCTAGAAGCAGGCCTAATTTCCTTGTCTAAATTGTTTCTATAAAAAAGAATCCAGTCAGTTCTGTGAGAGAAGGGACTTTATTGAATTTCTTTGACTTCCCATTTCCCATACATATCTTACTGTAGATACACATACAGTGCACATCAGACAGAGAAAGCATTGTAAAAGGTTGTTGTGGTGAAGAAGCAGCAGTTGTATTAGCAGTAGTGAATCCTGCTCCCAAAGACTTATTCATCATAGCCATAGACCTCAGTGGAGTAAAGTCTGTCAGTATGTTCTTAAGGTGGTCCCTAAGTTCCTAGGTGGCTCTGTAGATGATAGAGGAGGCAGAAATCAACTACCAAGAGACTGTGGTTCAAGCAGAAGCAGAACTTTAGCACTACCATGCCATGTATTGAAGGAACCTTGTGTCTGGGCGAATGGGCACATGAATGCCTCCTGGACACTCTCTTCTGCAGAGACGAGCCAGGCAAGCTAGGCCATCTCCATCTTCTAATGTCTGTGTTCTTGAGGTGCTAATACCCTAGAGAGGTTTAGGAAGAATAATCTCCCAAGGGCTATTTTATATGATGAACTACTTACTTCTATCCATCATATGTTATCTCACTCAACATGCATGTACACCTATACACACCCTCTCTTCTGAGGCTCTCATGACTTTTTTCTTTTGTACTCAATAGTATGTGACCTTGAGGAAAGTTTAGTATATCTCTGTATTTCTATTTCCCTTTTGGTAAACAGGGGCATATAATGAAATTCACCCGAAACAATGAAAGAACAAAGCAGGTCTGAAGACCTCTGGCATGATAGTCCTCATGGATAAGTATTCTTCCTTCTGTGCCTTGTAAAACACACACTGATAATCTCACTAATTCAGATATTCACTATTACAGTCCACAACGTTTATGACAAGGATTCTCTACGTAGGGCCCTATGCGTAGGGCCCTATGCTGGCGCTGGAAAGGGTGTCTAGTTTTCCTTTTCATCTCAGAGAACGTAAGGTCCCTGACCTTCTGTCTTGCTAGCAGAGTAAGAACACTCTGATTCAGAGTGCCATTTATGTGTTTGAAAAATTTGATTCCTTGTGCAGAAGATTTTTGAGAAATTGTTAACATTATCTCACCCATTTACAAACTGCTAATTTTCTTTAGGAAAAGATCAGATTAGATTGTATTCGACCTAAACCATTCCATCTATTTTCCTCTGCTATCGGAATGTTTGTCTTCCTTTCATTGTTCTGCCTGCCTCCTCATTGTTATTCATATAGCTCTGTCACAACTCTACCTTAGCACGGATTACAGAAACATCACCTCATTAAACAAGTTCTGTTTCCTTCCAAGAAGGAAATGCTGTCTTCCTATAGTGTCTACTAATAAATCGAGACAAATAAATATAAAGGATAATGTAACTCCTGATAGAAGTACTCACCATTCTGTAGTTTGGTATGATTACATTAATATTTTATAAATTCATTTAAAAGCAAATGTATCCATGGCATATGGCTAAAGACAGAATAAACAGCCTCTTTTTAGTTCAGTAGGTCAAGAGTTCCATAGGCTAAACTGCCCAAGAGGGCTTTCTAGAGGGCAGGCTGCTCATCATCTTCAAAAACTCCCATCCCATTAATTATTCTGTTATTTACATTTATCCATTAAGATACAAAGTAGAGCTGAATTTTCAATGCCAATGGGGAAAAGCAGTGAGATACTGGGCCTTCCTATGAGTATTACAGGATGTGAAAAATCAAAGTGAAATTTAGAACACACTGGGAGTAGAACACAAAAGAAATCCCTTCCCTTTTCCTGGCTTCTAGCCTGGACTGAGGAGTGCTGCCAGCACTGCTACCTACCATTCACAGTTCAAACATCTGAAAAAGATTTGAAATCATGCATAAAGAGTGTGGAAAAGGTCAAGGTATTTCTCCAAAGTTCATTTGACAAAAATTCCTCTGTTCAGTTGTGCTTTTATTATTTCTTCTTTTGCCACCCATTTCCTATAGCCTTCTTGACCCTTGACACAGCCACTGCTGCGTAGGCCATAAACTATTAGTTTGTATATCTCCTTTTGAGTCATGTAATTTTCAAAGTCCCACCCTATTGGGAATTCTGCCAATTCTGAGTTAGCTGGGCAAGCTCTCTGCTCAGATCTACCACAGGATTTCAAGTAACTTTTCAGTGTAAACTTATGCTGTTCCTGCTACTTAGCAATTTGCATTCCCCAAATGTGGTAATATCATCTGACACTCTGTGCATATCTGGGCCACTGAGTGAGAATGGACACAGAGTCATATCTATGCTGTTATTCAACCATTCAACTGTCAATCTGTTAACAGTCAATTGGCTGGGGTCTTTTGCTCGGATGGGATAAGAATTGTGGGTAGGTGAGGTGAAAATTTTCTGGCTGGCAGTTCTGGGCCCTTGAATACCTAATGGCTAGGGACTGGAGCTGAAGACCCTGTCTTAGAGATCTAACCCCTGAGAATTAGGACATACTGGTCCAGGCTTTAGAAACTTTATCCATTCCACCCACTCATGTTGAGGGTTTATTGTTCTGGGCTGTTTACCAGTAACTCTAGCAATGGCAGCTATTGTAATTACTGGTTAACAGCAGCACCAGGAGCAGGTGACTAGACAGCAGAAGCAGACAGTACTTTTTGGTTTCAAAGCTCTCAGACAAGTCTTCCATACTGGGTCCCACAGCCCTATAGTGACAACTGTTAAAATCCTCTGGTCTAGAGAGTTGGTATCTTCAGGCTTTGACAGTGGCATGTACAACGTTTTGGGGTTTAGGGTATCCAAGGCCCTATCCCTTAAAGATTGGTAACTCCCTGGCACTTTTCTAGTGAACAGGGCCCTCGGCTTCTCATCTTTGGGTTGTCTTCAATGTTTTTTTTCTCTATTGTTTCTGTTCTCACCACTCTCTGGAAGTCTTCAGTTGCTCTCTCATTGTGTTGTTGCTGCTGCTGTCCTATTCTCTCCTTTCTGTGTTTATAATAAGCAGTTTGCTTACTGGGTCAAGAAAGCACCACTGAGGGAAACCTTTATTGGGATGAATCTTGTAACACCAGGGACCAGCACAGGAGGGTGTCTTCAGGCTTACTATAAGAGTGAGTCACTGGAAAGGGGATGTGTCAGGAGAGTTTGCACTAATCAATCACACTGTCATGAAAATGAAGGGCTGTACTTGGATCTGTAGTGGTATTAGTGATCAGGCAAATGTGGAACCATGCTTATCCCAACCACAGTAGTCCCTTAAGCAAATTAATAAATGTGCTTGCATCACTCACAGGTCTTCTGCCAGGCGTCCAGAGAATGGGTGTTTCTTCTTGCCTGGGCAGAAATTGCTTTGGAGTTTTCTAGAGTTCACAAAGGCTCATTATGGTAAAAAGTCTACTGTAGGTGGTTTAAAACAGGCATGATAGGGATAGTCCTCTTTGGACCCGAGTTGTGCTTTAAGCAGTGTGCATCTATGGTTGCTGTGTAGTTTCTTTAACATGTACATAGAGGAAATGAAGCAGTTACTGTTGGTAATAAGGGAAATTTATCTGGCTGCGTGGCTGGTAATTCTTTACTCAAAGAAGCCATGGCACCGGAGAAGGCATCTAATAGCTGTCAATTTGAAGGTCAATCAGGGATGGGGTGAATACTTTTGGAGAATTAATGAGAACCTTTCCCACTCTATCCACAGTTCCTAAATTTCTGGGTTTTAGAGACAAATAACACAAAATTATATATCTGAATTATATTTATATATTTAAGATTGCAAACCTTTGAATTTGCCAAGAAAAGATGTATGGGAAAAAATAACAGAGGATCTAAGCAATGTGTGATTCATGTAGTTCACAAGGGACAGAACACTTTAAAGCCAAAAATTTAAGAAATCAATACTCTCAGAATAAAGAACATTTTTTTCAGTCAAGTAAATTCACTTTCACAAAAAAACCCTCATTATATTTTTCATTTTTATATTTTGCAGCAGACTAGTAAAAATAATATTGACTAGCCCTGGGTTACATACCAGCTCTCTGAGAGCATTCAAGCATTTCATTTATTATGAACCCCGTCATATGAAACTCTCTGTAAAACAATTCTTTAGGAAAGATAATATTTCAAACCTACAATATTATCATGAAACGGTTCTTCTTGGGCAGGGAAAATGGCTCCGTGAGTGAAGAAGCTTGTTGTATGAGGATGAGGACCCGAGGTTAGGTCTCGCACATTCATGGAAATGCTGGGAATGATTTTCAACCCCAGTGTAGGCTGGGAAGAGGCGGACAGGTAGACCCCAGGGGCTCTCAAGGGAGTAAGGAAGAAAGCAATAAAGCAGGATATTCAATGTTCTTCTCTGGCCTCTGTACAGCACCCCCACATATGTGCACCCTTACTCTCATACACACAGATAACACACACATTCCCTTTTCACAAGGACTAGAATAGTGGTGTACTTTATCTTCATAACTGATCTGTTCACTTTTTTTCTCCTGAACTTTGGAGACTAGCTGCAATCCTAGGATTTACATATATGGCTTCTAATTTACCTTCTTACAATGTCTTCTCTTTTGATTCTTATTCTATTTCCTCAGGTGATAATTCATTTTATTTGTAGTAGAGTCATTTTTCTTATACTGTATTCAAGTTTTAAAAGCTACATCAACATCTTTGTGCACTGAGGTGACATGGTTGAACTGAGTGGTTCAGCCTTGTCTAAATATCATCTTCTCTTACTTATTCCCCATTATTGACAGTTCCCACGCTCAGACTCTTCTTCAGTTCTTGATCCCCAGTGTGCTCCTAGTTACCTCTGATGCAAACGTCTCCTCTTCTGTGACCCTTCTCTGACCAACATTGTTTATCTAGCACCCTGGTTAAAAACTTGTACATGTTTGTACAAGTTTTTACTCTGATTCTTTCTACATTGTAGAACAGTGGTATTTATTTTATTGCCCGTACCAATGGAGTCTGAGTTCAAGGCAAGGACTGAGTCTTTTGGATCTCTACTTTGACTGAGCCCAGAATCTGAATTAATAAGGGTATGCTGAAATGAAAGAAGAAACGAATAAAATGGAAGGGAAGCTTTTCAGCTGTTGTCAATCAAGAAGCAGCTTATACCTGAAAACACATTTTAGTAGGGAGAAAATGTGATTCTGTAAAAGCATTAGAGCCGATTTCAGAGTGGAGATCTTTGTGTTTACCTGCTTTCTCCCTAGGGTTCCTCATAGTAGTACCATGGATACAGCAGGCTTCAGTAAAAATTGCTTGTATGAGTGAATGAATAAACATTATCACTCTGATAATCCATTATAACAGTTTACAATAAAGAACCTTTAAAATAATTTTTTTCTTTATGACTGATTGTATATTTGTGTATTTCAGGGAATTAAGACCATGCTATCTTTATTTTGAAGTTTCTTTTTTTTTTTTGATGTAATTTTCCGTTTTTTACGAGAAGAGTAATCGGATAAGTACACATGATGTATAAAGCATTCATTCAGACCTGATTATTCACAGATTTATTTTCATAGTACAGAGTGTTTTTATTTTTCTGGTTCAGTATCTTCATGGGGAGTTATTGGTAGCTATACAATCTGGATGGAAACTTTGTGATGATTTGGTGCTTTGTATTGTGGAAGTAGGTGTTGTGGTGCTGAAAATGAAGCCTCTATCCTAGGGCATTTTTTTTTTAACATTTTTTTAAATTATTTTTTTTTGATACTTTATTTACATTTCCAATGTTTCCCCCTTTCTAGGTCTCCTCTTTGGAAGCCCTTGATCTTTGGGTATTTTTCTAAATGTTCTAAATAATTTAAATCATTTCTATATGAAAATGACATCATAGCATTTATCTGCACAAACTGTGATGCTAAATGACTAAGTATCATTTCCATGGAACTGTCCTTGGGAGGCATATCTCTACAATGCCACTTGCTTCTTTTTTTGGTTCCTACACTCTAGTTAATCTTCATGTCACCAGCTCCCAAGTCAATCATGATGTGGTTGTTTCTGGGAAAAGGCCTGGTAGGACACGGATCATATAGCTTATACATTTTGTTGAAGTTGGGTACCCATTTTAAACATTTTCCATTATATTGTATATAACCTCAGTCATGTCCAACCCAAATGATGACAACTTGCTTTTCCCTAATCACCCTACCAGCTACTTGTATGTGTGGACATACATATGGCCTCTTGAAGCTTAGTAACACATATCTAGATGTAAATATATCGTATGTTGGGACTACCATTCCTGGAAACATTCTGAGTTCGCTTTAGAGAAAAATTAATTCTATTTGGTATACTGTTACACATATCACTAGCTCTTGGTAAAGTGTCCATCATGATGATACAGAGTAGTCTTTCTCAGGATCTCACCCTATTTGTCATTGAAAGTATCTTCTACCTGTGGAAGATGGAAAAAGTAATACAAACCTAAGTCCAGATTTCATTAGGTATCTGGCAGAAAAGGGGCTAGTCATGAGATATGTAAACATATCCTTCTGTTTTTGCCATAGTTAACCTGCCAAGTTCAAGGAGAACTATCATCTCTAGAATGACAATTCCCATGGTAGTGAGAGATTCTTCTACTTTCACAGTTCACAGCTCATTATGAAGCTGCTAAGGGCATTTGTCTTAGGATTAAAACATCAGACAGAAGAAAATAATATTCAGTGAATAATTCTCAGTTGGTTCATTCTTGGTTTTATCTGGGATGACCGGACTAGACCACTGCCCTTTAACCAGAAGCTATGGCATTTCTGGTTGCCCCTTTCATATAACAATGAACAGTCTTTTAAGAATGCTTTGGCAAAACCAGCACTCTTGCAGAGAATTGGTGTAAGAGGAGACCCCCTTCTACCATCACTGTTAATGTTACTGAATAGGAGTTGCACAGAATAGCACGGTAGATGAAAGTAGCTCTACTCCATGAGATGGCCCATTTCTGATCCCCACTAGAAGCTTCTAATTATCCAGTCATTGTTTGCACTGACAAGTATGTGTTCACCACCATCATCCATGACAGGAGAGATTGGAACTCTCGGGGGAATGCTAAAAACCCTTATGTATCATTTGCTTTTCATCTGTGACAAAGTGTACTACTCTATTGTCACAGGCAGGCCACACCCGACAGGCCAAAGGACAGTCTACTGGCTCAGCAGAAAACTGCCTGACAGGAAAAAGAGTGGCTAAATTGCTAAGCTATCATTAAAGGTACTTTGGAAAATAGCTCCATGGAGGTCATTTTTAATTAGCATATAATAATTGTACAAAATAATGGTTTTCATCATGACATTTCCATACATGTATATAGGAAGTGTGATTTATTTACACACTCTACCACATTTCCTATCCCTTTCCCCCCACACTGGCCCCCTGTCTAGAGGGTTGGGCAAACATCATAGAGGTTGCTATAAAACTGCACCAAGATGGTACATACCCTGCCCTTTAGGCCTTGACAAGCAGCAAGGCAGGCAGCACTCACTGGAGTATAATGCCTGTTGTGCTGGGAATGTCACATGCCCTCCATAGGTCCAGTTGGTGGCACTACTCTGGAAATGTCTGAAACCTTTAGGACTGTCATGATAATATCCTTTCTTAAGCTGTAAGCTGCAAGACGAGGGGAGAGGATCAGTGATGCAGTTCCAGCCTAAGACAGAAGAGAGCTAGAAGCTTCCTAGAGAATATATGGTGAGAGCTCATATTAAAAGACGAAAGCGGCGAGACTCGGGTGTGCTTAAACAACAGTATGAGTCACACTGACTCCAGAAAAGGGACTTTGCACCTGTTCCTTTCTGTTTTTCTACTTTTATTTCATCTGGCGATGGTGCTGTCTACATTTATTATGGGTCTTTCTTCCTCAGTTGCTCTCCTATATGTCAGCCATTGTGTGTGTGTGTGTGTGTGTGTGTAAATCACCACAGACATATCCAGTGGTGTGCTTTGCTAACCTCTTAGACATCTCTCAATTCAATCCATGTTAGGATTTTTGGCATAAATGATCTTGTGCATGTCTTGGACATCTACTCAGAGCTTTGATGAGTTCATGTGTGCCACTAATTACGGTTTTCCCTTAGTGTCTATGACCTAGCCAAGCCAAGTCTTGTAGTCTGATGAAATCCAATCAGAATATGGATGGTTACTCCTACCATATAACTATTGTACCAGTAGACACATCTTGCTAGGTGAGGCCAATCATTATTATAGTTTGTAGGGTTCACAGTGAGGCAAGATTGTTAAATATTTTTTCAGTGATAGCATAAATAGAACCACCTGGCATTATGAAAATTATATGGTATCGATAAAGCTTCTGAGTTGGTACCCATTCATTATTCATATATTGTTCTTGATTGATTTCTTTTGTAGTTGTTTCCCAGTATTTAACATAATAGCATCTCTTAATTCATTGCCAATATTGTCGTCAATTCCATTATAATCTGTAAAGATTTAAAATTCAGGCTAGAATTGTGAAACGGAAGAAGGAACTAATTATATAAAGAAAAGGGCACAGCACTATGGATCAACATGACAATGCCTGTGAATTATTTGGGTGTCTTGTGAAAATGAAGTTTCTGTGTCAGTAAGTCTGGGATGGGGTCTCATATTTTAGGAATGAAAACAATTCCATGATTATACAAGATCATATTTTGAGCAGCAAGCATCTAGCTTGATTAGGTCTTGTTGTGCATTTATGTAGGGCCACAATTAAATAAATCTAAGGAGATTAATGTTTAGACTGTTTAAAAAGCCACCCCAGGCTCCCTGAGATGATATTAATTAGCTCTTACTAGCCAGGAAGCTGTGTTATCTCTATATGAACCCCTTCTGATTTCATTTTTAAATAAACATTTTAAAACACACATACATGCGCACATGCACACACACACACACACACAGACACACACACCCTCACATGCACACTCACACACACACACACTCTCGCTATGGTGCACATGTAGAAATGAAGAAGACAACTTGCAACATTTGATTCTGTCTGTCCTGTGGGTTCTGGGATTCAAGGCCAAGCCATCATGCTTTGGGGCCTTTCACCTTCTGAGCTACTTTGCTGGTCCTTGACTTCATACTTAGTGGAGATGGAGTTAGGCCACCATGTCCATTAATATGTGTGTGTGTGTGTGTGTGTGTGTGTGTGTGTGTGTGTATGTACATATATGTAAACAGTTGTCATTCCATGTCAAAATGATCTTGGAGCTAATGCACGTACCACCTTTCTTCTTCCTCTTTAAGATATCTAGGATTTAAGATACGTTAAGTAAGTTCTCTTTCCACGCACATGTTTATTTGCCTCCTCTAAGAAGTCTATAAAAGTAGACAAGCTTTGTTATTACTTGTCAAAATTCTATTGCCTTTTATTTCAATACGTGTTCAGTGACCCCATCCTGCTTCAGACACACTCCTAGATTGCTTAAAGTGCCATCCGTCGTTGTGTACTAGGAGCCACTGGTCATCCAGTTGATAAAGCTCAGATTAGGAAACGACTCACTCTAGGCAGAATCTAGAAAATGTCAACTTCAAAATAAGTTGTATCATATTGTTAGGTTTATTACTACATGGTCAATAAAAAGTACTTTGTGAGGTAATTAAAAATAACATACCAGGCAAAATTGGTTGTCCAGCAATTCCCAGTGGAGCCATTCCAAGATTATTCATTGCTGTGGCCCATGCAGTTGGATCAGACACAGGCAGCGTCATTGCAGCAGAATCTACATTCAGAGTTCTAGTATTATCAGCTGAAAGGAAATGACAGACCAAATAATTTGTTGGGTTGAGGTTCCACTATGTAGTCTAGTTCATAAGAGTAAACTCTGGCAAACAGTTTTGGAAAATAGTCAGTGGACAAGTGGACAAGTAGTGGAGAATTCCTCAATGCAATGCTAGTTCTCTTATAAGGTTTGAAATAATGCAGCTTAAAGGGGCAGGAAGTCGGGAAATCAGAAAGCAATTTACCAAGTGGCCTTTTAGTGTATTTCCTTCCCCTCTCCCCTTTCTACCCATCATAAATGTACACATCAAAGGAATTTGGAATAATTAAGAAGTTTCTTATTCTTCTCTGTCTACTAGTATATTATTACTTTATCAGACTTCATCTGAACTGCTCAGGGATGCAAACCAAGAGAAAAAAATCACCCAAGGGCCTTTGTAGTTGGTAATAAAATGTGAAAAATATACTCCTGGCAAAAGTTTAGGTTCTAGCAGTCTTACAGTTGACAGAGCTGAACAGATCTTCTGCTAATAAAATATCCTGGGGGTTAGGGGAAAAGGAATGAAATAGCAGACAGTAGACATGCTCCCTATCCACAAAGCCTGCACAGTCTAGTTGAGGAGACAGATGATGATGATTACCTGTTAGTACCAGTACCACCTCAGCCTGCCACTATCACTAATTATTGTGTGCTTACCATATGTCAATTAAAGCAGCTGGCATGCTTCATTGTCATTTAACTTTCAGGACAAATCTATGAGATGGGGAGGATTTATATCTTCAACAAATGAGAGGTTTTGAAAGGTTATCTCTATTACCCAAGGTTATACAGAATATATACATTTTCGTAACTACGCTTTACTGTCCTGAATAAACTAATTAAGAGCCAATGAAATACATGAGTAGTATAGACTATATTGCTGAAGTTTAAGGAATAAAGGGATTCTGTGGCCTGAGTAGGTAGAAATTACTTTACAGAGAACAGATGTTGAAAGAGAAGGGTAGAATTGTATGGACTATATTTTGAGTGATAGGTGGTTATTAGCTAGTTAAGAAAAGAAAGGGGTATCCCCGAAAATGATGACATAAGCAAAGACACTGAAGTGGGTCATATATGCAAGGGCAAGTGCTGACTGAACAGCTAGGTGAGATATAGTCAATAAGTTATCTGACCACACAAGGGTTTTAAGTTGGGAAATTTCTCCTTGATTGCTGATAGCCTCCAGGTAAAAGAAAAACACACACCCTTCCTACTACCTCCCAATATGAACATCTGCCAATTGGACCCTTGCAGGCACGTCTGTTCTAAGAGTAGCTTGTTAATGTCCATCAAGTCTTTCCAAGCTGGCAACATCCGGGATGGTCCTTGGCTGCGTTATTTATTCTTGTGCTATTTTAGTGTGGGTGAGAACAAGCAAATGTCCAAAGATATTAGTTTTGAAATTCGAGTTTTTGTCATTCTTCTGTGTTGAATCCTCCAACAACACTCACACCCACACATATCCAGAGAGGAAGGCAAGGAGAGGGAGCCATAGTGTTCTGCACTACACCCTAAGCTGCTGAATTGCCCCACGTGGAGAAACTCTAGTCCTCACACCCATTTCCAGAGCTTTCTCATGGAGCTTAAGCTAAACAGAGCTCCCCCATGCCTATTACCCGATTCTGAAGTGAGTGGAAAGGAGGGACTCGCTGGTGTTTGCTGGATTGTAGTCTACCTAATAAACACAACCCCCAGGCTTATGGCGAGACCCTGCCTCAAAACAATAGGCAGAGAGTGATAGAAGAGGGCACACAGCAGACAGTAATAGAAGAGGGCACATTAGGCTCTCTTCTCACCTCTGTGTAGTGCCCAAGCACACACAGTTGCAAACATATATGCACATATATACATGGATACACACACACACACACACACACACACACACACACACACACACACATCAATTTTAAAAAGAAAGGAATACTCAGAATATAAGTGCCAGTGATACAAAATGCTCTTCAAAATATCTTCCCTAGTTCTCCTACTTTGCTGTGTGACAACTCCTTAGGAGATCAGAAGTTATAGAACAGATGTCCATACGTGCATTCAAAGTAACTGAATTGAAGATATGGCATTTTGGAATAAGAGTGCATAAACATCAAAGGAATCAAAGCTCTGGAAGTGATTATCCACTTTAACTTGATGTCAGCCCACAACTACCAAGCCAGTGCCTGTTTATGAACCACTGATTATCCAATTCTGCAAAAGCTATTTGAAAATGAAGAAATTGCCATCCTCTCATATGAGGTTCGTGATTATAAATGTTTCTCTTTTCTCCCTTTGTAAAATATGTTAGTACCATCTCTCCAACTATATTCTTTTATTAAGATAACAACTTTCTTGGCAATTTTAAAAATAATAGTCCTTCTTTATCTTGGGTTTGTGTGGGGTAAGCATGCACCATGCATGGAGGTTAGAGGGTGACTTGTAGACATTGCTCAGGAGACATAGACCTCATTTACTTCTGGTACTTCTACCAATAAATCTACTTTTAAATAAGAGAACTCTGTAAATGTACAATGAGGGGATTACCTGCTAGATTTAATAGATCTAAAGCCATTCAAACTCTCTTTACACTGTGTGGTCCTGGATTGTGGACTTAGCTCTCTATCATTTCTGCAGAAAGAAGATAATAGATCCCAGACCTCTGGACTATACCAGTACTAGCAAAATTTTGAATAATATAACAGAAACCATACTAGGACTAATACGTTCATCATATTTACTATGTACCAGGCATTGTTTTGACATTTTATGTATATAAATTTAAAACCCAAAGCAACTCTATGAAATAAATTTTTCCCATTATCTCAATGTATTGATGAATTAATAAGAACAGAGGCCAGACAGTGGAGCCAGCTTTACAAAGCTGGCTTACAAGGTCTGGCTCCATGATTTCTGTTCTTACCTAGTATGCTATACTAAATAAGGGTAGTCAAAAAAGTTAGACACGATTTGAGCTTGGACATATGGGTAGTCACCATGTCTTCTATTCTAGTGTTTCTCATTTGGAGCTAAGTTTCTCCTGAATGGAAATTTGACAGATTGGAGACATTTCTTTTTGTAGTATTTGGTAATAGGGAGTTGCTGATGAGTTCTATCTAGAGGATAGGTGAAGGCCAAAGAAGCTGGTAATCATCTTCTGTCCTACAGGGCAGTCCTCTGGAGTGAAGAATTACTTGGCTCTAGTCTATTGTGGTAAGATTGGGAGACTTTTCTCCATGGCAGCAATTTTGTGTGCTCCTCAAAAAATATTTGTGTGTGTGTGTGTGAGTGTGTGTGTCTGTATGTGTCTGTGTGCAAGCATGCTATCCTTCATGTGTGGAGACTAGGGAACAATTCATCTAAGCAGGGCATTATTTTTGTAGTGGTGCATGAGCTTCAGGCTATTCATCTGTCTCTCTGACATTTTGTGGTAGATATGCCAGACTTACAGACATATGCCACTGCATCTAGCACCTTTGGGTGAGTTCCAGGGATTGCATTGGGTCACTATTGAACTTGTGTCACTATGCTTGCTTCTGAGGCTAGTGCTTGTATCCACTGAGCAATCTCTATAGTTCACAATTTTGTGGATGCTTAATGAAGAGTGGCTGGTACTCCTGGTTTCCTCGTGACCCTGAGTCATCTATCACCTGCACAGCCAATCCCATGTTCACAGTTCTTGACTCGCTCTCTCGTGCTTCTATGCAGTAAATACTAAATTAATCTGGTTGGACTCCCAAAAATCTATTTAATATCATTTTCTACTTTTTCTATGCTTCACATCAAAGAAATCATTCCTGTCATGGTGGGGAGATACACATTCCAGAAGGCTGATAGACTGCTGTTTAGAGAGTGGTACTGGCAACAGTACTAAAAACTCAACTATGATGAAAGGAAGTGAGAGAAAATTTAGAAAATGTTTATATTGAACACAAAGCAAACACCCATTTTTTTTTTGGCACATTGCATAGTACTCTGTACATAACAGGCATGCAAAAAAAATATTCTCTTTGATAGATTATGGCATAAGGCTAGGATTGTGCATCCCAGCACTGAATAACATCGTGCTTTCTGTTCTTTGGCTAATGGAAAGGAAACAGCAGAATAAATCATGTTTTTGGATTGCATCAAGCTTAAGGCTCAAGGTTTTATCTTCTGCTTGGTATTTATTGCTCACAAAGCAATATATTGTGCTCTGCAAGTGTTATTTTGAGTCCTTGTTCATTTTCCTTGAAAATTAACAATACATCATTGTTTGTGAATAATGCACTGAAGCCCCAGGTACCCACTCTCCTGTTGAAGATGTCACTGGCAGTGACGCTACAGCTTGCAACATGGTTATGCAGGCTGAAAGAGCTGATAATGAATTTTGTAAGATAAAGCTCTGAGACAGCAGACCGATGACGCTATTAGACAAGCAGGGGGTTTCCTCCTTGTGAGTGTTATATAGGATGGGTCAAAGAGTCACTCAAGAAAATTAGGATGCCACAATTTCTTCTTTCTGGAAAGGAAATGGAAGAGGAGGGGAATAAGAGGAAGGGAGCAAAGGGGGAAAGAAAGGAGAGGAGAAAAGGGTCTGAAGGTTAGTATAGTAAGTAACCATCCTCACATGGATGTGTGTGTGCGGCATGGCGTGGGATAGTAGCTTAATCCTTAAGACATATAGACGGGAAAGTTAGGGTGGAAGATACTTTCACGAACTAAATGGCACCTCAGTAATTCACTGTTCTTTTATGCAAGTAAGATAGTTCTTGAGACAGTATCGGAGGAGTTAGGAGGACATTCCAGGTTTTAAACTAGTTCAATTAGACTTGCACAGAATCAAGCCAGCCCAAATTCCAGCATGAATGGTGCAAGAGCTCACTAAGTCCTACCCACAGCAAAGTAGCTATAGCAGCTTATGGCTTCTGTGGAAGGGTCATTTTTCTTCACATATGTAGCCTGTGATAGGTAGTCCATATGACAATGAGTGGCCTTACACTCATGCACATACTGGCAACAAGAACTTGACTGAGTGGGTTAAGAAAACTTAGGGGGATACTGAAGGACTTGGGAAGGAGGTAATGGGGGTGGACTTGATAAAAACATTATATATTTGTAAAAATTCTAGTAATTGTTACAGTGAAAGTGGGGAGTAATAAACCTTGGAGTCAGATAGATGAAAACATCTAACCATAATTCTAGTATTTATTACTTGTGTGAACTGACAGTTCTACAAACTTTTAAACTAGCCTATCACCTATAGCTGACGATAGCTATCTTTCAGGTACTAAAAATTATGTCTCATTCTGTCATTTGCCTCCCCTCCCAACTTCATATGTGATATATGTATATGTGTGTGTGTGTGTGTGTCTGTTTGTGTCTGTGTGTCTGTGTGTGTACATACACACACATAAATACACACACACACACGATTTGCATGTGTGTGGGTAAACATGTATGTGGATATACAAATATATATGTGTGTGTACGTGTGGATGCTTGAGGGTGATGTCAGGAATCATCCTCTCTGTTTTTTTTTTTTTAACCTTATTCATTGAAGCAGTCTCCCACTGAAAACTAGAACCTGCCAACCTAAGTACTCCTGCTAGCCTGCTTGCCCTATCTCCATCTTCTGAGGCTGGAACTACAGGTGGGCCAGAGTGCCCACCATGCCTGTGTAGCAGTTACATGGGTTCTACAGATCTGAATTCTGGTCCTCATGTTTATGACGAAAGTGTCTTAACCACTGAGAAACTCCCAGTCCCAGTGATAATTATTCTGATTCCTAATATTGAATGAATGGAAATTGTGTAAAACAGTTTTATAATTAATGATTTTTTCAAATATAAATGTTAATAACTACAAAAAGAAGATGCATTTCAGGCCCTGAACATGATCATTACATGTTTTCTTCAATGATGAAACAACACAGGTAATATATATCAAGTATGTCAATTTTACAGATAACGAAAATGAAATGTGAATAAGTTAGAAAATTGCCTAGGTTACCACAGATATATGTAATTCTGGCGCTAGAATTCCAATCTGGGGAAGTGTGGTTCCAGAGCGCACTCTTTCAAGCACGGACTTTAGACTATTAAGAATCCTGAGTCTAATGGCTGAGACTGAAGAAGCATGCCATCTTGTACTGCACTCAACTCCCTTTATTTTTCCTTTCCTTCTTCTTGGTGAGAAAGAAACATTAGCTTCCCTGTGGGAGTGTCTTCTTACACACCTCTGAGCTAGAATAGAGCTTCCCTTGTTTTGGGGTGCATTTAAAGATTCCCAGATATATTGCTCGTTACTAGAAGGTTATTTAGAGAATGTGAGCCAGGAGACTAAGTTGAGGTTGGGTACAGCAGACCTGAAAACTCATCAAGCTCCACTGTAGGGTCCTTAGAAGCACACGGTTTTGGGCTTTTCTGGACTATAGTCAATACCTGATAAACACTTGACTTCTGAACTTTTTGAATTGTAAGTGACTAATATAGTTTTGGACTAGGTAGAACAAATGCTTCACTGTGGCCTTCTAGTCTTTAGAATGGCATCATCATGTTTATTCAATATCTCTTCACTTACTATTTAGGTAGAGATCACCAACGTGAATAAATGTGCTCTAAAAAGACTACGTATCCAAGCTCCTTCACCAGCTTTCCTAGCTTCACATTGAGCAACCCATTTCATACCCCAATTTTGATACAGACATGCAAAAATTATTACTGGAATCTCAGTTCTTTTGTAGGTATTTTTAACCAGATTCTTCATATTTAATAAATCAGGTACTGAGCATACTCATTGTGTTAATGGTGCAGCTGACAGTGGTGGTGGCTAGAGTTGACATAAGAGAGACAAGGAAAAGTAGCAGCATTAACTGAGGAACTTCCTAAAGCTCTGTTGTCCACCCTTTCCAAAGGTAGGCTGCTGCTATACAGCCTGGTGCTATACTGTTGAAAGTCTCGCAAGCTCTCTTGAAAGAAAATAACAGTCCTGTAGTGGTTAATCCACAAAATGCTTTGCTTTACTGCTTCTGAAATCCTTCTAACATGTTCGTGTCAACTTCTTTGCCATAAGACACAGAGTAGAACAAAGATAAACATAGCATGAAGTCCATGTGGAATTAAGAGGGCTTGTCTGAACTCTGCTCTGCCCTGTACTCTCTCTGCAGTAATCGCCCTTGTGTTTGTCAAATTGCTTTGCTTTCCAACCATGTAATTCTGTTCACTTGGAGTGGGGCTAACTGGCAGATTTCTAGGGTCCACTGCTGAGATTTTCATTTGGGTGGTAATAGAGCATCTGCCTTGTGATCAAGTAGCCTACTACAAATCTGAGAGTCACAGGGCTTCAATTTCTTCATCTAAGAATAACACTAATATCATCCCTTTCATGGGGCTGTACTAGGTGTACATGGGTGGTTAATATATGTTTTCCATACCTCCATCTATGCATCTTTCCTAAAAGTAGAGTGCTGAACAAATAGAGCCATTCTATTCTTCAGTTGGTTGGTCTCTGAGATTATATTGTTGACTTGCTGGGCAAGTCCACTAAATACAGGCCTATGGTCTAGGTCAGGAAGGTGGGACCCTGGCCATGATAACTATAAACAAGTCAAGTGTTAAATCCTAGTGATAATGGGAACTTTGGCTTGAGAACTAGCTGCCTCAGCAGGGTCATTCTCAAATATTAAGGGCAATGCTATATATACACAAACAGCCATGGGAGGTAGTGACTAATGGCAGGCCAGCAGCCCTGGCTCCTTCTGAACTTCTTTTTACCTTTTACTTCCATGAACAGCAGTTCAGAATTTCTGAACTTTATTTCCATTTAAAAGTAATCTGAAAATGATAGCCTTTACTATACAGAGTTTTCACCTTTCTTGTTTCAAAAGAACTCATTTGGTTTTTCTGAAAACTGCTACCTTTGCATCAGTTACCAGCATGTAATTGGCCAGAGCAACTAGAAAATTCTTAACCCTGCATTGTTTGGAGGATCTCCAGATATCCTTGACCAATTACTCAAGGAAAAAATAAGCATATATGCCTCTGAGCTATTTGCCTTCAGTAGCATGCGAGATTTTGATCGCAAGGCCCTACTGATGGAGGCAACCCATTATTTGGTCACAGGACATGTAAAAATCCAGCTGAAACTGGCTGGAAAGCTTCCTTCCTCCTGGCTAGTTTTTAATAGGACCAAAGGTGCTATGTAGGCTGCTATCAGAGAAACGTCACCAATAACCTTACTGAATTGTGATCACTGTGAACTAACATGACCAACCAAGTGAGACCACCTAAGGGTGCAACAGTGGAATGTTTTATGTGGTAACCAACTGCTTTCTAATTTGGATTTAGGAATGTCTTTCCAGGAGAAAATACATAAATCTGACCAATAATCCATGGTTAGGGAACTCATAGGATGTAGGAATAAACCTACTGCTATTATTTTGTTAAATGGACTTAGTATGAAATTGCACTCTCAAAAAGTATCTATATCTATAATTTAGTTTAGCTCTCAGACTTCATTAATGAAGTTTCTTTGTGTATTGGACAATGATCAAATTGCAGAGGTGTAGGTGGAGGGCTCATCTACAAATATGATTTCTATATCACGCTTCCTCCCCAAGGTTTAGACACCATCACAGAAAATGCTGAAGAAAGATTATGTAAGAGCTAGGTCAGGGCGGACTGGAGTGCAACTGTTTTCTGAATATGATAGGAAAACTGCACTCATGAGCTCACAGTAGCTGTGACTGTCTGTCCAAAACAGGCACAAAATCAAGCCAGTCAACATTACAGCATGGACGGGGAGGAGCACAAGAGCAGTCCAGTTTACCTGGAGAATTACTGATTATTGAGAGCTTCTAGGGCAGTTTTCTTTAGGGGTGTGCTCACTTACAGGTGAACCATGGACAGGCCAATATCCATGCATATAGATATGGTACAAATTGTACATAGTGATCTATAAAATAAAAGGATATGAAATCAGAATGGGATTTGGGATTGAGGGAGTGGATAGTGGATTTGGGGGGAAATTAGAGGAGTGAGGGGTGAATATGTCCAAAACATTCTGTACGCATGATTAGAATTACAGAAAAATTAATAAAAAATGTATAAGACTTCTCAACCTTTAATGCAATATGTCCCTGATTGAAGACAACTGAGGTTCTAACAGCAGTTAAGATCACTCTTTGGATTAGAATTGAATTCCAATCCTGGCCTACTACTATTTAGGTGTGGAATGCTTGGGCACTTTGGGCACTTTACAACTCTAAAAATGAGGATCATAGTAGTACTTGTCTAAAAGAGTAGTAGAGAAAATTAAAGGAGAAAACATGTGGAAAGATTTACGGTAGTGTTTAGCTCAATAAGAGGGTTGCAGAATATGAATAATTACTAATGTAGTAACAGTTGTGAGCTCTGCCTCTGCTATCTTATAAAAAAGGGGTGTCAGAGGTGAGGAGTGGGGAATATTTTGATTCCTTCATGGAGAAGGGAGATGAAGATACCAGTGTATTAACCAGCCATCAGTAATACTGGGGAATATATTTACAACAGCATCTACAAAAGAACAGGATGGCTTCTCTGTAACACTGTCTTTATACCAAGAACATGGCCAGGAAAACCAACAAGACTAATTAAAATTTCCCTCTTCCAATGGATGCATTTTATTTTATTTAATACTTTATTTACATTTCAAATGTTTTCCCCTTTCCAGGTCTCCCCTTTGGAAACTCCCTATCCCATCCCCCCTTCCCCTGCCTCTATGAGGATATTCCCCCACCCACCCGCCCGTTCTTTTCTTCCCTCCCTGGCATTCCCCTATACTGGGGCATCTAACACTCTCAGGTCCAAGGGCCTCTACTCCCACTGATGGTCAACAAGGCCCTCCTTACCCACATATATGGCCAGCACCATGGGCCCCTCCATATGCATTCTTTGGTTGGTGGCCCAGTCTCTGGGAGCACCATAGGGCCTGACCAGTTGAAACTGTTGCTCCCTCCCCATGGGGCTGCAAACTCCCTCAGTTCCTTCAGTCCCTTCTCCAACTCCTCCATCTGGGACCCCACGCTCAGTCCAAGAGTTGCTATGAATTTAATCATGGGTGTTTCGAACTTTTGGGCTAATATCCACTTATCAGTGAGTACATACCATGTTCATTCTTTTGTGCCTGAGTTACCTTGCTCAGGATGATATTTTCAAGTTCCATCCATTTGCCTGCAAATTTCATTAAGTCATTGTTTTTAATAGCTGAGTAGTACTCCATTGTGTAAATGTACCACATTTTCTGTATCCATTCCTCTGATGAGGGACGTCTGGGTTGTTTCCAGCTTCTGGCTATTATAAATATGGCTGCTATGAACATAGTGGAGCATGTGTCCTTCTTACATGTTGGGGTATCTTCTGTGTATATGCCCAGGAGTGGTATAGCTGGGTCCTCAGGAAGTATTATGTGCAATTTTCTGAGGGTCCGCCACACTGATTTCCAGAGTGGTTGTACCAGCTGATGCATTTTATTTTATGAATTTAAATTGCTACTTACTATAATAATAGCTATAACCAATAACTACTTCCCACCATATTATTATTATTATTATTATTTTATGTGTGATGTGTGGAGGCACACATGTATGCATATCAGAGTATAGCTTGGTAGAGTTTGTTTTCTCTTTATATTGGTTCTGGGGATGGAACTCAGATCACTGGGCTGATGCAGCAAGCACTTTACATGAGCTGCCTCAGTAGTCCCATTTTAGAAATGTTGTACTGCCTATCCTGAAAATATTTCCCTCTGTTACTCTTCTCCAGTTTATACCCACCTCCACCAGAACAATTTCCAAAGCTCACTTGCTTTTATTCTCCTAGAACTATATCCACACTTTCTTTTTCTGACCACCACCATCTGTGATGATAGAAAGGGAAAATCACTCACTGGCACATCTTGATTATCTGTGATGACGCTTGGAAGATTGCTGGCAAGGGCTGTTCTTTATTTCCAACTTGATAACAAAGACAAAGGGAGGTTAAGGGCATAAATGTGACCTTTGTGTCAGCTGGGCAGAGGAAGCCCATTGGATCAACCTTTATTAGGAACAATTTGTATACAAGTAAATTTTGTTGTCAGTTTATGACTCTGAGACAGTATTATTAATTGTCCCTTACCTGGAGACTATCTTATATATGTCATATTTTGCCTCATCTAGCTCCACAGCTCTTCTGAATATTTTAATGCAGCAACAGTAGAAGCAAAAGATATGAGTTACTTTCTTTCCTTTATCTGCATTTCTGCTGTAACTTAAATTTTCTTCTTAAGTGAATCTCTAGGCCACTAAGTGTTATTATCTTTAATCCACTTGTGTATGTGTATGTGTATGTGTGTGTGTGTTGTGTGTGTGTGTGCGTGTGTTTTCCTGGTTAATGTCATTAACATGGAGGAGACATGAGGTATTAAAAAATACAAGGTATCTAATTTGGCAATGATCTCCAGAGCAAACCTTACAGGAACTGGTAGAGCAAATTTGATTTGAAAATGATTACAAATGGTGAATTCCCTGTAAATAATGAATAGGAAAGACAATCAGCCTGGGAGTATTTGCTTATCCACTTATTTCCACATGGAAGACAAGCTGTAATTCCTGACAGCCCATGCTTACATGGTATCTAGACTGGCCAGAGTAAAACCAACCCAGGAAGGAAATAAATATGCAAGCCTACCCATTTACTGCATTCTCTATCAGGTCCCAGACCAAGAAAAGCTGGAAGTCTTTAGGTAACAATGGATAAATTCATGGTTACAGTTCAAGCATTCAACTTCAAATCCCTAAATGACTGCATAACTGTTCTTATCTCTCACAGAAGGTAGCTTATTGAGAGAAAGAAGAAAAAGTGAGAGTCAAGGCCATGTACATATTTGAAGATTCCAGGGATGTTCTGGGAAAGCATACCTTCTATACATATCAGCACTTCTGAGAAACTAACTGGTACTTTACTGGAGACACCACCAGAGTAAACTGGTCAAGGTTTTTTTTTTTTTTTTTTTTTTTTTTTTTTTTTTTTTTTTTAAATCAACATGCATCTCATTTTCAAGAGCAGTAAAGCCATTTCCGTATATAAAATCCTATTTTTCTACTGACATACATTGTCTTTTTTGGTTTTTGTTAATTTCTCCTTTTATTACCTATTCTTTGGTATATGAATATAATTATTTAGATCACATACACCACCACTCTCTCCTCCAACTCCTTCTAATGTCTCCCTCCTGACTTAAATCCACTGAATACACTGGCGCTGACTTCTTTTAACTAAAGATTGAATAGTTATAAAGTAAAATTCATATCTATATATCTATATATCTCTGCCTATCTATCTATCTATCTATCTATCTATCTATCTATCTATCTATCTATCTATCTATCTATCTTTCTATCTATCTACCTACCTATGTGCTGGAGGCTTTCCACAGGGCTCTCTGGCCCGGCCAGGTGCGAGGGTTCTGGCAAAGGAGGGAGAGTGCGAGCAGGGATGGAGTCACCTCCACCTCAGTCTCCACAGTCGCAGTCGCTGCCTTGTTTGCTCCAAGACACTGCACCCACGGCCCTACACTGAGTCGGGCTTGGAATGAGCCCAGGAGAGGCTGACTAGCCAGTGAGGAGTACGGAAAGCTTCTGGAGGAGTTTCGGGAGAGCAGACCTCTCCCCAAGCAGCAGTGTTACAGCTCTTATGATAGAAGCTCTCAGACGACGGAGTAGTTCTCACACCTTTATTCCTTCTGGATAGGATCCTTATACACAGTTCGGGTGGGTCACGGTCTGGCAGCAGGTACTTCCCATTGGCTTGGTCTGAGAGCTTAGGGATACCTTATCTGCATGGGGGAGGGCTTGGTGTGCTGCTCCTATGTGACTGATGGCCACAGACCTCTCTACAGGGGGCTGTGCGGGTTGTAGCTACTTGACAGGAGCCAGGGGCCCAGGAGCATGGCAAAATACCTACTGTCCCTTGCAGGGTTACCCCCTACTGTGTCGCCAGGGTTTAAGTCTGTGCTCAACCAGGGACCAGGCTGCCTGTCATAGTCCACCTTCATTCATATATATATATATATATATATATATATATATATATATATATATATATATATATTCAACATGTGGTTTAAGAAAGTATTCTTTTTCAAGTTCACCACATGTCCTTTCTTGACTCCTTGCATCCCTCAAAGATGACCACTGGTTTGGATTTTGTGCTAGTCATTCCTTGCTTATCTTCACAATTCTATTACACATCTCAGTGGTATCACTTCAGAAATATTTTATCTTAATTTCTAAAAGATTCTTTAGCTGTCAAGCACTGCTTGTCTTAGGGTTTCTATTGCTTTGAATAACGACTGTGACCAACAGCAACTTGGGGAGGAAGGGGTTTATTTCAGCTTATAGGTCCACATGACAGGTCCTTTAATTAAAGGAAGTTAGGGTAGGAACTCAAGCAGGGCAGGAACTTGGAGACAGCAATTCTAGCAGAAGCAATATAGAAGTGCTGCTTACTAACATATTGCTTATGACTTGCTGAAATTGCTTGCTTATAGCACCCAGGAAAACCAGTCTGGAATGGCACCACCTGGAGTGAGCTGGGCCTTCCCACATCAATCATCAATCAAGAAAATGCACTACAGGCTTGCCTACAGGCCAATTTAATGGGGAAAGTTTCTCAGGTGAGGTTCCTGGTCTCTAAATGACTAGACTGTGTCAAGTTGACAGAAAACTAGTCAGCACAGTTGCTCGCTCTCACTCTCTGCCTGCTTCTTCACTCTCCAACCCTTCTTTCTCAGCTAGATCAGTAGTTTGTGATCTAGGAACAAACAGAAGTGCCAAAGATATCACTTAGCAGTAAATCCACATGTGAAGGCACTAATTCCCTAGTAATGTAGTTACTTTCCTTTTGCTTTTCAAGTGAATCCCTGCAGGGCGTGAATTCATTTACCCAGAATTTCAGGGGAGATTTGGGGACATAGGTAGTGGGCTGGATTGTGTGATGACAGGGCAGACTGTATTGCTTAATGTGACTACCTGAGAAGATTGGAGTCAGAAGACAGTATCAGTTACTAGTTATGTAATCTTGAGCAAGTCACTAATGTCTATGTCTCTGGGCCTAGGTTTTCTTTTAAACATAAAAGCACAGACAACAATTATAACAATCTTACAGGGCTGTTGAGATAGTTTAAATAGGAGATGTCAACTGTAAACATATTTGGAAAGCTGTCAAGTACTGTGTGAATGTTCAGTTGTGCTGCTGTTCTGCTTCTGTTGTTGATGGCATATTATCAATTCTATTAAAGCCAAGGTAAAGGCTATTCAGGGAATTTTATGAGTACAGACCTAATTTGCATATTAGTCTTTCTGGGCTTTTAAAAGCAAAATTGGCAATAGCACAGGCAAACTTAAATGTCTTCTCTAGTGCTTTGTTTCTGGTCTATGTGGAAATTTTCCTCCTTTATACTTCCTTCAATAGCTATTCTACTTGCTCAGTCTGTGTATGTGCGTGTTGTGTTGGCTCTGGTCTATATAAGTACTAGGACAGTGCTTCTGTCTGAAACAGAAATGAATGTAAGATGTGCTTAGCACTTGATCACTTTGTGCCTGAGGAACCTTCTGCAAGACCTGACTTTTGCCTGTGTGACAGGAACATAGCCATTAGCATAGCATTTCCAATTTGTTTTTAAAAGAGAAGTGTCTCCTGAAATAGATATGAAAAAAAACAAGCAAGCAGTGGTAAGCTGCTGCTTACCTTTCTGCAAAGGATATAATCAAATCAACAAATGGGCAGAAACACACACAAGAGATGTTCTATAAAACTGCTGGCAATTGTTTCTGTGAACACACAGAAGTTTCAAACAATTCCCCACAGCTGCCTTGGGTGTTGAAGAAAGAGATTCAGACAACGAAGAGGAATTACTGATCATCTTTTTGAACACGGAGTTAGGGTACCTGCTTTGGTGCCCAGAGTGGATGAGAGAGGATGAAGACCAGTCATACACCCGTACATGTTTCCCTCGGCCAGACAGCCACATGCCCATCTGCTGCAATAGGTAGATAGATAGATAGATAGATAGATAGATAGATAGATAGATAGATAGATAGATAAATGAACAAACAGACAGGACTAAAGCAAACAGGACAGGCTGTTTAACCTCAGAGGTTGTTAGTGTCTTGCCCTCGCCTACCAGCTGATGCCTGGAACAAATAAGCCAGCCCCATATGGCCCACAGAGGGGCCAGCATGGGGTTCCAGCTGAGTGACAGCTGCAATTATGGCAACAAATGCCCAGGAAGGAGTTAACACCAGTCAAAGAGGTTAATGAGGTAGGCAAGGGCTTTTATACAAATGCATAGGGAAAGAAGTACAATGTAGCCAGGATGAGGTCCATTAATTAAAGCCCAGTGATAAAATCTGCCACCATTCTTAAATTGGACTTCGCTACTTTAACTGTTCTAAATCCATCTTCTGTGGTCTAGCTGTTTGTTTAGAAATAAAGCTTAAAAAGGAATAAAAACAATTATTTTAACATGCAGTCTAAAAGAAAATAGGAGAATTAAAGGGTAAATATTAGATTTCCAAACAAAGAAAGGAGGAGAAACAAAAGACATGCATACCAACTATATTTAGAATATGTTCAAACAGCTTGTCATGGCTAACAATTGACACATGAGAATAAATTCCCAGTCTCCACATATAGCCCATGCTGCATTAGATTCAATCTGAGTACTAATGATAATGGGTGGTCGGGTAGCTAAACATGGCCCCCAATTACTACTGAGTGCCCTCTCCTTTGTGCCTACAAAACAACTGTCATCAATATTCTCTCATAGAGTGTTTTCTTATCAGCATTGTGTCCTCAAAACATCCCTGGAAAGCAGATCGATATTGATGAGCTCTGCTGAGGGAAACAGAAAGGCAGGGAGAGTTTAAGCGAAAATGAGAAGAGCTGGCCCCACCATAACAGAGCAGGGGTTGGGTTATAAAGAGAGTTGACATAGGAGCTTTGGGGCTGTAATTTCAAGAGGCTAATTTGGGGAATGCAATGAGTCCTAGATTTCATTCCCCTCTCAACTACAGTGAAAGGCATATAATCCTTAACTACTGCACTTGGCAAAATGTATTGTAGCTTCTAGCACAGAACTGTGGAAGTGTTTTTACTTCTGAAGAGTACAATGTAACTTCAAAGATAAACTTTACTTGTAAGAAGAAAATGGTATACCTAAGTTCTGAAACCAGTATAATCCATTTGGATTGTTCTCTAATTACAAATAAACTAACATATACTTATTGAGACTCTCTATAGTGCTTTTTTTTTTTTTTTTTTTTTTTTTTGGTTTTTCGAGACAGGGTTTCTCTGTGTAGCCCTGGCTGTCCTGGAACTCACTCTGTAGACCAGGCTGGCCTCGAACTCAGAAATCCGCCCGCCTCTGCCTCCCAAGTGCTGGGATTAAAGGCGTGCACCACCACTGCCCGGCTATAGTGTTGTTTTCTAATTGCTGAGAGAGATGGGAAAAGCAGAAAACTCTCAGAAGAATGAAGTCCTTCTCTAAGGGAACTTATAAGGTAGGAGTAGGCAAATTCTTGCACAAAGTAAAGGCCAAACAAGATTCCATAAAAAGCCCAACCAGATTTTTCAAGATGTATAAATGACAAGAAGTTACATGAATGCTTCTTGTTGAACTTGAACTGATGAGTATATTAAACACACATGTCAGAGGAACCTGATAGAGCTGTCTCCTGAGAGGCTCTGCCAGAGCCTGACCAATACAGATGTGGATGCTGGCAGCCAAACCATGGGACTGAGCACGGGGACCCCAATGGAGGAGTTAGGGGAAGGACTGAAGGAGCTGAAGGGGCCTTATCTGGCATCAATGAGAGAAGAGGCCCTAGGTCCTGTGAAGGCTCGATGCCCCAGCACAGGGGAATGCCAGGGTGGGAAGGCAGGAGTGGGTGGGTGGGTGGAGGAGCACCCTCATAGAAGCAGGGTAAGGGGGGATGGGATGGGGATTTGCAGAAGGGAAACCAGGAAAGGGGATAACATTTGAAATGTAAATAAAGAAAATATCTAAAAAAAAAACCTATTAAAAAAACGAAAACCAACAAAACCAAAGAAACAACAACAACAACAAAAATATGTCAGGAATACATGGACTTATAATAGGGCTGGCCCAAGGAGGTGAGCTGTTAACACTAAGCCTGTGTTAAACTGGGAAGACAGATGAAGGTTAAATGGAACCAGGATGGAGGTGTCTGGTTATCTGAATGTGATTAGATCTTTTTCTGAGTCAAACTCCACTGATAGGGCTTGCTTTCCCAGGAGCATCACTTCTCAGAGACAAGCAAGCGTAGAAGTCATTTGCTAAGAAATATTTCTTAACTCTGGCATGAGCAGCTAGGTGAAAAAGATGAACAGACATTTGCTTTGCGAGCAAAAGGTGCTGAGCTTAATGCCCATCATCTTTGGGAGATTATGATATATAATATACACAGGTGGAATCCCTGTAGCTGCTTGCTATTTCCAAGGGGTCAGAGTCCAGAGCCTTTTATCTCCAAATGTCTAGTTTTCAATCTGGCTATATCTTGAAATCTGTTTTGAATATAGCGCAGACAGGAAAGTTCTGGCCAATCATGCAGGGGCTAACCTTCAAGTACAACAGAACACTAGGAGAGCAGCCTGACCTTTGCAATGAAATTAATTTGATGCTTACAATCTAACCCAGAGTCTGTAGTCTTTATTCACATGACAGAGTCACAAGGCAATTTAGCAGGGATTATTAAAGTCCAGTTAAGCTCATCAGAGGGGAGAATTGAGGTTGATGTATTTCAGGATACCAGTACATTGGCAGAACTATGTGGGAACGGAGCTACAGACTTCTAGGAATAATGTATAACAGGCTACAGGTACTATGTATGTTTGGCATATAATAAACACCTATCAAGAACTGATTTATGGAATGAGACTAATGAGTAAGGTGATTGAATGTCTGATACCTGGCCAAGCTCTTCTCTACCACATGTAGACGGAACTTCAAGGTTGATAAGCCTCCTGTGTATGGAGAATATTTGGCAAGTATCAGAGTTCAGGGTGAGAATAGAAGGTTCACAGGACGGGGTCTGTACAATCATGATAGCATTCTGCATTATTTTCCCTATGCCATCTGTTTGTTAGTGAGTCTGTAGAAGGAGTCTATTACTCAAAAACAAAGAATACAGGGATAATAACATATAGAGAAGGATGAGTCTTCCTCGAATGGGCTAAGAGAACCTCCACAGGGGAACCCTGTTGGGGTTCCAGAAAGCCTCTGTAACAGTAGTACCAACTAAGTACTACCCAGGAGGAATTAGCATTCCAATCACTGTACTCAAAGGCCTATGACTACATGCAGAGTGGGAAAGCCTGGTTGACTTGATTTAGGCAGTAGAATAATTTAGCTTTTTAAATCTGATGCTCTTTATTTGAACATTCATTATAATGAGTCATCTCTACGGTTTCTTTACCAATGATATTTACATTCCATTAGCAAATATAATTCCTAGAGGATGATAAGGGATTAAAAATTATCCAATATGTTTCCATCATAGGCGTAGAAGGAATCTTTCAATGCAATGCTCTGTTTTTGCATTACTCTATTCATGCCAGTAAATTTATTTTTTAATAGTTAAGGTTTCTGGCATTAAATTCCATATATCATCACAAAGTAAGTACACATTTAACATCACAGAGATAGCCCAGTTTTGAGTAAGGGGCACTCCTCATTTGTTCTCCAGGAACTGAACATTTCTCAGACTGAGAGCACTTTTGTTGCCCAGAAACAGTGCTGATTTTGTGCCTTTCTAAGAGATTTTTACCATTAGTGTGGCTCTCTTAATGGAAAATAGAATTTTGTCTTCTATGAAATAGGTATCTGAAAGATTTCCCCTGCCAGGTTGTAAAATTCCTAACGGCAGGGAAGGTATGTAATGCACTTCAATTATGCAACTCCTCCCATCACATAATAATCAAATAAGCATTGCAACTCTATCGCGTTTTTCTTTTTCAATATGATAACACTCTTGACTGTATGGTAATGCCTTACCATAATTGTGGCTTTCATTATTTGTTGTCTTTTAAAATTAGAAGTGCTATTATAAAATTTTAGATGTTTTTTTCTTCAGGTTAATCTCACTACTATTTTCCATGATTATTTCTTCTACTACTAATTATACTTAGCTTATATAAGAATTAATAAATTATGAGGACTCTTCTGGCAAGCTGGTTGATTTTGCCTAAAACATGTTCGCAAATCACTATGGATAATACCACGGAGATCGGGAATATAGTTTAAAATATTCAAACATCAGCATGACATTGGCAAACAAACATAAACAGACACACTTTATCATTGGAGACAGTTCTGGAAGAAACTCTTGCTATGACATCATTGCAAAATGAAACAATCTGGAGAAATAGCAGGGTGCACTTGGTGACAAGGGATCATTTAGAGATCTTCTAGAAGTACCTATTTACCAACCAGTATAGAAATTATTTCAATATATTTAATGATTTATTTTATTACTTCTTTTTAGATTATGCAGTGAGTAGTGCTTGTGAGAGCAGATGCCCTCAAGGACAGCTGTATCACCTGGAGCTGGAGTTACAGAGGAATGTGAATTGGCACATGTGGGTGCTAGGAAGCAAACTCAGGGCCTGTAGAAGAGCAGCATGTGTTTATAATCATTTGGCCATCTCTCTGAGTGTGTGTGGGTGGGGCTAAGAGACTCAACAAGTAATATATGCTATTGTCAATGCACTTGTTTTGCTCCCAGAAATTGAGGGAAGACCCTATTACTGAAGATACCACACACTTTGTACACAGGACCTGGAGGAATTGAGCTGGGACAGATCCATTAGCTTCTTCCCTGAGGACTAGCCAAAAGGGGCAAAGCATGGTGAGAGGACCAAATAGGAGGATGAGGAAGCCATGATGGAGCAGAACTACATGGCCAGGAGCACCGCAAGTAGCAAGGGGTCTTATAGCTGGGGAATAAGTTAGTATAGTGTTAGATATGCCTGATCTAGGCTTATAGCTTATAATTATAATAATTGGATTGCATGCTTTTTATACAGGCTTACTGGGGTTGGAAATTCCAGCAACAAATAGCCTTATCCAGGTGTAAAGCCTACAGACACGATGACAGGCCTGGCAAGATAGCCAATAGTATAATAGAATACACATGGAGGGACCCATGGTTCGGACCACATATGTGGCAGAGGAGGGCCTGTTGGCCATCAGGGGGAGGAGAGGCCCCAGTAAAGGGGAATGTCAAGGTGGGATATGGGAGTGGGTGGGCGGGTGGGTGGGAGGTGGAATTCCCTCATAGAGAGGGGGAAGGGGGAAGGGATAGGTGGTCTCCAAAGAGGAAACCTAGAAAGGGGGAAACATTGGAAATGTAAATAAAGTATCAAACACAAAAACAAAACAAAACAAAACAAAAAGAATAGTGGCACTTTAATCTTTGTTGTAACCAATAGCTATTTAATTGAACTTTAGATCTATTCAGTAGAAAGATTCATGCCTAGAACTATAAACCTAGGCAGTCACTGTGACTGAAGATAAGATAGACAGACCCCAAAGGAGAACCGACTACTACTATTTTCCTAAAGCAATGTCCCTTTTAACTACATTATAAGTATTTATTCTTATACCAACAGATAATTATATCTTTTATGACTCATCAAAGAAGCTTCTTATTGCAGCAAACAGGGACTATAGGACCGTGAAAGGTAGCCTTGTTCCTGGTTGAGCTAAGGTTCGAAACCTCGTGACCCTAAAGGGACAGTAGGTGTTTTGCACCAGGCTCCAATCACAGCCCTCCATAGATTTGTGGCCATCAGTCACGTAAGAGCAATGCCCCAAACCCCTCCACAGGTAGAGCATATGACCTGTGGCAGACTCAAGACAGATCTCCATTTTAGTGAGGTAACTAAAGGCCTGGAGGTCTTAGCCAATAAACTCTCCTTCCCAGACACTCCTCCCTGCAAAGGGTATTTAACCTCAGGCCCTCCCTGAGAAGTGGGGTACAGTCCTACTCATTCACTTTCCGACATGACAATAAATGCCTTAAAACCATGGACTGCCTCTTTTCATCGGGATCCGCCATGTCTAGCCATGGAGAAGGCTATCGTCTATAGAGTTGCCATCTAGTCTCCCATAGTAGAAGGCCTTTCAGTGCCCCCAGCCACAGCTGCCACCAAGCCAAGCCCAAACCTATAGCTGCCACTGCCAAGCCAAGGACCCATCACCGCAGGACCAGTCAGAGCTCCCCCCTTTTTCCTCCGGCCCCAGACTAGATCCAGCTCACGGGCCTCCACTCTGTGCTCAGTTCTTCGGCAGCATCCAGTGGCGCCTGGGTGTCCAAGAGCCTGTGAACAAGATGGCCTGGCCTCCTTGCAGGCCCAGGGACCACCTAAGCAGCTCCAGCTGTTCCACACCTCAGACTGTGCTTTCCCACTCCTGGAGCAGTGTCCTGTGGCTTCCCTATGGCCCAACATCTGCCTGGTGACAGCATGGGATAAGCACAGTCAAAACTCCCATGTCCTGCCTCCCCGAGCAGCTAAGCCCTGTGGCAGAGTGGACACGGGACCCCAATAACCCTACCAGGGACCATGACAGAGATCCAAGAACCAGTCAAAATGAAGAGAACAATTGGCCATGGTCCGCAACAGACATATCTACAGCACATTTCCCATACCCAAGGTTCAGGGAACATAATGGAACAGGGGGAGCAACAATTTAAAAGCCATAGGACCAGAATGCCTACGGAGAGAGAGTGTGTTCTAGATATGACAGGGAAGCTGTGCCATTTTGTGTGTGTGTGTGTGTGTGTGTGTGTGTGTGTGTGTAACAGTGATGATTAAAGAACAGGTCATGAATTTGAGAGGGAGGGAGAGGCACAGAAAGAATTATTGTGGGTAGAGAGACAGGTGGAAATGATGTAGAGTACTCACAAAATTATTGAAGAAATAAAAAAGGGTAAAAATTTTAAAATATAGTAATTATCATGTGTAGATCAAAGAAAAGCTCAGAAGCATCATATATATCTTACCATGTAGGATATCTCTCAGGCTGCAAGCTTTACACACAAAAAGAAGTTAGAGGATACAGTAATTAAGTTTCAAATGGCATGCCACAGAATAGTGCAGAGAAAGAAGACCCACCAGAAGTCTTTGTTATTTTCAAGAAAATACTCCAGAAATAACCTCTTTACCCTTCATCAACTGCAATAAAAGAACTCCAACAAAGCAAAGCTCTTTCCCTGTGGGATTTCCTTATGAAGTTGGGGTTTCCTGTGCAGGATCAATGCCTCCAGAATTTACACTGAAAGTGTGGCTGGGGCATTCATGATACAGAAGAGCTGTGACATGCATGCCTAATGGAAGAGAGTAATAGGGAAGTTAGAGGAATTTCCACTTTTCATGCCTCTTTCTACCTCTTGCTATGTTGCATCAGCTTCAAGTGAAAAGATGTCGTGCTGGAGATTTCACCCAATCAACAGACCAATGGAATGCTTGCACATTTGTACAAATGACCTTTCCAAGAAAGAAGAACTTCTATCTTTCAGTTTGGTCTGAAGGTCAGGGGTATTTCATGCTTTGGACAGTAGAAAAACATGTATTCTTTTCAACACTTTAGTCTCATTTCCCCTTTCTTTCCAGTTTCTCTCTAATGACTGGTAGTAGAATAAGAATTCGATTTTATGATGATTTAGAAGTCTGTGAGTGGTCTTTCTTTCTTTTCTTGGCATGCAACATACTTTGAAGAAGCAACTGTACAATTACAGAGGAAATTAGTTCTTTTAGCCCTCTAACTCCATCTCAAGGTACAGGCCTCTGGGTTGAAAGGAGTTTCTGATGGTAGGTAAGATTGCTCACTAAAGCAGCAGGCAGTCATTGGGCAAAGAGTAATTCTTATGTTCTACTCATTAGATAGAAGCATCACAATAGGGAGGCTAGAGTGGGTAAAGGGAAGGCAATTAAAATAAGATTATAAATAAACATAGAGATCCAAAGAATATGTCAAAATACCTGACATGCATACCTCTACATACTAGCTACAATTTACCAAGTACTTCCTATGTGCTTATTATGGTGCTAAGCATTCTGTATGCATCTAACCATTTCAGCAACCTCATAAGGTATATATTACTATGATTCTAATTTTATTGGGAAGCAAACCAGGTCTCTTAATTATAAGTAATCTGATCACAGGCTCCAAAACTAGTAAAAGACAGGATCACTGTGAAGCCTGTACTTTCATTTGGCCCCTGTGTGTCAAGAATTGTGTTTGGTAGATTAGTTATGCAGAAATCTCACAGCACTCTTTGGTTGTATGTATACATTATTTCTATTTATAGGTAGGTTGTGTGTGTGTGTGTGTGTGTGTGTGTGAGTGTGCGTGCACCCACACACATGAAGGCATGTGTGTGAATGTGCACATGTATGCAAGGTAGATAGATAAGTAGATAGATGGATGGATAGATAGATGTATGTATGTATGGATGGATGGATGGATAGATACATAGACAGACAGACAGACAGATATTGATTCTTAGAGGTTAAGTAACTTGTTCAAGATTACATAGAAATAAGTGTCAGAGGAATAAAACCCAAGATTGTTTAAAAAGTCCATGCTGTTTGGCTGGGGAGATGGCTTAGTGGGTAAAGAGCTTTCTGTATCAGCATGAGGACATCAGTTTGGATCTCTAGGACCCACCTAAGGCTAGACACTGTAGTATACTTAAGTGATCCCAGCACTCCTACAGCAAGATGTGAGATGGAGACAGAAGTCCCCAGACACTTACAGGCCTGTTAGCCTCACACATGCAGCAGCAAATAAGAGTCTCTATGCCAAACAGAGTGTAAGGAAATGACTGACTCTAAAAATTGTCTTTTGACTTACACACGCATGCCATGCCCACACCCATACCAACCAACCTAAACACAGAGAAACAGAGAGTTCTTAACTTACGAATTTTGCCAGATCTAATGAAATTTGATAATGTTCCAATATAAATCAACTGGTATAGGCAGGTGGATGGAAAAGCTGAAAGTAACCTGGTGTCTTAGTCATGGTTTCTATTCCTGCACAAACATCATGACCAAGAAGCAAGTTGGGAAGAAAGGGTTTATTCAGCTTACACTTCCACATTGCTGTTCACACATTGCTGTTCATCACGAAAGGAAGTAACGACTGGAACTCAAGCAGGTCAAGGAGCAGAAGCTGATGCAGAGGCCATGGAGGAATGCTGCTTATTGGCTTGCTTACTTCTCCTGGCTTGCTCAGCCTGCTTTCTTATAGAGCCCAAGACTGCCAGCCCACAGATGGTACCACCCACAGTGGGCCCTCCCCCCTTGATCACTAATTGAGAAAATGCCTTACAGCTGGATCTCATGGAGGCATTTCCTCACCTGAAACTCCTTTCTCTGTGATAACTCCAGCTTGTGTCAAGTTGACACACAAAACTAGCCAGTACACCTGGATATTTTTCATTAAGAACATGAAAGCTTGCACAGTTGAGTAGGAATTATATCCTACTTTCTCTAATGTTACAGGCTATAGAAAGGTTAGCAAAGGATACAGGGAGAAAAGAAATAACTAATGTCTATCCGTTTGTCCCAAATCTCCAAGAGGATGAGAGATCATTCAGAACATAAGTCAGAACTAGTAGAATAATATGAGACTACTTTTATCTCAGTACTGTTGCTCTCATCTCCAAATCCACCTGTGTGTCTCATGAAAATCCATTATGGGCCCTTTAAATATGTCCCCTTACTGTCTGGCAGAGCTTTAAGGTTTGTCAGGAGAGGGTACTAGACAGATTCTTTTCAGCAGGAAAAGACTTCTTTTTGGTTTCTGTAATGGAGGCACTCAGCATCTTCAGGAGGCAACTCCAACAGCTCAAAAGGTACTGATTTCTTCAGGGCATGAAAGTTCTCAAGCATGCAGCTCCTGTAATGATGGGGATCAGGGCACCCTGCAGCCAAATGCTTTTTCTAGGACTCTCCAATCAGAGGCTTTAGTATTAGAGTGCCTATAGTGGGATAGCCCCCTGTGACCAGCTTCTTAAGGCATGTGGAGGAGGGATTTCCCAGAAGTCTTAGAGTGCAGAATTCCAAAATGTTTTGCTGAAACTGTGCTACTCATTGAGCCTTGACTGGGCACTTTCTTGTAAAACCTAGATCTTAACATAGGGGGAAAGTTTTATCCTAGATCTTGTAGCTCAACTGTCACAATATTTGTGCCTTTTATGTTAATAGTATACTGTTTGTAGATACCTTTGCTTCTTAATAGCTAGTCCTCTGTTACAGCTAATGTTTATGGTAAACTTGTGTTATTTGTATCACTGTGTGTGGTTTCTCTACTGATTTTTCAAAGGCCAATGTAATGAATTCCTTTCCCTCCTTCTCAGTGTTCATTACTGTCAAGACAGAGATGCTTCTAGGAGACAGTGTGGTCTGGGAGGGTGATATGTTCCAAGAGATGAGGTCCAAAGAGGAAATAAGGAAGTAGTGTCTCATCCCCTGCTCCTGGGAGGGGCTGGGGATTACTTGTCTGCTCTTTCTAAGAAAATAAATTAGGCACAACATGTGTGGTTTTTTGGGTGCTGGAACTTGTTCAATGAGATTAAAAAAAAATACTAGTCAGACAGGAAAGGCAAGTGGAGTCTGAGGAACCCAGGGCCATATCACTTGGGTGCTTTATGATTCCTTTCAGTTCAATTGTAGAAATACATACTTGAAGTTACACAGGTCAGGTTTCCTATAGCACATAAGTATTTGTCGTGAGAGCCTAAAATTATTGCTATCCTTAGTAAAATAATCAATCCCAAATTCAGAATGTTTGATGACTGACAGGACCCCTCCTCAAAACTCAAGGCTTATTCCCTCCAAACAAGAGATCAACTCTTTTTGTTTTTTCTTACACCTTACCTTCACTTAGAAACACAAAAAAAATGGTTAGACAACAGAGTCATGTTGGAAAAAAAAAAAAGAAACACTTCTGAACCTTCAGCACAGAGGTTAGCTGCTCAGAGTTTGCATGACAGCATATTTTGCAAGAATTATAAGGAGAACTGGTTTGCACCAGTGACAGAACATCATAATTTTCATATTACTCATGGATTTGTACAGCTGCATTCATTTTTGCATAAAATGTTTTCCAAAACACTTGGTAATTAACCACTAAGTTTCTACTTTTATATTCTTTATGTCGCCCTGTTCTGACTAGCTTATACAACAAATGCTAAATGGGAGAATTTAGATAAATAGATATGGATAAGGAAATGTAAATATCAAGGTCTGGTAATCAACTAAAATGTTCTCTATATGCGACACAAGCCAATCTCTGGAGTATTTAGGAAGTATTGGCACAGCTCAAATGTAAACACACAGAAAGCTTCATAGTTAACCAGCCTGCTCATTCACTAGGATGTTTCTACTACATACCCCATGTATCATAATAACAACTGCATTTGGAAGCAACAGCACCTTCCACTAAAGGGTGTTTAGACGTAGTCCCTATAAATACCGATAGCCTTACAGACTTCCATGGTTCTCTGGATCATGTAAAACATGGTGTTTTTGTGTGCAGGTGAAGGTCCTGATCAGCACAGATGAAGAAGAGAACTTGGAATTATTTTGCATAATATTTCTCTCCTCCTACAACACTAACCCACTGGAATTCCAGAAATTTATTGTAACTATAGCTTCTGTTTCTCCTCTAGTAGAGGAGTTCACTCTAATCTCGACTCTAGTCCAAGTCCTAGGAAACTTCCATTGTCTTCTTTTTTTCCTCCTTCATTTCATATAGATGAAGCCCAAATATGGAGTGGGAAAAAGAATATCGCTTCCGAGCACTTGATGGTTTATACTGCAAGAGCAGATGTAGACATGAAGAATGTGTCATGTAGGAGTTTGGTGTTCTAGCTTTTACTTCTTTGTGAAGACTCAGAAACTCAATGATACTAAGGATTGTTGAAAACCAGTGTAGGCCTGCTTTCACATTAACACAGTGCCTTCATTTTTATTAAAATCAAATCCTTTGATGTTGCCATTGTAATGACTATACATTAGAGCACCAACTGTAAATTAGTTACTTTTCTATTGGTGTGATAAAACACCACAATCAAGGTAACTTATAGAAGGAATTACTTATTACTTTTGCTTATGATTTCATTTGGATAAAAGTCCATTAATATAACAGCAGGAAACTGGCAGGAGTTAGAGCTGGAAGCTCAGAGCTGAGATCTCACATCTCAATACACAAGAACAAAACACCAAGAGAGCACATCAGGAATGGAATGTGGCTTTGAAACCTTAAAGCCCACCAAGTGACATACTTTTTCGAGGAAGGCTGCATCTCCCAAACCTACCCAAACAATGCCACTAACTAGAGACCAAGTATTCAAACATCTGGATCTTCTGGGGATGTTGTGGTTAAGAATGCTCCCCATCAGCTCATATGTGTGAATACTTGGACTCCATTCCCACCCCCTTGGTGGAACTGTTTAGAAAGGATTGGGGGTGTGGCCTTGTTAAAAGATTGACACCATTCCAAGTTTCTCTTTGTCACTCTCCTTAATGTTTGTGTCTCAAGATGTAAGCTTGCTATAACTGCTCCACCACCGAGCATGCTTGCCTGCTGCCATGCTTTCTGCCGCAATGGTCACAGACTCTTACCCTCCGAATCCAAGACCCAAATTAAACACTTTCTTTTATAGTCATGATGTTTTATTACAGCTACAAAATGGTAACTATAAAAGAGAGGACATTTGCATATAAACCACTACAAATTGATTCCATGAATGGCTAGGTGGATTGAAACAAGAAAATGGTATTGACATTAAGAGGCAGCCTACAATTTAAGGAATGCTTTGAGATCAAATCTAGGGCTTTAGATGGGTGTGGTAATGCATGCCTTTAATTCCAACACTACAGAAGTAGAAATAGACAGATTTCTTTGAGTTCCAGAATAACCTGGTTTACTTAGGATGTTCCAGGCTATCTCTCAAAACAAAAAAACAAGAACAAAGATCCCCTCTGGGTTTGACTCCCAGATTTACACTTAATCAATGAGCAAAACTTTAATCTTTCAGTTAGTTTTCTTGTCTGCAAAATGGTGATAATAATGTATGACAGGCTTCCTGGTTGTAGGTCCAGTCTCTGTGAGCCCCTGGGGGCCCAGGTTAGCAAAGACCTACAGCCAAACATTAGGCAGAGTGGGGGGAATTCCTGCAGAAGAGGGGGGGCAGAAGATTATAGGCGCTAGAGGCGTCAAGGACACCACAAGGAATCTGTACTATTTCTTACAGCTGTACATGAGTCTTCATCTCAAAATTTAAAAGTTCAGCTTAAAAAAGGGAAGGGGACAAAGACATTCATAGGAAGAAGGAAGGAGCAAAGAAGAAACAGCTGTATGGAGCACAGATGTGCACTCCAGCTTCTCTTGGCATTCCCAGCTTGACAGTTTCCACTGTACAGCAGAGGTCCTCCCTCAGGGAAGAAAGCAAAGCAGAGTTTTCCTGGACAGATAGCACTTCCTCCTCTCACTGGAATATTAGCCACTGCTCTTACCAGTTTGGAAACTGTGGGATGTATCACATAACTAACCAAGAGCAAGAAACTCAGGAATAGAGTCACAGTGTGTAGAGTCCCTAAAAATCCTGTAACTCTGGCTACTATTACTGATGTCTCCATTGAGAGAATTCAGCAGAGAGGATCTCAGGCTGGGAAAGAAGTATCTTTCTGCATGGTTTCTCTTCCTTTCTCATGTCAAAGTCGCCATGGATACTAAGAAAACTATAAATGCTATAAATGGGCTTCAATAAAACTTGTTAAACATGTCTGTGCGCCCCACCTGGGAATCATCCTCCCAGGCACATCAGGAGAAGGGGAGGGGGAGTCAGGGGAGGATCCCTGTGAGGGGGTCCTGGGAGTATAAGGGGCCTGATATTGGGGTGTAAAGCGAATAGATAAATACTTATATGTGTATATTTATTTAAAAAGAAAAGAAAAAAATGTGGCCAGAGGCATCCCTGACTCTGTATCAAGAATTAGAGATAAGGTGTCATTGAGATTGTATTTTCTTTCTATTCAATTGGCCTGTATCAATAGCATATATTATTACAGTTTCATGTGAATTTAAAAAATAAAAGGAAGGAAGAAAGAAAAGAAAACCAGGAAAGGGGATAACATTTGAAATGTAAATAAAGAAAATATCTAATAAAAACATTTTAAAAAATGAAAAGAAAAGAGTCTGTGAGCTAGATTTCAACCAAAGTCTGTAGTTTGCTTACTCCTGTTGTAGTGTTAAGCAAAGGAGGCTGATATCCCAGGTGTCTTGACAATCAAGCTTATTTCGTTTGGTTTCTTGGGTCAACAAAGGAAATATTACTAATTACTTCTTTCCTGAGTTGAAACCAAAACAGCAAAAGATATGGTATGTCACACTCTTAATTTCTACTTGAAACGAGAGTAGTCTAACTTCATACTGCATCATCACCGTTTATCTAGGACAAGCTTTCCTACCACAGCTAACCCACCTCTACTCACAGATAAAACTATGATGACAGAAGTCACAATGACTCTAAAGGGTCAAAGAATCCAAAATCTAACCAGAGGGACCTTAGCTAGAAACTGAATGTCAAGAAGAATGTTAGTGTTTTTTGTAGCCCGCCAGGATGGATACACTCCATAAACCAGTTTTCTGACTTCTTATAGTATATCCAAAGAAAATCTTTCAAGAAGTCTTAAAATTCTCAACAACTGCCCAATTTTGTTTATAAAAGACTTACGTGGTGGAGGCCAAGTGGCTTGGTATACTCAGTCTGGGATATCACCTGTGATTCTTAGACCAGCAGTACAACAAAGTTACCTGAGTTTCCATCACTCCTTTGTCTTTGCATTGAGTTCCAATCAAAGGTGCAGTTTTTTTTTCTTTTAAAATGTTATGTGCATGGGTGTATTGACTGTGTGTATGTCTATTAACCATGCATGTGCATTATGGTGCAATTTAAAAAAAGAAGTTGGACACATCTAAACTGTAAGTTTTATTTCTTGCCAAGTAAGAGTTCAATATTGTATGTGCATGCTATTCAAGCATGCATTGGCACATATCTGCATGAAAACATACTCATGAAATGCTTCTAGATTAAATAACTCTCAGGCCATGCCAAGTTTGCCATCTAAGATACTAAATCATACTTAATGTTATGGCCACTTCATGGTAGTCACCTAAGAATAGAATATATTAGTTCTAGGATTCAGGGAACCAAAGGCAACTCATGAGGATTCCACGCTACACAGAGGCAGATGTTTGAAACCCCTAACCTTGGGCATTTTGAGATACAGTATCAAGGATTTACTGATCCAGAATTTGAGGACTTGACAGCAGCCTTGTGCATAGCTCTCCCATCACAAGGAGCCATTCAGAAGTGAGGGGTGTGGGTGGAAGCTGAACAGAAGTGAGCTAAAGACAAAAAAAGTGGAAGAGGGTCTTCAAGAGAATTGAGAAAGTGACAGTGTTTCAAAGGTTCAAGAGGAGCAGTGGGACAGACTCGAGATGCTGCTTAGGTAAGTGTGCTTAGGGGAAAGAGGACCAGAGAGACAGCACAGACATGGTAGTAAGTCCTGTGGGTTCTGTTTCACAGAGGCAGCTTAAGTGATTTATTCAACGTTATCACAAGTTCTCTTTTAAAAAGGTTTATCAGTATATATTACTTATATATAATAACAGGTTCATTAGGAACTGTTAAACACACGCGCGCGCGCACACACACACACACACACACACACACGTACACACACACCATGTACTTTGAGCATACTAACTCTATTACCCTTCCTTGTCCCCATTCCTGTGGCTCCTCCCCAGTCCTCTTATATCTAATCCCCTTTCTACCTTTATCACTTTTAATTTTATTGTAGATGACGATTATGGTTAATCCTGGTTGTCAACTTGATTAGATCTGGAATCAACTAAGAGACCAGCCTCTTAGCTTGATTAGGTTAACTGAATTGGGAAGACTGTTGTAAATGTAGGTAGTAACTTCTGGTGTCAGCCCAGATGTGAGGAGGTTTATGTTATTCAGGGTTCTGTAAGGAACAGAACCCAGGGAATGACTATGGCCCAAGTAGTCCAACAATGGCTGTTTCATGACAGACTAATAAAGTAACCTAATGAGCTTCATTGGGGTTCCTTTCAGCATTTATCTTGAGATGAAAATTTACTCCTTCGGCTTCTATTGTAATGTCATATCCCCCGATGCTACCCAACTCTTCCTGAAGCTGGAACCTACACATTTTCCTGATATTTAAACCAGTGCTTTTCAACCTTTCCAAGGCTGCAACCCTTTAATACAGTTCCTCAGATTGTGGTAACCAGAAAGTTATTTTGTTGCTACTTCATAACTGTATTTGGCTACTGTTATAAATTGTAATGTGAATATCTGATATGTAGGATACTCACAGGTTGAGAACCACTGTCTGGAAACTTTGTACAGTGTAAAGATGTCAACTGATGGGGATAGATTACTTTTTTGTGAAGATGGTGGAAATTGTAAGATATACAAGCTGACAGTTTTAAAAACCTGTAAGTGCCATATTCTGAATGAATAGAGGTGTGAAATCTAACTGTTTCTTGTTAGTGGATTAGAGGAAGTCTTTCCATTTTAGAGCATGATAGTAAAATTGATACACCCACTTACAACACTTCAAATGTGTAACCTAAATGAACTGATACAGGAAAACCTAGTCAACAGGAAGCCTGAGAACCTCGGGAAACTTGTTTTCAAGCATCCGCTCTGACACAAAACTTACTCCATGTTCTTGACTAGGTCACTTCCTTTCTTTGGACATTAGCATCTTCACCTATTGGATGAGATGAGTTTACTCTCTACACTCAAAGTGATCTTTTGCCTCTCATATTTTATGATTCTATAACTCCTGGTAAGTTTTCTCTCTTGACACTTATTTGCAAGGGCCATTTTGCCACTCACATGATTTAAGTTTTTGGCAAATTGCAGATGGCCTTAAATAAGAATTTCCCCTTGAAGAGGGGAAAAGAACAGGATGCTGCAACTGAAGGCTCATGTCAGGTGTGACCTTTTCAATTCAGAGCAGCTCTCTAGTGGTTCATTAACTCACCCCATGGGAAGCACAGCAAGTGTGTATGATTACAAAGGCCCCAACTGTGTATCCAGAGAGAGCTGCCCTATTGCCGAGTGAAAACAAAGTGCTTTCCTCTTCGTATTAGCACTGGTCAATTTTTAGATCAGGAGCATAAGATTCTATTACTGAAGGAATTTCAGCCCACTCAGTGAAATGCTCCCAATCGAACCCTGGCTTTGAGGACTATGCTGGAGCCCCTTTCAGAGGAGAGAGATAGAATTACACCTAAATAATTGATAAACTTGGTTCTTTTTTCTAGAGTGTTAAAATGCTTAGAAAATATACTAATTATAATAACCTGATTTGCATAGTGCTATATATTTTATAACATGTGCCAATAAACGTATTTGCTCAATTACATTTTCTTAAGAATCCACTAAAGTTAGAATAGATGTTATCTCCATTTACCAGAGAAAGAAACTAAGGCTTTACAGAAGTCAATAACATGTTTCAAGTTTAATGAGAATAGCACCCACATTTTAATTGGTTTGGCTAATTTACCAATACATTTTGCCAGTTGTCCTATTATGTGTTGTCAAGAGTGCCAGTTGGGAATGAGAGGTTTTAAGTGCTAGATCTAGATAGTGAAAAGAATTTTATATTCATTTCCAGAATTATTACAGTTACTTATTATTTTCTCATACTATGATCATTGGCCAGGTAGTATTGCTCAATGACTTCAATTTAAACTGATCATTATGCATATAAAGAAAGTTAAAGTAAGTATTCATGGGACACCCATTTAACTGATTCTGTACAAATGTATTGGGGATTTGCAAAAATATAAAACCTTGTTCTTGACGTCAAAGAAATGTAGCAAACATCGCATAATGACATCATATATTGCAGTCAGAACAGTCAATGTGAGCGTCACGGGAGAGAAATCTGCAAGAGAAGTATTCATGAGGAAGAAGAGAGTTTCAGTAGAAAAGGTGAGCAGAGAGCGCTAAGAGAGAACTATGCGATAAAGCCTCAGCATCTCTGAGGATACTGATGTGAATGTGGGAAAGTGTCTGGACGGGCCATGTTTTACATAAGTGCTCAGGAGGAGGGCTTTCTTTTCACATTTATTCACTCATGAGTAAAATGATATTGAAAGTATGCATAACAATGGCCAAGAGCCTAGGCTATGAAATCAGACAGACATGGGATTGAGTACCAGGAATACTACCAACTCTCTGGATGAATGGTCCTTAACTAACCTCTTGAGAGATTAGTTTCTGTCTTAGTTAGGGTTTTACTGCTGTGAAGAGACATCATGACCAAGACAACTCTTACAAGGGACAGCATTTAATTGGGGCTGGCTTACAGGTTCAAAGTTTCAGTCCATTATCATCTCGGGGGAAGCATGGCAGTGTCAAGGCAGACATGGGGTTAGAGAAGGAGCCAGAGTTCTACATCTTGATCCAAAGGCAGTCAGAAGACTGTCTTTCAGGCAGCTAGGATGAGGGTCTCAAAGCATACCCCAACAAAGACACATGTACCCCAACAAGGTCACACCTCCTAATAGTGACACTCCCTGGGTCAAGCATATTTAATCATGAGTCGATAAGCAGCCAAATGTACTCAAAATACTATAGTACCTTCCCTGTAAAATGGGACTGTAATGTGGAGCCTATGATATGACCTCAGTAAATACTGAGCAAAATACTAATACATGCATGAAGTAGTCATTAAATGGGAAATATAATAAGGTAATTTAAAAGATGATACTTGGTGTTTTTATACCTTTAAGCCTTTTTATATGGATAAACTGAAACATAAAATAAAATAAAAAATAAAAAAATGGTCCAACCATTCCTTTTCTTCACATCATGATTAAAGAAAAACCCCATAATAATCACAGTAGCTGAAAGAGAGTTGCAGAAAGTGTTGACAAGGAAAGTTAAGGTCAGATTTTGCAGAGCTTTCATGGTTGGTCTGAGGAGACTGCCCTACAGGGAATACATATGCCTTCCAACTACACAGAAAGAACCACAGGAATCTGCTGAAGGGAACTTAACAAATTGCTAGCAAAAGTGGCCCAAGCCTGAAAACTGTTCATCCTTATCTGCCTCCACTGGGCACTTGCTTTTCAAAGGAGCATTTCTTAAAGGTATGCCATGCTTGGCGCACTAGCCTTCCCCATATACTATCTAATGGATGAGAAATTCCAATTAACATTTTGTCCTCAAGGCTTGGGTATAATCACTTACTCCTAAGAGGTCAGAGACATTCAAGCAAAGCGTCACATATCCTAAGGAGTGTGAGAAATTCCAAGGAAGGAAATCCCTGACATGAAGGAAACTGGAAGAAATAACATGTACTCACAATAATAGGCAACAGAATCCCAGGAAAGAGCAACTGTTACCTGATCCTGGAAGCTCATGAATGTGGAATGCATTTTTAAAATAGGAGCCCAGGGATACTGCTGTAATTACCAACCAATGAGCCTCCCTCTGGTACTAGAAAAACAGTGCACACACTAATTAAAAGGGGGAAGAGACAATGAACAATGTAACATGTAAATGGGAGGAACTCAAGAGAGACAAACTGTGAATAAGAAAATCATCTTATTCCAAGTCCTATAGTTCTAATCATCTATAAAATTTACAATAAATCATCTAATTGAGTTGTTGGCCAAAAGAGTCCTATGAGAACCCCCAAACAACCCAGAGTGTTGCTAAGATTATAGGTTGCTCTCCACAAACTGAAGCAAGGTCCCATTGACAATACCTACACAACTCATTGACCATGGTGAAGTCAAGCTGCTGCCTATATAAAGCCCTTACCCATATGTGCTAGCATTTTTGGTACAGGAAAGTATTCTACATGCTACCAAGGGAGGAAACATCAGCACTACGTAAGCCACAAGCCAGTGGTTGTAGGCAGGTATCCTGCCTATAAGATAAGTTAGTGCAATGGCACAAAGTGTGTGGGAATAACCAACCAAGATCCCATGAGTCGGTCTGGCAAAGAATGGCTCCTATAGGCTTATGTATTTGAATACGTGGCCATTAGGAAGTGGGGGATTAGCAGATGTAGCCTTGTAGAAATAGGTGTGGCATTCTTGGAGGAAGTGTGTCACAGGGAGTGGAGATTGGGAGGGCTTTGAGGTCTCAAGGGCCCAAGTCTGCTCAGTCTCTCCTCCCCCTCTCTCTTCTCCTCTCCCCTCTCTCTCCCACCTGTAGATCCAGATGTAGAACTCTCAGCTCCTTCTCCAGTATCATGTCTGTCTGCATGCCATCATGCTTCCTGCCATAACAATGGGTAAACCTCTGAATCTGTAAGCCAAATCCAATGAAATGGTTTCCTCTATAAGAGCTGTCTGTTCAATGGTATCTCTCCACGGTAACAGAACATTGATTAAGACATCTGATAAATAATGATGATGATGATGATGATGATGATGATGATGATGATAGACATCTGATTTGAATTATGGCCCACTTCATAAGCTGTAACTAATACCCAGCACTGCTCAGGTGACCAAGAACTGAGACTAGATAGCCCAGGAACCTAGGGCTAAACCAAATAGTAAGTATACTGTTCTAGAAAATAAACAAACAAAAAAATAACGTCCCAAACAAAGTAATAAAATGACTTCTAATTACATTCTGCTATACTCATAGACAGTGCCTTGTTCATTCATCAGTAGAGAAGCTTCCTCCTGCAGCAGATGAGAATAAATACAGAGACCTACTGCTAGACATTATACAGAGAATGGGAGATCTTGAAACACTCAACCCTAAATCAGATGTTGGATAAAGTATAAGAGCCAGAAGGGATTGTGGACGCCAAAAAACCAAGGCCATTTAAATCAACACGGCTGACACACACATGAGCTCACAGAGGCTGAGGCAGCATGCATAGTGCCTGTGCTGGTCTGCACCATTTGGGATCCTAGAGCTGAAAGGAGAAGCGGATACTTCCCCTCCCCAACATCCCTAACCCAGAAACAACCTCCAATTGATAACCACTTGCAAATAAAAAAATTAGTTTCCTCCAAGGATAGGATGCATGGCCAGAAACTGATGGCCCAGAGAAAATGAACTCAATGACATCTTTGGAGAGATTTCTTGTCTCATATTATTGTGTTAGAGTGCTTTCTCTTTTTTTATTATCTTATTATTTTATTTATGTTTTATTCTTTCTTTTTACCCTATAGATACTTTGCGTATGTATTATGGCTTTCAGTTTAGTGTTTTTATGGAATTCCTGAGTTTGGGAATGAGTAGATCTTTGTTTCCTGTGCCTTTTCCTATGTTCTTTTCTTTCTGTCTGTTTGGTCCAATTCCAATATGTTAGTTGTTTTCTCTTATTATTTTGTTTTATCTTACAATCATTAGCAATGATTTACTTTAATTTTTTTATCCCTTAGAACTCTGAATTTTTTTAATTGAAAATAGATTCTTATCTCATACATCTTGACCACATTTTCTTCCACTCTTCCTAACTTCCCCCCCACCTCTTTTCTCCCCTAGATCTATTCCTCCTTTATTTCTTCTTCAGAAAATAGCAGGCTTCCAAGAGATAACAGCTAAGTAGGCCAAAACAAGATCCAGTAAAACAAGGCGAAAGCTCCTATATTGAGGATGGACAATGCAATCCAATAGGAGGAAAAGAGAAGCCTGTTTTCTAATGAGAGACAGAAAGGGGGTGGATCTGGATAGGAGGGGGCGTGGGGAGAAGCTGGAAGGAGTAGAGGAGATAAAACCATAATCAGAATATATTATGTGAGAAAAATATCTATGTTCAATAAAAGAAAAAAACTAGAGTAAATATAATGTTTTTAAAGATCTAAACAGCCATTATATACAATTGTCCTTTGCCCAGGGTCTTGATTTTGAACTAAAGGAAGGCTGGGAAATCCTTGGTTATAACCACATGTAACAACTTTCTTGGGTCTCCCTCTCTTTCTTTTTCAAACGGATGGGAAATTTGGGTTCTAAAACTGCTGAGCTTGTTGGCTGTCACTATCTCGAGAATGGCTTATTAGAGAGATGATACACAAGCACTTAGGAGAGTAAGTGCTGACCAGTGAAGTCAATGTAAGAGCATGTTTCTTAAGTAAAGATGGTTTCCTTTAATTGTCACTCTTTGAAAGGACACCAGATTAGCAGCTTTGCAGTAAAGCTTTCACAGTTCTCTTATTTTAAAAGAGGGAGCAATGCAAATCATACAACTTCATTACTCAGATTCTTCATTAAAAACTGTGTTCAAACAGTGAATGTACGGGCTGACAACAACTTTGCAGGTTGTCTCCAATAGTTGCTATAGTGCTCTCTACTTCCCATGTCATGCTTGATATTTTAAAGTATGGCTTTATTTGGATGACAGTACTAAAAGTGGGCTTAGCATAACAGTAGGTAAGACAATGATGGGGATTAAACTTGTTTGATGATATTGAGTTTCAATATTAATTATTACCATTACCTATTATCATTTTGACACTACTGTATGTCCATAGATGATCTAGTTTTAAAATTGTAAGGTGAGAAGTGGAGCATAGAGAAGTCATAAATAACTTACCTAAAGCTACACAGCTAGTTAGTGAGAGTGTCAGTAAAGCCAACTGTGCTTTTTAATAAATATGAGGATTTTTAAAAACATACTATACTTCTAGTAGTTATTTTACACAGTCTTGACAAACTACACTAGAATATACTTTCTCCTGAAGATTCAGCAGAACTGAGGAGAGGCTGGAGGTTAGGAGAAACAAAGAGGATCAGTCCACATGCAGTCAGGTTAGTTACCTGTTTTCCCTGAAGATCAGAGGCAAGCTAAGGTGACTGGGGAAAAGCAGCACATGGACTAATGACATACTTAAAACTATTCTGAGCAAGAAGACAGCGAATACTGTGACTTTCTGGTTTATTATTATATCTCTATGTTTATGAGGCAGAATGGCTGAACTAATGGGCCTGAAACTATGAAAATGAAAAATAATACAGATCATCCAAGAATGAAATGAAGAAAATATGACATTACTGTAGCTTGTGTTGCATGGACATAGGTAGGTTAGTTTGCAAAGTTAATAGGAGCCAGCATTATGAAACAGCTTTTAAAATCAGGTACAACATGGGGTATATTAATCAAACCACCAAGTGCTTTCAGCTGCTGGCCAGAGCCTAACCGTGCTTGCTCTGATCATTTGGGCTTTTTCACCCCTTCTCTAATGAGACTCTCCCTGCCAGGCGGCTGACCTCCATCCTGGTTTAACTCAAATGATACGACTTTTCCTTTCTCTTTTCCATTTGCCTCCTTTGGGTAGTTGCTGAGATTTACAGCTTGTATGATCTGCTTTTCTCTTCTTAAACTCTACTAACACTGTCCTCAAGCTTTAAAAAATAAGACAAATAAATAAATAAACAAATAAACAAACAAACACATAAAGAAGTAAAGCCAGAGCCTGAGAAGTAGAACTGTTGTTTTCTGTTCCTGGCCACTGGATTCTGTTGTGGAAGGCAGCAAAAAGAGCAACATGAACACACTAGAGAAAAATAACTGGGGTGAAGTGTTTAAAAATGATTTCCTATGTGGTCCATTTAAAATTCGCTTCCATGAAGGATCATCAGGTTAAAAAAAAGATTAGACTTGTGATTTATTTTATATTATGAATCTTGGACCTAGGAGTATATGGTTATGCACGTGCCTTTGCTAAGGTTTACATTTCTGTGATAAAATACTATGGAAAGGCAACGTAGAAAGGCAGGGGCATATTTAGCTAATACCTCCATGTAACAGCCCATCACTGAAGAAATTCAGGGCAGGGATTCAAACAGGGCAGGAACCTATTGGTAGGAACTGAAGCAGAGGCCATGGAGGAACAATGGTTACTGGCCTGTTCTTCTCTTTTAGCTTGTTCATTCTTTCTCTTTTAGCTTGCTCATTCTGCTTTCATATAGCACCAAAACCCACCAGCCCAGGGCTGGCATCACCCAAAGTGAGCTGGGCCCTCTCATATCAATCATAAATCAAGAATATGTTCCGTATGCTTAGCCATAGGCCAATTTACCAGAGGCATTTTACTCAATAGACGTTCCCTCTTCCCAAATAGTTGTGTCAAGTTGACACAAAACTATCCAGCACAGTGTAAGAAAAAGATTTCTAATAATTATAGAAGTACAACCACTGAATGATAAGGATAATAGGTTGAATTTAGTGAATGTTTACTAAATTGTGAGAACTAATGGCCCACTGCTAATATAACAGCTCATGGGATCCCCACAAGAATCCCATGAGGGCCGTGGAGATGGGGGCTGTGGAGATGGGGGCCATGGAGATGGGGGCCGTGGAGATGGGGGCCATGGAGATGAGGGCCGTGGAGATGGGGGCCGTGGAGATGAGGGCCGTGGAGGTGGGGGCCGTGGAGATGGGCGTAGTTACTGTGAACAGTGGCCTTAAAGCCCCACGAAATGCTTGGACACATGCTAGGTGAATACCTGCCCCAGATAAGCCACAGGAATTTTACACCGAGTGGCGGTGGACTGGAATGACATGAGTTATTATTCCCATTAATATAAGGCATAATACGCCCATTTTTGCTTGTTTTTAACTTTAAAAGCCTGAACAGTGTTCAGTGAGGATATTCCAAAGACAGAAGTTTTAACTCTTAATTGTTGTTGCATATTTGTCCATATACAGGCACATGCAAACATACACAAAAAATTTAAAACTCATATATATGCCAAGGATAAAAACCATAGATAAGAATATGTTATTGGTATGTGAAAGCTAAAAAGAATTTTGAATACTAGCAATAGTGTATTAATGAGAAAGTACAAAATAGTATGTGCTTTGTTTATACTGATCAGAAATTATACATCAGTCAAGAAAAGTTTAGAAACTGTAAGTTTCAAAATCACTTCATCTTAATGGATGAATTACAGAATGATGATTCTGCTTTTTGAGGCACATAGACATAATAATTTACAAATAATAGACATAATTAATTTACAAATAATTCCAACTTGGTGTCTACTCTGCTACAATATTGAAGTTTATTACCACATCTGATCCTTGCTAGAAGTTTAGAAGTTCAGTACAAAGATACTATTTCCATGTACAGTTCTAGAATCATACACAACAAGAGAAGTAACTGATCAAAATTCACAAAGTTGAGACATGCCAGTGATTTTTTAGCTGCTAAGCTATGTTTCTAGCCCTCTAAAAGTTAATAAATCTAATGGAAAGCCTATCCTTTTTAGAACATATAGTGATATAATTTGAGATTCCTGGCCTCTTTTATAGGCACTACTGTAGCACCAAAAGAATATTCTTGAAGAATTACCGCATGATGCATGACAAAAGCAGAGAACTAGGTCTTCCATTGTTTTCACAATCAAGATTCAAAATTGTCAAGAGACGAGACCAAATAATTGATGTGATGCTACTGATCAAGTGCTTACCATGTGCAGAACACTGCAACAGTTATTTATGAAGATGTGGATGGAGAAGGAAGTAGATCTAGTTTTTTCCATGGGTGAGCTCTCAGATGAAGTGTATCTCTAGTGAAGGCAATGAAGCAATGACATGAATTTTCAGAGCAGTCTAAGATTTGCTGGAAGCACAGTTCTGTTCTTAATCGTCAGCTTCGTTCTACCTTCTTTCTTTAGAATAAATTAGTAAAGTTTAGAAAACTTCTTGGCTTCTGCTGGCTCTTGGTTAAGAATTTAAAGAAGAGCTATGAGAGCTAGCTAAGGAGAGTAGTTAAGTCAGTACCAGCTTGATTTCTCCATGTTTTATTACTCAAATATACAGTGTCTTTAGTAACAGGGTCTTACTACCAGGTTCCAGAGGGTAACAGAGAGCAATAGCAATTACCTGTAATTCATGTTTGGGCCTATGGAACCACAATGGTTAACCAAACCAAACCAAATCCCAGTAACTTATTCCTGGTACTGGAGGATTACTTGCTAGCATGTTGTGTTTAGTAGGGGTATTGGCCTCTCATTATAGGATAACTGAAAAAGAAAAGTAATCATCAAACTTACCTAGCTGTGAATCATTTAAATTACATAAATCAACTGTCCTGATAACATATGCTCACTTGTGCGATAGTGGCATTAATGTTATAAGAGTAACCAAATACTTTTATAACTGGATTTAAGACCTTTTGTACAAGATAGAATCCATGCCTGGCACCATTATCTTGGCCAAGAACCTGTGAATAAATAGGTTAGAGATTAAATATGCTACTAAATGGACACAGTATTAAAATGATGCCTAATGACTTATAGCTATTTCCATTGGTTGGTATATCTCTCAATCCTCCGGAAAGAAACTTTTTTGTAGTAGATGGCAATCAACATAGATGCCCTATGGGTCAATATGCAGAGAATAATAGAGAAGGGACATCTGTATCACACACAAGGGTCAGGGTCTACTAAGGAAGGGGTGGTTGAAGAAAGGTTGTAAGAAACAAAGGCAGTGGATGACTACAGTGTTTAATTGGACACAACAGGGCAGCTTCACACAGAACTCAATGGTGGTTGTGACAGTATGTACAAGAAGTTGGGAGGGAAAAAGGGTGGATCTGGGAGGAGTTAGAGAAGGGGTTAAATATAATCAAAATACATTGTGTAAAATTCTAAAATAAACATATCTTAAAAGGAAGTAAACAATGAAAAGAAAAGAAAAGAAAAGAAAAGAAAGAAGAAAAGACAAAAGTTAATAATGAAGTACTAAATACTGCCAGGAATTTTTGGTAAGCTACTTGAAATATTAAATTGTTGGTCAGAACATGACATTTCTTCTTCATAGTCTGTGATGAATTATATAGCCTTTCAATCAAACAGATCACAAGTTCTCATTTCTGAAAATCTCTGTATAGTGCAAAGAGAAATTGCTCCCATGATAATTTGAAGGCTGGATGAATGGCCAGTACACTTTCACAGCGTCCACATTCTCCGTAAGCTTCCTGTTACAGAAAGGCAATGATCTTGGAAGAAACCAATGCTTGTGCTCACCATTTGTCTAATCCAGATAGGACATTTGAAGAACAATTTCAAATCATGAACTTGGGCCATATTTGTTGCCCAGCATAGCTTCATTTCTCTGGGGGTATTATTGTGCCACTGCTTCACTGACATAAACTTAACAGCCTCACACTTCCTTATATTTGGACCTTACTTTGTGCTTTCTTTTATGCTTGCCTGATAATCTCCTTGTTTTAAGTAGGAGGGTATTAATATAGTAGGCAGAAACAAGTTCTATGTGTTAGAAGAAGCCTTAATTGGTACCGTTTTCTAAATATCCTTGCATTCATCTCCAACTTGATATTGACTAGACATCTCTATTTCTTTTCAACATCACTTTTTACTTTCAAACTACCTTCTAAAAGAAAAAGATCAAACACTCAACCTAGTCTCTAAGCACAAAGCAATTCCATATCCCATGATGAGGGCTGTGGCAGTGAATCTAGTATCTAATCAAGGAAGCATGAGAAAGATGATTACATTTTGGTCTACTACTCTAGCCTCAAAACAAGTAGGATGGTTGTGTCTGTACCCAGTAGCTACTGACAGCCAGAAACAGGGATGCAAAAAGGGACTTCTCCTATCTTCATTATAAGAGAACAGTCAAAGATAAGAAAACATCTGGAGCCCAGAAAGTCAGTACAAACTAAGGAATTAAATTAACATTCCAAAGATATGCTGAAACTACTATTTGGAATAGTCAATTTATGGATCAATCTAGGTATCTATCAGCAGATGAATCAGGAAAGAAAAAGTATATATACACAATAAAGTTTTTTCAGCCATAAAGAACAAAGTTATACCGTTTATAGAAAAAGGATCCAACTGGAGATGATGAAAATTAAATAATATAAGCTAGATTTAGAAACATAATATTACATGCTTTGTCTCATTTGTGGATTCTAGATTTTTATAGAGATACATGTAAGTATATCTGTCTATCTACACACACACACACACACACACAGAGAGAGAGAGAGAGAGAGAGAGAGAGAGAGAGAGAGAGAGAGAGAATTCAAATGCTATTAAGAGTGTAGCATACCTTTGTCTCTGTCTCTCTC
>CM052722.1:95033091-95046156 GCA_028551405.1 Uromys caudimaculatus
CGGATTATCTGTTTATTTCCCACTCTGAAATATTAACTGAGATATGATAAAGAGGCCGTGGACCATGCACAGAATCAATTCAAGTTGTTTTATGATGGCAGCTAGAACAATCGAACATAACTTTTAAGTTTAGGTGGAAGGGTAATTTGAGACTCCTGGTTTGCATAGCAGACAAGGGGATCAAGTAATGAAGAATACACGAATTGTCACTTTAAACAGACCTGCAAATGAAGCCAATGGATGTTGAAGGAGGTTTTAGTATTCTCCTAGAAGACAGGAAGCAAGTTTGCCTTTTTTTCTATATACTTAAGATGGAAATTAGCACTAAATAAAAACGTTGATTTCCCATAATTCTTTTTATGGAGGCAATGGCCTTTCAAATGAAAATAACTGAATGATAAAAAGAAGTCGGGATCAATTATTCAGCTTAAGACCCTTCAATACCAATAGTTTCAACTTATTTTCAGATTTTAATTCCCAAGTTCAACTTTGTAATTATCAGGATAGATAAAAAGAGCCTCAGAGCCTTCTGCTTTTTGTGGAAAATTGATCACTACATCCCTGGGTTGACTTTGGAGTGTTATTTCTCAGGTGACTCCAGATACTGTGTGCAGAAGACCTGTTTTCAAGCACAAAGCAGGTCTGAAGTATGGGCACTGTGCCCCTAGAATAGGGCTTTTCAAAGAGCTGCTTTGCTGAGCAAGCTCTTTGCACACAGTAATTAGGCTCCACCAGTAGATAAACAGTTCCTCAGCCTCTGTGTGCTACAGAAATAAGGACTTTTAGCACTGCACACCAGATTTTCAGCATTACTGAGGATGGAATTTGGGGTCTTTGGTGTCTTTGGACAGATGTGTTTATTCAACATGCAGAGGCCTGTGGGCAATTCAGATTGTAGCTCAGGCCGCCACCATTGAAGAAGGCCTGCAGACAATCACAATGATTAGTAGCAAATGTGGAGTGCTGTGGTTTGAGGAAAATGCTCATTAGGCTCTTGTTTCTCCCAAAGTTATGCAAATACAGAAAAATAACAAGGAAGGGCATAGGAGGTCTGCACTTCAAAGGCAGCATTGCTACATAGTCAGCACATCTTGATTTTCAAGGAGAATTGGACCAGCAAGCAAGAGGCCATAACTCCAAGTCACTTCTTTCTTAGATAATAAAAAATAACATGTTAAACTCCTAGTCATGAATCAGAAATTATGTCATTGTCTCCCGTATTTCTTTACCACCATTTGCAAGTGCTGTTATCTCTTCACAGAGAGGCTAGACATGGGCCTAGTGTAACACAGGCTATACAGAAGCTGAATTCATTTTTCAGTTTTGTGTTCCTGATTTTCTAGTTTATACAATATATTAAATGAGTTTTCTGCTTCTTTCATTTCTTCACTTACTGTTTACACTTTTAGGCTGGATACTCTCCTAACCCTCTAGTTCTAAATTAATGATAATTTCATAAAGAGGCAGTGGTGGCTTTCTTTCTTTATCCAAGTGTGGATAGACAGTAGACAGAATTCTTTTTTTTTTTTCCTTCACTCAATTCCTGACAGGCTGAGTTTTTATTGAGAATGTGAGATTCTTGATGCTCTGGGGCTGACTTTACTGTCCTGCCGTTTTTTCTAGGATGGGAACAACCTCTATAAAGCACATTGGAGAATTTGGCAGGATCTGTCCTTCCAAATCCAAAGACTGGAGACTCACTCTCATTTTCTACTTCCCTGAGGACAAATGACAAGTGCCGCATTGCTTAAGATGCTATCCCTGGGCAGGAAGGAGCAGCCTGCCTACAACCACTTGAAGCTCTGAGCACTTGAGGAATCTTTGGAGTCACGTTTTAATTTATTTACATATTTTTGTATAGTAAGGGGTGGCAAATATTAGGTGCCAGAGATAATTTTTAAAAACTAGCAGTCCCTTGAAAACATTAAGGCAATGTGCCTACAGGAAGAGATATTTCCCCAGATTTTTATTTTGTAAAAAATGAAAACAATGGTAAACTCCTTTGTGCTACAGCTGAATATTAAATAGAAACATCTTAGAGACCCTTGCCTGAGAGCTATATGAATTCTAAACTATGAAAATAAGATACCAAGTAGAAGACCATAGAAAAGAAAAGCAGTAAGTTTGCTTTATCAAAGAAACAAAGGGTTTTCCTCTAGGGAAGAGGGGAGCATGATGGGAAATCTGCAAACAATAGACTTCTGAAAGAGTTCAAAAGTGTTTACTTAGAAACCAAAATAACAACAACCAAGCCTTACAGTATTGACAAGGGACAAAGACCCATAGTATTGCCATAGGACAAGTACTCTCCTACAAAACAGCATATAGGCTCTGGAATATTTCCAAACAGGAAAGACATTCAGACTCAGTGTTTGCCCAGCATGACCTGAACAAATTTGTCAGACTCCACTTTCCCTTAAATATCTTCCATGACCCATGTGTAGCGCTAAAATACTTCCGTCTGTCCCTTACCCAGAGCTCAACAAGCAAGGGCAGTTGTAGTGGTAGTGGTGGCAAGAGTTAAACTGAGGATAGGTGGGGACTCTCCATTTACTGTGTAATTGATCTATCCATCTGCACTGCTCATCCGTCCATCTCAATGTCAGTACGATCTCAATGTCTGTGTTTCCTCGTCTCCCTGTCAGCTTCCTAGTTTGCCCATCCTGGTGGTTCATCCTCCTCTGTTTGGATCATTTCCCCGGCTCGTTCACATGAATAAAATGGGGCAGTTTAAGGTGGTCAATTCAGTGGTATTTTGTACATTTCCAAGGTTGTGCAACCACCACCTCACTAGTGCTTGAACATTTTTATCGCTCTCAAGGGAATGTCTGCACCCACTAAGCAGTTGTTTTTCCCTTCCTTCTCCCAACTACTGGCATTCACCAATCTTCTTTTCCTAGGAATTTACTGATTCTGGCTTTTTCATATAAATGAAATCATACAGAATATGCAATTCTGTGTCTGGATGCTATATAACTTAGAATTATGTTTTATAAGGCTTGTTTGTTATGTAGCATGCATCAATATTTCATTTCTTTTTATGACCAAATAATATGCATTGTATGGATACATAACTTTATCATCTGTTCATCCATTGACAGACATTAGGGCTGTTTCCAATCTTCTGGCTATTGGCAATAGAGCAGCTGTAAACACACATTCATATTTACTTGTCTAAGAACCTGTTTTCATTTTTTTGTTAGATACACAGGAGTAGAATTACTAAGTCACATGGCAATTCTAAGTCCATTTTTAAGGAATCATCAAACTGTTTTACAAACGACTAAAACATTTTATATTAGAAATTTAGCATTAATTTTTCTATATTCTTCAAAACAGCTGAGTTTTATGTTTTAGATTGTAGCCATTGTTGTAAGTATAATAAAATAATATCTCGAAATCATTAGCATTTTGCTAATGATCAAGGACATTGAGCATGTCTTTATATCCTTATTCATCATTTGAATACATTTTCCCCCCAAAACGTCTCAAGTCCTTAGCCCATGTTTTGTCACAGAAGCATTAGAGGCCCATTCAGGTCAAGTGCATACAACCTGTGCACTGACTAGAAACCTAACATTTGAGTTGGGCTGCTCAATCACCTAGCTAAGAGAGCACAGCTCAGGACAGCAGGACCACACCTCAGGAAGAGGGATCTCTACCTTAAAGCATACTAAACAGATAGGATAAGAGATTCTTTTAATGAGACATATTTTTCTTTGCAGACTTCCTGTCCTCAGTACAGTTGCCTACAGAACTGGAGTCTTCCGTTGTTGAGCTCTAGAGTCTCTTGTGCGTTTTCAGATTGGAGACCCTTAGAATATATATGTAAGGCACCACTTATTCTCAATTCTCCTTACATACCATCTCCTGTTGTTGTCTTCTCTCCATCTCTTTTCTTGAAGTGTACTCCCATTTTAGTCTTCTCTTCAATCTCTTCCTCCTTCTTTCACTTTCCCAACTTCTGTCTTAACTCCTTATCTGTTCAACCTTCTCTACGTTATCTTTTTTGGTAATCTCTTTATCAATATTTCTTCTGTTCTGTCTTCTCTCTGTCTCTTTCAATGTTTTCTAGGTGTGTGTCTTACTATGAACCTCAACTTGAGCCTCTGTTATGTACTTCATGATTCTCAGGACACTTCCTCATTTTTTCTCCATCCTTCCCTTCCTGTCTCCTCTCTCCCTCCCTTTCTCCCTCCCTCCTCCTTTTCCTTATACTAACATACTGTGTCCCTTGTGGTTTCTGTTTCTGTTTGTGCCCTGGCTCTGTGTATATCCTCTGACATCCAGTCCACTGCTTCTTTTCATTACGCAGTCTGTGTTCCTATGTTCTCTGCTTCCCATTTGAAAACCTGTCTGTCCATGTGAGAGTAGCTCACTTGCTCCTTTTCTTCCTCTCCCTTTGTGATTTCCTTATTGTTCTTGCTTTTCTGGTGTGTTGGGGTATACAGGGCTCATTGTGGTGGGAGAGCTGGGTTCTGATGATGCCAAGTAGCCTTGGTTTCTGTTCCCTATGTTCTTGCCCTTGCCTTTCGCCATCTGGTTATCTCTGGTGTTAGCTGGTCTTACTCTGTCTGGTTGTGGCTTGTCCCTCCTGCAGGCCTCTGTGTCAATACTCTTTGAAGACCAGCTCTCTCTGAGAGGAATTTGGGTTTGGAGAGCTGTGGCACAGGGTCAGTTCTGGGGTGCAGACAGAAACCAGAAGGATCTAGTCCCCAGCTGTCCCTTGGTTCCTGTGTCCTGATAGCTCTGCAAGGGTCCCTCTTGATCCAGTGAATTTGAACAGAAGTGGTGATCTTGCCTGTGCTCGAAGGTGTGTTGATACTCCTGGGATACCAGCTCTCTCCTGGCACTATTTGAGTATGGAGCCCTGTGTCACAGGATCAGCTCCCTGGCCACCAAAAGAAACCAGAAGACCACTCCTCAGTTCCTGTGTCCTGGGGATTCCAGGTGGGTCCCTCTGAGCAGACAGGCTTGTCCACACTCCTGGGAGTCTATCTTTCTCCCAGCACTATTTGGCTATAAAGCCTGTGGCACAGGCTGAGGTCCCCAGTCACAGATGGAAACCGGAAAGCTCCTGTCCCAGGCTTTTCCTCAGTCCCTGTGTCCTGAGGGCCTGGGAGGCTAGCTTTCTCCCGGCCCTATTTCTCTGTATCTCTCTTAATATGCTTCTATCTCTCTAGATCCTTGTTGGTTATATATATATATATGTAATGTTTTTCTCTCTCTCCCTCCATCTTCCTGTTTGTCTCTTATTCTATCTTTATCAGTTTGCCTATTCTTGACCCTGTACATATGGTCCATCCCATCTTCTACATCTGCTTGTCTATCTCTCTGTGGCCATATGTCTGTCTGTTTCTAACTCTACTTTGAAAGTACTATAGAGGGCTGGAGAGATGGCTCAGTGGTTAAGAGCACTGACTGCTCATCCAAAGGTCCTGAGTTCAATTCCCAGCAACCACATGGTGGCTCACAACTATCTGTAATAGGATCTGATGCACTCTTCTGGTGTGTGTCTGAAGACAGCTACAGTGTAGTCGTATAAATAAATAAAATAATATTTTAAAAAAAGTGCTATAGAGACTGATATGAATGACACTAGCATTTTATAACAGCAAACTGTAAATTTTCTCCTAGCTTTTGACAGCTAAACATATGCATCTCAGAAAATGGCATGACAATTCTTGGCTTGCCAAAATCTAATGGAGTATATTGATGTCAGAAATACAAATCTAATATATCATCTGGATACTTTAAAACATGGATATACACAAACTTTAATGTTTCAAATATGGTTATTCAGCTGTCCATTAGTAGAAAAATACATACTGTAAACCTTTCACTGGGTTTATGTCTTAACTAAGCTTCCAGAAGTGAGCCAAGATTGAGAAACTCTTCTAAGGGAAATAGGAATTAAAGGGTAGGTTACTTACAATATAGACACTGAATGGATTCTATTTATAATTTATATCATTAGTGAAACACCATGTAATTAAAAATTTTTCATATTGATTTAGAGTAATCTCAGGCTTTTGTCTGACAACCCAGATCAATAATCTTATGCCTCAAGTTGTCAAAAACAAAGAAACGTTTACTTATACTATGGAACCTTTAGAATCATTAAATTTCTGTGCATCTCAGTTGCTTTGTCCAGAAATTGGAGCTTATGATAATATATGAACTCTTGTAGTTGTTATAAGGGTTAAATAATACATCTCTGCAAAGTTTTCAGAACATTACACTATACTATTGTGTAATGTTAGGTCGTTGTAATCACGCACTGCATTCTAATATTTACTTCAATGACCAAGGACACATTACAGTGGTAGTATAAGACTGTATTACCCAAGGACATTGTATCCATATTAGACAGTATTAAATACACTTAGTCATGTTCATACAATGACAAAATAGACAAATAGCACATCTCAAAGCCTATTCCCAAACAACCTTTCTATGGTGGCACATGCCTCTAACCCCAGTATTCAGGAGGCTGAGTCAGGAAGATTTTTAGTTCAAAGTCACTCTGAACTACATAGCAACTAAATATTTCAAAATAAAACAAAATAAAAAACAATGGCAAAATATATATATCCATTGTTCTAAGACATGTGACTGACTGTATTGTGCACTGGAGTGGGAATCAAGAGACCTTGTGGCTCTGGGCAAGTCTGTCCATACAGTTTTCCTGTCTAAAGAGTAAAAGTGCACTACTAAGGTCTTTATGTTTCTATGGTTTTAGAATTCCATGTGACTGTGGTTGTCTAGACACATGAGATCATGAGATGAATTTTATGGTTCATTTTTCTTTCTTCATAGTGTATCTAACTTGAAAATTACAATGGAAAGAAAAGAGCCAGATTTTCAACAAGTTGTGAAGCAAACTTGGTATGTATAAATTTTTGTTTTCTTATGTATCTCTTATGGATACATAAAAAAGTAAAATTTGAGAACAATTTTCATTCTAACTTTTTTCTCCAATGCTGTCAACATTGGATAGTTAGGGTAGGTAATATTTATGAGCGCGCGCGTGCGCGCGCGCGCACACACACACACACACACACACACACCCCATGGACTTAGAACTCTGATAAGCTAACATGCCTTATTTTTTAAAAGAGATGTTAGGGCAGAAAGATGGCTCAAAGGGTAATGGCACTTGCTACCACGTCCTGGAATCCAAAAACAAAACCAAAAACCACACAAACAAACCAACAACTCAAAAAACCAAAACAAACCAACCCAACCCCTTCCCCAGAAGTTGTGTACTTCCATTTTTCTATCACAAAGTTGGACCCATGTGCAAGGGGGAATTCTGAGATTAATCTCTAGTAATCACATGACAGGAAGAGAGAACTACCTCCCTCAGTAGTTCTCTGATCTCCATCAGCACACCATGGCATGCACTTTACTTTGGGTGCTCATTGAAATGAAATCATCTCCCTATCTGAGGAAATCATCAATAAGATTTGTTAAACCTTCAAAACTTTGTTTTGTCCTCAAAGCTGTCCTCCTGTACAGCTTACAAGGAACATTGCAAAACATATTTCTGGTAATTTTTTATGTGTGCATGGACAATTGGCAAACTGATTAATACTTTCTACAGACTGAATGGATATGGAAACTGTTCTACAGAGGACAAAACATCCTTGTGCATACAGGTAAGCACTGGAGAGGTCAAGAAAGTTAAGCACACAGGCATCCTTTAAATGAAGATGGTTAACCTATTTTCCTACTGGCATGCTGAACATGGATGTAGTTTACACCTGGTAATCCTTGCTACCTGTAGAGCCAGGCTCCACCTGATCCCCCATAATATTCTTTTGTTTGTCACAGACTTTCCTCCTAAAACCTCAAGTATTATTACTTCTAGGCCATAAAACTCATTCTTATGAGAAATGTCATTTGTACTTTACAACAGCCTAAGTGACTTCCTTGTTATCTTAGGGGCAGGTCAAATCCTGACTCCCACAGGGATTATGTTTACCTCAGTCATTCTCCCTAGACTCTTATCTTGACCATTGTTTCTAAGTCCACAAGAATCCATCTTACAGAGAAACCATAAGCACTTTGTGCAGAGCTTCAATGTAAACATATCTTTTTTTTAAAAAAGTGTATGTGTGTATGTATGTATGTATGTATGTATATATATATGTATGTATATACTTATTTATTAATTTTACATCCCAATATCAGTGCTTTTCCTACTCCCTCATACAGATCCTACTGCCATTTCTCCCTACCCTTTCCCTCTAAGAAGGGAAAGCCCCCTGGGTGTCACTCCCCAAGGACTAGGCACATCCTGTCTCACTGACATCAAACAAGGTGACCCAATTAGGGTACTAGAATCCACAGGCAGGTAACAAATGCAGGGATAGCCCCTGCTCCAGTTGTTGGGGGACCCGCATGAAAACGAAGCTGCACATATGCTTCATATGTGAAGAGGGCCTAGGTACAGTCTATGTTCACTCTTTGGTTGGTGGTTCAGTCTCTGGGAGCCCTTGACGGTCCAGGTTAGTTGACTCTGTTGGTCTTTCAGTGGAGTTCCTGTCCTCTTCAGGTCCCTCAATCCTTCCCCCAAGTCTTCCATAAGATTCCCTGAGCTCTCTCCAATGTTTGGCTTTGGGTCTCTGTATCTGTTTCAGTCACCTGCTTAGTGGAGCCTCTCAGAGGACAGTTCTGTTAGGTTCCTGTCTGCAAGCATAACAGAGTATCATCAATAGTGTCAGGGATTGGTGCTTGTCCATGGAATGGGTCTCAGTTTGGGCTAGTTACTGGTAGGCATTGCCTCTGTCTCTGCTCCGGCTTTGTTCCTGCACGTCTTGTAGTTAGGACACATTTGGGGGGTTTTGTGGGTGGGTTGCTGTCCTTATCCCTCCACTGGGAGTCCTGTCTGGCAACAGGAAGTGGCCACTTAAGGATCCATATATCCAACTGTTAGGAGTCTCAGTTAGTGTTGCCACCACAGATATCCTGCCACCCCCTTCGGAGGGCCATCTCTAGGACATAAACATGTCTTAAGTGTTGTTGTATATGTGGGAATAAGTTAACTGTTATCAGAAAACTTTTTCCAAAATTGTGCTGTGCTTAAATATGGCTAACTTAAATGAACTAAGTGGTTTAGATGCTCATAGTCTTGGCCCAGCACAGGTACCTAAATCAGGATGAACCCAGTTTCATTTTTGTCTCTTCACATATCATTTCCCAGCCTGCTGTAAATCCTGCAGGGACCATCTATACTGTTGTAAAACCATATCCACCATGGCTGGTCAGATAGCTGTTAGTAAAGTGCTTTGTATTCAAACATGAGGACTTGAGTTTTACTACCACAACATACATAGAAATGCTGGCCATTATGGGATGAAATTACAGTTCCAGTACTGGGAGTTGTAGACAAGAGGATTCCTAAGGCTCTCTGACAAGCTAGTCTAGCATGGTTATTGAGTTTAAAGTCAGTGAGCAATGCTGTCTCAAAAGAGGAAACAAAAGGTAGATGGCACGCAAGTAATGATATCGTCAATTGTCCTCTGTTCTCCATTTGCTGGCACAGACATCCACACGTGCACAAACAGGAACATGCAAAGAGTCACACACAGATACACACACACACACACACACACACACACAGAGTTAATATAGTCTCTTAGCATGCTCTTCTCATTTTCTGAATGGATCAACTAAATTTTGGACTGATTAAGAGAAAAGAAATGTGGATCAGCAGTTTGAACATAGTTCATAGCATAAAAATTCAGTCTCATCAGTTGGTTGGAGTAATAGCAATGATTATCTTTAAGAAAGATGAAATCTGTGGAAATATGAAGAGTATTTATTTAGGCAAAAGCTGTTATTTCCACATATCTTAGCATAATATACACTTCTCTATGGTAAATGAGGTTTTACCTTTAGAAGCACAATGCTAAATATTAAATATTAGAATATATTCTATGACAAAATTGTCAATGTATACAAATCATATGAGAATTTTCTTCTTAATTATTCTTTGGCTTCTTTACCTCAATATTTTCTTTGGAATAAGGACATAAAATTGTCTGAGGGGATTTGGAAATATCCATATATGCGTAACGTCTGTCCTGTCCTTGCTCTCCTAACTTGGCAGGAGCAGGGGGCCTGTGCACACACTTGCCTCCTTGCAAATGTATGTTCTCACAGGGGAACCATTCACAGTATATTTTGTCCTAGCAGGACAGGAAACAAAGCAAGATTATATAACCAAGGAATAGGGGCAGGTCCTCCCAGAATGTACACAGTGTGCTTCCAAGGAATACCCTACTGATTCCCTGCATTTTCACACCACCTACAATAAGGCATGACAGGCAGCAGCAGAGAAAAACAGTCATTTGTTGTTGAGTTTTGGTGGTGTTGTTGTTGGTGGTGGTGGTGTGTGTATGTGTGTTTGTGCATGCATATGCACACACATGTACAAGTGCACACACTTGTGTGTCTTGAATGGTCAGAAAGGAAGTTAAAAGGCTCCCAATCTAGAAGTAGTCTTGGCTAACTCCCACTATTTTCCTTATCTTAATATTGCCATTCAGAAGGGGGGCTCAGTTACATTTATATTACAATTATATTGTGAATGGTCCCAGTGTGAGAACGTAAATTTCCAAGGAAGCAAGCATGTCCACATCTCTAATCCATGTGAGGTGATAGCCAGAAGGACACTTGCTTAACTATATTCATAGAAGCATTATTCATAATAGACAGAAACTGGAAATGTCCCTCAGTTGAAGTATAGACGAAACAAATGTGGTTCATTTACACAACAGAATACTACTCAGCTATTAAAAACAAAGATCTCATGAGTTTTGCAGGCGAATGGATGGAACTTGAGAATATCATCCTGAGTGAGGTAAACCAGACCCAATCTCTGACACTATTAATGATACTCTGTTATGCTTGCAGATAGAAGTCTAGCACAACTGTCCTCTGAAATACTTTACTCAGCAGCTGACTGAAACAGACACAGATACCCACAGCTAAACACTGGATAGAGGTTGGGGACCCTTATGGAAGAGTTGGGAGAAGGACCGAAGGGCCTGAAGGGGATGGGAACCCCACAGGAGGAACAATAGACTCAACTAACCTGGATCTCTGGGAGCTCTCAGAGACTGAGCCAACAACCAAAGAACACACATGAGCTGGAACAAGGTCCCTGGCACATATGTAGCAGACATGTATCTCAGTCTCCATGGGGGTCTGCCAACAACTGGTGCAGAGGCTCTCCCTGAAGCTGTAGCCTGACTGTAGTATCCATTCCCCAACCTGGTCTGGCCTCAGCAGGAGAGGATATGCCCAGCCCTGCAGAGACTTGATGTGCCACAGTTGGGGGTTAGCCCGGAGGGCCCCACCCTCTCAGAGGAGAAGGAAGGAGTGTGGGGGAGGGTCTCTGCAAGGGGGGAACCGGGAGGGGGCAGCGTTGAATAAATGAATAAATATAAAAAATAAATAAATTCTAAAAACAAGGACATTGTGGCAGAAAGTTCCCCTTATGAATAAAGATTTCAGGGGACCAATCACTGGGTGAGGAGTAGGCAGCACCGGGGTCAGAGAGAGGAAGAGGGAGGCAGGAGGAACATACTTGCTTTTGGCTGGAGAGTTGATGGAGGCCAAAATGTAGGTAGCGCCTGGTTCAGGTGGTAGGCCTGTTGGGATCCTCTACTGGAGGATTTAACTTAGAATGGCTTACACATTAGAATGCTGGTTGTTGCACCCAGTGATTATGTTGCCTTTTGATTCTAAACTAAGATTGTGTGGTGGTTTCCTTCACGCAGGGACTCAACTGAGTTCCAGTTAAAAGGTACAGTGGTGGGAACCCCAGCCAGCCACAGGAATTTGCAAGCATGGGGCTGGAGTGGCAGTGACCTGCTATGGGAACTTAGAGAGCTGGGCAGAGGGATTTCGGAGCTCTGGGTCAGAGAGCCTGCCTGTTGGTGCACTGCCAGCATAGGGAGGATTGCTTTTTTAATATTTCACACTACAGATGACATCCAATGTGGCAGGCTAGAATCCACTAGAAATTTGATATTCTTAGCCTATGAGTTAGAAATTTAGTTAGAAATTTGGAGGTTTGTCGAGCAGAGTGGAGTCATGTCACATGACTCAAGCTCCGGAAACTTAAAACAAAGAAAGAGGGCTCTGAAGTCCCTTGCTGTGAAGAGAGACTAGATGACTGCACTGAGTCAGAAAGCCAGAGAAAGGAAGCTGCTTACTTCTTGGGCCAGACAGTGATTGAACTGTGAATTTCTAAAACTGGGATTATTTGCTTTTTGGATAGATTTATATACAGATTTTGTCTGAATCACGTGGGGAATTCCTCCCCCTCTCACCCCCCCTCATCTCCCCTCTTTGGAACTAGGATAGGAAAAATTAGTCACTGACTCAAAGTAGAGAGCAGTGATAATTGCCTGCTATGAACAGGCATTAAAATAGAAGTCTGTGGCTCCAGGTAGAGAGCATAACAGATAGATGGTATATTAAAGTCTACAGGAAACTCATATTCTTTGAATGTGGGATCCACAGGAAATTTGGGTTAAAATCCTGGTTTGACTAGCTGCCTGCTTCTTATTAACAGGTAGTAATAGAAGTGTGATTGTCACAAACAATATAAAGTATCTTGGTATGACTCTAACCAAGCAACTGAAAGATCTGTATGACAAGAACTTCAAGTCTCTGAAGAAAGAAATCGAAGAAGACCTCAGAAGGTGGAAAGATCTGCCATGCTCATGGATCGGAAGGATTAATATAGTAAAAATGGCCATCCTGCCAAAAGCAATCTACAAATTCAATGCAATCCCCATCAAAATTCCATCTCAATTCTTCATAGACTTAGAAAGAGCAATTCTCAAATTCATTTGGAACAACAAAAAACCCAGGATAGCAAAAGCTATCCTTAACAACAAAAGAACTTCTGGGGGAATCAGCATCCCTGATCTCAAGCTGTCCTACAGAGCAGTAGTGATAAAAACTGCATGGTATTGGTACAGTGACAGGTAGGTTGATCAATGGAATAGAATTGAGGACCCAGAAATGAAACCACACACATAT
>CM052722.1:95046656-95073498 GCA_028551405.1 Uromys caudimaculatus
GTTAGTAGGAGAGAATATAGATTTTCAAATGAATAGTTTTTTGGTTGCTTTCTTATTCCTTTGGAAGACAGGGAAGATACAAGCTTTCCTGGTTGCTGACTGAAGGACCTGCTGACTCATCAGTTCATCAGCCTGGCCACTGGAAGAAGAAACACAGTTAGAAGAATATGTCTCTTGAAGACTGTATGAAGCATTCCGATTGGAATGGATAAAAAATAAGCACCTGTGTGGGCTTCTCAGTAACATCTGCTTTATTCCATATGTAAATAACACAGATTTCAAAATATTAATTTGTTTAAAAAATAATGTCATGCATGTATTGTATAAATTTAGGTTAAAATTACGTAAAAAAATTAAAAATAAGTGAAAACACATAAACCACTTCATTCACCTGAGAACAGAAGTTTTCTTATCTGAGTTAACTTTTAAGATGCTCATATCTGATGGCACATCCATGGTCTTCGATTTCCTCTTTCCTAGTCATTTAGTTTTTTCTTTTTCTACATTGAAGCTCAACGACAAAAAGGTACACTAAAATAAGATAACTACCTCTAATTCATCTCCCCTTGAGACTTGAAAAAATTTGTTTTTTCAAATAGGTATATTTTAGCTCTCTGATGGTGAAGAGAGAGGAATATCTGTAGCAGAGAATGAACAGACGTACTAAGTAAGGTCTAATAAATAAACTTACTTAGCAGACTTTCAGATTTAGGCTAAGAGCATAGGTTTTTTTCTTTCATTTTTTTCCCCACATCTAACATGCCATAATCTAGCTGAGTGCACTAATTCAGTCCCATCTACCACTATTAGAGGAACACACTATTTCTGACTTTGAGTACTACAGTCATAATATGCTGAGGTTAAAGCTTTTGGTGGTGCAAGATTTTAAAAGTAGGTGTGCAGGGTATTTTATAATTGAAAGGAGCTCAGTTAAGAAGGTTTAATGGACTTCATTAATTTTTGATAATTCAGAAAGCATTAAATTCAGTTCTTAGTTATTTGGGACTTTCTCAGGCAAATTAATACTTCTCAGAATCATTAATTCTTAGGCACAATAGAAAGATAACAAATGACTGAGTGAGGAAAATATAAGGGATAGGAAGAGAGGAAAAATTAGTAGGGAAAACTGTCATTTACTTAGCCTGACTTTTACCAAGAACACTTTTGTTTTTCATGCATTTATTCCATGGTTTCAAGTACATGGAATAGAACATTTTGTGACACCTCGTCACTGGTCCCTGCTTTAGCTAATTGTTTTTAATAGGTAGTAAGGACTCATAAGCCAACAATACAAAATGAAAGCTAAGATTTGGACAATCGATAACTGACATCAAACCATGAGGTTTCCTCCTCTCTAATCCTATATACCCTTTCCCAGAGACAAGGTAACCACTGTCTAAAGCCCTCTTTTGTTTTATGTCCCCTTTCTTCTTAGATAGTTCTATTAAGCCTATACGTACCATCAAAACTATAGGTTTCTATTGCTTTGGTTTGGGGTTTCTCATATAGATTCTCTCACTCTGTGGCCCATGCTGTCTTGGTACTCACTAAATACCCCAAGCTAAGCTCAACCTTGGGGCTCTTATCTTCCTACCTGTATTAAAAATTTTAAGCTTATAAAACTGTAACATGCTCTATGCAATCTTTTAGGACTCATTTTTTCATTAAATCTTATACTGCTATGATTAATTAATAATTTTATGTGTGGCTGTAGTATGAAAGCTATACAATATGCCACTGCATAATACATAGATTAATGATGATGAGAATTTAGGTGGTTTCTAGATTTTTGTGATGTGAACTGGGTTACTGTAAATATAATGCTCTATATCTTCTGATCTCTATATATGAAGAAATAAAAAATATCTTGGTACATGAGTGCTAAGCTTTCAGGGATAATGCCAAAATGTCTTATAAAGGTTTTACAGCAATTTGCAATTTTTCATTTCTACCAACACACACACACACACACACACACACACACACACACACACACACACACACCCTACAAAATACCTCTTTTCGAGGATCCCTATATCATTAGAAAAATTGTACAGCTTCAATATTTGCCTTTCTCAGCTGAAATTTTTCCTCTGAAACATAAAACTCAGAAAATGGTATGAATGATTATTTCTTCAATTTGTATCAAGGGTAGAAAGTATCTAGTACCATTTTAGATGGGCATAGAAGCTAACACTGTCTAAATTAGTAAGAAGAACCCCACCAGATATATCCCACTGATTCTGCACTTCCTATTCCCAAGAACAATGACTAAATAACCCATTTCATACCTCTACTTACTAAATACCCTTTATAGTTTCCATTATTCTTATATGCTACCTCTGTTGTGTATAAGAGCTTCATACATACATTCTAGTTCATGGAACTTCATTAGATTCTGAAGGCTTTTATTTACTGTTATTACTATATTGTGAAGATGTTTACAATAAAGAGCATAGTTGGAATTTACTTGTGTATATAAATGTCTACAATGTACGTCCCCCATCCCAGGATATGGAACCTGAAGAGAACACCTACAGTAGACAGGGCCCCTGTCTACTGTAATAATTAGTTTAAATAATAATAAAGGGGAAATGGTATTCCTGTGGATTACTGGGTATTCAGATGGTAAAAATAAAAAGGCTGAGATGAGGCATTAATATTTGTGGAAAGATGGGGACACCAATCTATCTACAAAATTTTTGACTCCAAATTGCTTTTTTCTAAAGGAAATATAGAACAAAAATGGAGCAGAGACTGAAGGAAAGGCCATCCAGTGACCAGTCCAACTTGGCATCCATCCCATGTGCAGGCACCAAACCTCTACACTATTGCTGATGCTATGCTGTACTTGCAGACAGGAGCCTAGCATGGCTGTCCTCTGAGAGGCTCTACCAGCAACTGACTGAGACAGATGCAGACACTTACAGCCAACCATTGAATTGAGGTCAAGAACCCCTATGGAAGAGTTAGGAAGTAACTGAAGGGGATGGCACCTGAAAGACCAACAATGTCAACTAACCTGGACTCCTGGGAGCTCCCAGAGACTGAACCATCAAGCAAAGAGCATACACAGGCTGATCTGAGGCCCCTGACACATATGTAGCAGAGGATTGACTTATCTGTTCTCAGTGTAGACAGAGACTTGATGCTCCAGGGAGGGGGCATACTGATGGGGGGGTACCATCTCAGAGGTGAAGGACAGGGGGATGGGGAGGAACTCTGCAAGAGGGACTGGGAGGGGGCAATATTTGGGATTTAAATAAATAAAATAATTAGTTTAAATAATAATAAAGGGGAAATGGTATTCCTGTGGATTACTGGGTATTCAGATGGTAAAAATAAAAAGGCTGAGATGAGGCATTAATATTTGTCACTGAGAAACTGTCTGGGGTGATAGCTTCCTGCTGCTGAAGAACCGTGGTTTAAGAAGAAAATATTCTCCTAGATTATGAGAAAGATAGTGTTGATCTTTCTTTTCTAAAATTAATTCAGTAAACATTGATCCAATAATTAGGCTCTCTAGAGTTTCATGCTAAGGGTGCATTTCCTTTGTCTTTTTTCCCCATTGTCTTACTTCCTTTCTCACCCTTCTTCACTCATAATAGTAAACAACGAAAAATAAGAAAGAGGAAGGACTCAGAGATATGGGATCAAGTCAGTTTTGCCACTACACTACTGCATGATACTTGGAGTATAGTTCAGTTAATGCTGGGGGAGGGAGTCGTTTCTCAATAGTAGATACACACAACTCTTTGGAACTCCTTTTTATAAGCTTCTCCAATCAGAGTCTCTGCTTTACGCACCTTTACCCTGACTGTTGGACTACTGTATAGTGGCAAATATTTATATACTCACACTCCCCTTGCCATGGTGGCTGTACATCACCGAAAGATGATCTCTAAGTGACTTCTCTTTCCCGCTACCCTGTCCTGCCCCTTACAGAACATTTCCTATGTTTTGGCTCTTTCCGTATGCTCGAATAAGCTTTCAGTTTAATACTGAGAGTCTCTGGGGGGAATACTTGGACCTTCTAGAAGTACTCAGTGATATAAAGTCTTGCCCTGGAAGAAAACTGACCACTAGTGGCCAATGAAATTTGAAAGACTCGAGCACCTGCTCCACAAAGAAGGGGATAGAATTACCATACCAGCGCTAACTTGCAAAAATAACTCTGGGGTTCACTAGGAAGCCAGAACAGCCTGATCCTTTCAAAGAATGTTTGTGAGAAATATGTAGGTGGAGGGGGCTGGAAACAGGGTGCACAGAAGTTGGAAGTCTGAATTACAAAGCTATTCTTGAAGGTCTAACTTTTAGACCTTCCCCACAGAGTCTACAATCCCCAAACAGCTTTCTTATTTTTCCCATCTGAAAACCCATCAAGTCAAATGAACATCACTTCCCCTTATACATTAAAGGTGTCACTAGCCCTTGGTCCAAGGAAATTCTGAAGAGGGAAATGGCATCTTTTTTTTTTCTTATTTGAATGTTCACATTGACTTTTCCTGAAAGCAGCATACTAATGGGCTTCCTGAGAGAAAAGCACAGGTATAACACACTGGGACTGATTCTAGGCAGCATTTACTTTTATTATTCTTATGCAACCTCACTGATTCCAACTGCACAGTAACAAATGTAGGTCCTCTAGAATTTCTAGGGAAGGAATTTCATCAACAAAAGAGGATGGTTTCTATTTGATAAGCGTAAATACCTTGAATACAGAGGCCAGATCATATTCATCTCTCACTTGTTCAAAATTGCCAGATGCATCTATCCTATCAGGCACTACTTGACACACAGGAGATGTACAATAAATGGTGACCACATACAAATAAAAGCATATTATTAGATTCTAATTGCCTTCTTTCATAAATGTTTCTAAACTGTTTATACAAGTAGCTGAATATTATCCTGACAGGCTTAATTTTTTATTAGTAAATGTTTTTATGTATTAGCTATAATTATTTTTATGAGTAAATGTTTTATATATAATATACTAATTGTACATAACCTTGTATTCCTTAAGAATATGAACGAGAACTTAGGAGAGCTTCCCCTTTGCCAAAAGACACTTGGGTCTCTTTATAGATAGAACTTTTTCCACACCTCATTCTCTGTAACCAAACACTTCCAAGCAGCAATTAAACATCCCAATTGCCAAAGTGATCTGAGTAACATCGCACAAAGCAGCTGGGTATATGATGTTAGAATGGCTGCTCACATCCCCTTTACACGTACCAAATCCCAAAGCTTTAAAGGCAGGTGTGTCCCGCTACCCTATTTTTCTCTCAAAGAGCATCTGGAACCAGTCTGGTAAACAAAACAAGAGCTTCTGTGCCAACTGCCGTAGGCCAGATGACTCAACAGCAGGGAAAACATAATTTGATCTATGTATTTATACTTCTGGGCGAAATGGGATAGAGTATGTGACATTGAGGGTACTCTAAAAATCTGGACCTGATGTGATGGCACACAGCATAAATCATGACAAACAAACAAACAAAAACATGAGATAACTTTGGAAACACATTTAACAGAAAAAGCATTCATTGATATGAGATAAAAAAGAACTCTTACAAATCTATAAATTTAAAAACCAAAAAATTATAGAAAATGGTGAAGGAGATCACAACTGAGTTCTAACAAAAACACAAAAGGCAGCAAACATTTAAAAATACGATTAAATTCACTATTCATCAGAGAAAAGAGAAGAAACCAAAAGTGTAGCTACGACTTCTCAACTGTCAAACTGGCCACATTCACAGGATTCAAGATGCTCATGGCTGATAAAAAGACATTGAATATCAAATATCAGAGTTCAGAGTATGACATGATGAAAGGTTTATAAGCTAATGGAATTTTTGTCATCAAATGCCCTAAGCCCTTAGGCACTGAACTCTGGAATCTTACATCTTGGGCTCTAGACCCATATAATAATCATCAAATATCCCAACAGTAAATGGCCCAACCCTTAACATGGTAATGCAGTTCTTAAAAATAGGGAGGTAAAGTCAGGGAAGTAGTTGTGGGGAAAGCCCAGAAGAGGTGCAGGAGACTTCTAGAGGCCACAGATGGTCTGTGCCTTGTACTGTTCATGTGAATAAGCTGGTCGTGACAGTCCACTGGCTTGTGTATATGATTTATGTGTTAGTATACACTGCAACAAATATTTTAAAGTTAAAAAGATCAGGTTTATGAATACCATGCTTTAATAGAAAGGTTAGACTACAGAGAAGAAATCCTGAGTTGCATTTTATTTTTTTGATTACGCCATAATTACATCCCTGTAAGCACTTCCTAATATACTGCTCCTTGCTGTCTTTCAAATTCATGGTCTACTTTTCATTAACTGTTGTTACATTCATATATGTAGAGGGACATGGGCGTGCAGCAGTTTCTTTTTAACCCTGGGGAAATTATCCACGCTATGTCATAACTGACTTATGTATAAAGGTAGGATAATTATACTCTGCTTAAGAGGAATCACTGAATTGAAATAACTTTTCATTTCTACGCTTTCTGACATTTCAAGCCCTAAAAATCTACTACATTTCTTGTTCCTCTCCTCATCTTCTCCACCCCCATCTGCATACATTTATTTCGGTCCATATATTACTTGCTTTGGCTACATCCAGTCTTATCATCCAAAACTAGGTTTTCTCTTTGCAATTTATAGTTTATTTATAGTTTAGGATATTCTCTGAAGGTACAGCTTATGTCTACATCATTGTGTTCTTTGGAAAGCAATAGGGCACAATGAAATGCACATAGGAACTGTCATCTAAAAATCTGGGTTTGAAGAGGTTACTGTTTGCCTCTTCTTCCAACAGCCCCTGTGTCCTCACTGCATGTGTAAAATGGCAATACTATCCTCTGTTGGTATCTGCAGGGCAATTAGTTCTAGGATCCTCATTGACACCAAAATATGTTCTATTTCCTCACAAAATGCTGGAGTATGAGGATATGACTTATATATGTCCTCATATATACTTAAGCCATTGGTAGATTGTTTTTAGAATCTAATACAATATAAATGATTGTTATAGTGTATGGTTTAGAGAATAACAAGTCATCTGTCCTTATTCAGTAAACAGTATTTTATATGTATGGTACTAGGAATTGAACTTAGGGCCTCATATGTGCTAGGAAAGCATTCTAACACTGAACTATATTCCCAGTCCAACATTCTTTTGCCAATATCTTTGATCCATGGTTGGTTGTATCCAAGAATTGCAACCTAAAGGATCAACTATAATAACAAGACTTTCAAAGACTCATGATACAAAGATTTTCACCTATTGGTATGTGAAGTCCTAAACCACACTTCCCTTTGCTATCTAGGGACCTGCAGGGAAGGAAAAGAATCAAGTTCTTCAACTACTACTACTTGACTCACACCAATCAAGGCAGAAACACTTCTAAGCCATCTGAGCGGCAACACACGGCTTCCCAATCAACCAATGGGCCATTTGACAGGAGAAGAAAAAGTAAAGACATTTCCTTCTCTATAGGTCTTGTCACCGAGAGTGGCACCCCACAGCAAAGGACAACAGTCTTAATTGATGGCAAGCCCCAGCCTGAAGGATCTGAGCTCCTCCTCCCTTCACATACCTAAAGTGAGAGGAGCAGCTTAGCAGAGACCTGGCACAAAACCAGGAGAAGCTGAAATCTTGTGGTTACCCTGCTGAGATAATTTCAGATACATTAGTTGATGTTTCTCGGGCTGTTCATAGTACATCAGGGTAATTAAGAGGGAGAATAAAAACAGCAAGATTAGAAAACAGCTTGCCTGAAGAACCACTATATTTGTATGAAATGACATTTAAATAATAATCTGAAAACAGTGGATGGCTGTGACTTGTCACTTTCAAAGCCTTTATGCCAAATTCTGATGCAAACTCAACTCCTAGCATTCACTGGAGAAGAAATGCCTAGTGCCCATGGTTAGTCGCACAAGTTTCCTAATATTTCTCTCGTGTACTCTCAAGCTGGGGAAAGCCCCTTACATTTCAGGGCTTACATGACCTTCAGGAATTAATCTTGCAGAAAGAAAGCATGTTTACAACTCGTTTCTTCTCTTTCCAATGATTTGAACCAAACATCTTCATAGATTTGACTTCCTTCTCACAAAGTTTCCTTGGATGACTAGATGACTAGAAGACAGGCTTCTCCAAGCCCATTTTAAACCAATATACATGCTCATGAAACCGTGCCCCCTCTTCATTTTCATGGTGTACTTGTACTCAGTTCTTTACCTGGCATCGTTCCCAGCATACAATACACACTCAGTAAATATTTACTCTTATTTACTGTGCATTTATTCTAGCAGTCCCTCTTACTTAGCACTTAGCGTAAGTGCAAATAATTAGTTATTTGGTTAATGGCTGTCTTTCTCATTAGGCTTTGTCATAAGGCAAGGGTCAATGTCTGTCTTATTCACAGCTTATTGTAATAGCTTAATGCCTACCAAAATGACTAAGACTTATTAAAGACTAAATAAATATTAATTGAACAAAACCACAATGTACTCTTCACTTAATTTCTGAATGAATTCTTAAGCAGCTTCATATTTAGTACTATAACCTGCATTTCATAATAAAGAAACTGAGGCTCACAGGGCTGCAGTAACTTGTCTAAGATCAGAGCCAGGACCCTGAACATGTGCTGACAACTATTACTCTGCTTCTCTCTACAAAGACCTATTCTATAACTTACCACTCGTAGCCTGAGAAGGTTTCATATTGTCCAAGCCTCAATTTTTAAAAATACCACAAAACAAAGGAATGAATGTCTGTCTTATAGATTTGTTGTAAAGACTGCTTGCCTTTCTATGTGTGAGGCACTTGGTCAGAGTAGTTGGCATACAATCAATATTTAATAAAAGTTACTGCTACTGCTGCTGCTGTTACTGTTATCATTAAAGCTAGTTTGCAGAAAAGGTGACCATCATGAGGGGAGGCTAAGCACTGCCTCCACCCTGCAAGTTAGTACACTTGGTTCTGCATGCTTCTACTCGACATGTGTCCAACTTCCAACAACCCTGAGGGTTTTATAACACAGCTTGCACAGGAGATCTCTTTTTGTTCAAAATACAATATGAAATATAAAAATTATCTTAAAATTAATTCTGTCATATAAAAAATGGCTCAAATGAGGATTGTTATAGGCTACAAATATTCAACTCAACGGTTTACACTATAAACGAAAGTCAAGAGTGTACAAAATCAAGAAGGTCCTCTTGCCCATAATCATAGGGATTTTCATCTTCATGGATTTCAGCAAATAAGTGTATACCATGAAACAAAGCAGAGAAAGAAAAATCGCAAATGAGGGGGGTCTCTGTTCTGTATTCAAATACACAGAAACGTCAACATTTACATGACGGCTTTATTTGCCATATTTTGGTTTTCTCTCACCTTATCCTCAAACAGGACATTCTAGACATATTCAATTACAGAACACTGTACATTGCTAATGTTCTTTTGTTTATTGATTGATATTCATCGATACATATGATGCATTTGGTCTATCCACCCCAATCCCTCCATCCTAATTCCTACTCCATCTCCACATGACTTTCTTTCTGAACTCCACATATTCTTTTCTTTAAGAGTTATTCTTGTTATATCACATTTCCTAATCGACGTTATTGCTTTACACAAAATATATTTTTTTATTTTTAGTTATGTGTTCTGTATATGTGTATGCCTGATGTGGGTATGTGGACATTTGTCTGGGTGCTCTGGAAGGACACAGATATAGAATGCTTCGGAATGGGAGTCACAGGTGGTTGTCAGCCAACTGATGTGGGTGCTGGCAGCTGAACTCTGACTCTGTGAGAGCAATATGCACTGGTATCACTGAACAATCTCTATAGCTAATGTGCTTTTCTTTCTAAAAAAGTAAAAACCAAAACCATAGAGATTGCTTAGTGCTACCTGTATGTGTGCACGTGTAGGACAATCTACTGGAGCTGGCTAGCCTCTCAATACCCACATCCCTGAAGAAAATGGACTCTCCTTACTCCAGTTGTCAAGAGCCCCTCTCTAATACATGCTGGTATTCTGGATGGCTTTAATTTGTGCAGGACTTGTACATGTAGTCAGAGATTGTGTGAGTTCATGTGTTAAGAACAACGTCATGTCCAGCAAATACTGTTTTCCTTGCAGACATCTACTACCTCTTGCTCTTGTAGTACTTCAATCATCTCTTCCAGAATGCTATTCACCATGAGGAAGAGATGTGATGAAAATGTGCTGTTTAGAGTTGAGCACTCCATAGTCTCTTATTCTCTTCATATTGACCAATTTCATGTCTCTGTATTAAGCAGCATCTATGCACAAACAAAATCCTCTATAAGAGTTGAGATGTACACTAATCTATGCATATTAAGAAACAGGGGACAGGTTATACTGTGTCTTATTTAGCAGTATAATAGTGTTAGGTTCTATGGTCTAGCTGGTTCCAGGTTTTGGCCTGATTAACAGATATGTAACCTACAAGTTGAGAACCATGGTTCTAGAGCATAACAAAGAACACAGGCAACAACATTTAATGTCTAGGCTGGGAGAATGGGACCCCACTGACCAACACTTCAAAAAAGACTAACCTGCACCTGTCACTGGGCTTTTTATGTGATAGTCTTTGGTGTCTGGGAGAAGCACTGTTTTCCTCTTACTGGGTAACCACTTCAACTCATTTTTGGTATAGGTGTATGCATATGTACTCGTAAGGAAGCTTCTACAGTAGTGGGGTTTCACATGGCTTTTGAAAAGGTCTCTAGTTTTAGCTCTCTCTCACACTACTTGCTTTTCTATACTGCTCCCTTCCCCACCTAGCCTCTCTTGCTCTGTATCCTCCTTTTTCCTACCATGGTACATGTATCTATTCCCTCTTTCTCTTGAAATGCCCCCATGGCCCCTTACTAGTTCTCTAACTTCTATGGGCCCTCCAGCTAATGTGCACTTATCTAAAGACGTGGTGCAGGAGGGAGGTCAGAGGCCATACTAGGGGCAACTGCTTTTCTCTTTCCACTGCATGGGTCCGTGTTGGAACATGGTCCAGAAATGGAGTCATAGCAGGAGAATTTTGGGTGCTTGTTAGAACACTCCAAGAAAACAAGACAAGAGTCTTGTGACCTCAGTTTCTCCTCCCAGGTGTAGTAGTAGGCAGTAGTGAGTTTACTTCAGATAATTCATTATTGTTTACTGCCGTTATTCAATTAAATGTTTGAACTATCCTTTAATATGACTCTATGGAAAAATATGGCAATTTTTGGCCATGTGTGGCTTGTCCTTGTGACTGTATACAGCTTAAAATAATGAGAACTTTACCCATGTGTCCTTAACTCTCAGAATAGAAATTGTCTTAAGCGCTGGATAAAGTTGGCTATTGTATGAGACTCTAGTCCACCTCATTTACTGGCTTCCTTCTCAAAGGTCCCACCCAGGCTAGAGTGGTGACAGATACTGGGAATCAAACACAGGCCGTCAAGCTTGGCAGCAAATGATTTTACCTGCTGAGACATCTCACCAGATCCCTAAAAAGTATCCTCATTGTTATATGTTAGAAGAGATAAACTTTTAAAATTTGCAGCCTCATATAAATGAACATGTTGAAAAGGCATCAGAAATGTTCTGTATTTGAAATTCACAAAAATAAATCTCGCTTCCTTTGCATTCTCTCTCCCTCTCCCAATGTGGCAGACTCAACAAAAAAACAATAAGACAGGGAAGATCATCTCCCTAACAGACTTTCTAGCTGAGGATGGAGCACCTGGTGAAAGAAGCACCTCCAACCCCAAACCAGTCAGGTGGACTGGACTGATGAAGCATGATCTGGAAGGAGATGTGTCAACGACTTGGTACAGTAATGACGATGATATGCACAAGGCTCCTCCAATTGACCTTTCCATCCTTCCCACTGCCCCACGGGCTGCTTGGGAAGCCAATATGGACCTGATCCATCTTCCCAAATTGCCTCCCTACATTGCTTTCCTAAGGAATATGCCCTATGATGTGACAGAAGATTCTATTAAGAAATTCTTGAGAGGATTAAATACCAGCGCTGTATGATTACCATGTAACCCAGCAATCCAGACAGGTTGAAGAGTTTCCGCTATGAAGAATTTGAGGACCTGGATTCTCTGCTCAGTGTTTTGGATCTCAATGAAGAATCTCTAGGTAACAGGAAAATTGAATGGATGTTGCTGATCAAGCACAGGATAAAGACAGGGATGACTGGCTGTTTCTTTGGTGGAGGTAGACATCAGGATTCTGACAAAACAGACAGAGATTGGAGGGCCCTTCCTGTCACAGTCAGCTTTAATGACTACCCACCTAGAAGAGGTGATGATAGCTTTGGAGACAAGTATCAAGATTGTTACTATTCAGACTGGTATAGGGTGGGTATCTGCATGGCCCATGCAGAGATATGTGCCACTATGGGGGCCAGGATCACTATGATGACCGAGACAGCAGAGATGATGACCAAGGCTATGAATCTAGGATAGGCAGTAGCAGAAGAGCATTTGGAAGTGGGTACAGGCGAGAGTATGACTCCAGAGGAGGTGAGGACCACTATGAAGACCTGTATGACTGACTAGACAATTAGTCATGTAGCTCCAGGGATGATTACTCTCGGGAAGATTATATGCATGATGACAGACCCCCCCCCCAGCCAAAGACTCAAACTGATTCTAAAGCCTTGAGTACTCCTAAAGTGGATGATTCTTCTGCTACCACCTCCCAATCTATTATCTAGCAGCTTCTATGTTTGGAGAGGCAACGTCTGTTGGCAGCTACTAGAGAAAGAGAAGTGGAAGAGAGGCTACAGAAGGAGCAGAAGAAGCTGTAGCATCAGCTGGATGAGCCAAAAGTAGACCACTGGCCCAGGAAGAGACACCCAAGTTGGTGACGTGAAGAAACTCAGGAAAGAGAAGAGTTGAGAACAGGAAGCAGGTCATCGCAGACTGTGACCTTGGCCACATCTGGCAGAAATACACAAAGTAGAATGAGAAGGCTCTAGAAAATGAAACCCTCAATAAAGAAGATGGTCACTCTTCAAGCTCTAAGCCTCCTAGACCTGAGCAGCCTCTAAAGGTAATGGCAGCCCTTCCACCAAAGGAGAATGTGTGGGTGAAGCGACACTCTAACCCTACTGCTTGATCTCAGAGCTCAGACACAGAGCAGCCATTCCCTACAAGTGGTGGAGGGAAAGTAGCTCCTGCTCAGCCCTCTGAGGAAGACTCAAGGAAAGATGAAAGTAAAATAGAGGTAATGTCACAAAAGGTGAGACTGGGAACTTCAGCCATAGTGCTGGAGATGGAGGGAGCAGAGACCACTGGAAGGACTTGGATAGGAAGGACTCCAGAATCTGCACCTGAGTCAAAGAAATCTGAGGAGAATTCAGCCTCCAGGTTCAGTTCTGCAAGCAAGCATGCTGCTCTGTCTGTGGAGAAAGAGGATGACAATGAGGGAGATGACTGCACTGAGTAGACCTCCACACCCTGTGCTTTCTCCTAGTCTCCACCCCAGAACATTCAAGAGCAAATCAAACATCTATCCACACAAGACAAAATAAACTCACAATCTCCTGAAAAAAATAAAGAAATCTCTTCCCTATGTGGAACTAATATGAGGCTGGTTTCACCTAGAACCTGTCTTGACATAAGCTGGGGAGAAAAACCATTTAAGTGTAGGATAAGTGTACCAGAACAACAGTGTTTCTTAGTTCCAACACAGTGGACTATCACTGCCACTTACTCATTATATAGAAGAATCCTAAGGATAGGTTTTAGAAAAGCAGGTCTTGTTAATCTTAAAATAATTGTTAATGTTTAGGGATGCGGAGAATCTTTTCTCATTTATTATCATTTCATGGGGAGGAAGAAACTCTCCTGAATTTATGAGGGAGTAATGAAAATTCTCTAGAAGTTTCTGCAGGGTTTCATCCTACTGCAGAGATAGAGCAATGCTTGTACCTCTTTCCACTTAATTTCTAGTCTCTCAAGTGTGATATCAGTAACACTGACATTGATTTTTACTGAAAGATGCATTTAGAACTAGAGGTGTTTATAGGCCTTAAGTTACATTCCTCGGAATGATTTTCTATGAGACTAAGGTTGTGTTTTGTTCATCAGGAAGTTTTTTGGTTTGTTTTTCTTGGTTTAATTCATTAAAAAAAACGAAACAAACAAAAAAACAAAGAAAACAATATGGTACATTCAGACTTTGAAACCCCAATGTTCAGTGCATTAATCATAAAAGTAGTACTTAACAGCTTTAAAAATGTTTTTCATATTAAATACATTTGAAAACTGACACTTAGAAATGACTGCTTCTGTGATTTATTCGAGGTCAAAGACTAGTTAGTAACAAATTCAGCACCAAAACTAATTTTCACTGAATGCCCAAGTATGCTCTTTTATTTACAAGTGCCAAGAAGTTATTATAGATCTAAAAGATACAAAAAGGGGACCTTAGCTTTACTGAACTAACAGACAGGAACAGAACCTCCCAAAATGTAAGAATGTTCTTTCTCTGAAATTGAGATTCATGGAGCTGAAGCTCTGTCTGTCTGTCTTTCTTTCTTTCAAACAAGTCTGACTAAAAATAAAAAAAAAAATGAAAGTAGGGATGGTGTTGGGCTCTCTTCCAGGGACTATGACCTCACTGGCCACAGGTAGTTGAGTATATCCACAGTACCATACATGGATTTCCTCATATTGAGTGGGCCTCTCGGTCCTAAAGTCTATCCTTATATCCACAGATAAACGTAGTTTCACCTTCATCAAAGGTTTTCTTTCTACAAGTGACAGAGACCATCATAAAAAGCTACAACTGGTCAAAATGCAGACAACAACTGGTTAGGAATGCCTATCCCTAGTTGATACATCTATAACACAGATGCTAAACCTAAAGCTCAGGGAACATTGCAAAAGAGAGACCAGAAAGATTGCAACAAACAAGAGACCAGGACTTCTACTGTGAGCTAATAACTTGTAAGATACCCCTAGGAATTATCAAAAATATGGTTGCTTAATTGAGACCTGCACAATGACATGCCAAGGTGAGTAGGAGACACCATAAGGTCCTAGGCCTAGATGAAGAGCTACAGTCAATCAACGTTTAGAGAGGGTGAATCCGTCTTCTTCAGGAATGAACACAATCATAGGTTATCCACTCCCAAACAATCATATGAAAACCACTAAACAGACTCATAAAGTTGTGTTTATATAGACAAATGTATATATAATATATAATATATGATATATTGTATAATATATAGCATATATAATACATAATATATTACAATAATTAAAGACAGAATCATGAATTTGGGAGGATAAAAGAAGTTAGAGGGGAGAGAGGGAGAACTGTAAATAAGTATAATACTTATGTACAAATTTCTCAAGAAAAATTAAATTTAAAAAATCAAGAGACATATAACCCCTGACATTATACAAAAGTTCAAATCACAGATAAATCATACTTATAAATGTTTTTATATGGATGAAGTGGACTTAAAGGTGGCTTGGTAGTGAGGTCACAAAATTAAGCAGATATCATGAAGAATTTCTTCTGTGAATTGCTAAAAGGTCAAATGTGTCAAACATATTGAATCTCAATTGCTAATCTACTTCATTGACACCGGTAGTAGGACACTAAAACTCCACGCATAATTGTCTCTTAGGCACTTAAACTTTCGCCTGGTAATGTGACAAGGAGGCCATTAGGGACACATTCTTTTTAACAAAATCTTTGTGGTTGTTCAAGGACTGTGCCCTCACAAGAAACTGAATTTGACCTGTAGGGACAGGTGAGGCTCTGCAAATGAATGAAGGGTACAGGTAAGGTAGTACCTTGGAAGAAAGAAGCTCAGTAACTTGCCTAAAATAGACTTGTTTTGGGGAGTAGAAGGAAAGAAAACTGTAAAGAAAAAAATAGCTTCTCATAATTTGAAGAGATTCACAGAGAAGATGAAACTCAAGCTATGCCCATCTTATTCTGTAGTATTTACTTTCAAATACAGCTTTCCCTAGTCTACCACTGGTGTTTAAAACATGCTTCAGTAATGAGTCTGAGGTCTTATTATTGACAGACATAGTAACTACAGCATAGTGGTTAAAAATAGAGGCCTGAATAAGTCACTTGCTATATGTTCAGCCTTAGGTAAATGTATATAACCTGTATCTATTTATTTTCTATAAAGGCTTACAATAATATACTCATGATGGAGGGAGAAAAAGGTACAAAGAATGTGTGCATTTCTTAGCAAATGGGAGCTAAGGAATGTAAAAGGAAAGACAATTCAAGGAAGGATTTTTATTGCATCAAGTTAAATAACAGAGATTAAGGTGGTTACAATTTGCCTGTCAGTCAAGTAAAAGTAATGAGGATCAAGGGAAAGAAGTTGGTACCAGATTCCATGGTCATGAAGCAAGAAACCAAACGGTGCTGAATTCTCTGAGGGAAGGTTAGAGAAATTTGGCATTGGAGAGTACATCCAGACCAAAAGGGACCTCAACTGATTTGTCAAATACCAGCCCCTTTACCCCGTCCAGCCATTGCTGCAAAGGTTTTCCTCTGCAAGTGGCTAAAAGTGCCTCTTGTGGTTAAGCGGTTCTCTGAGGTCTTGAAGTAGTAGATTCTCAGCTGCTTATCCTTGACTACAAGAGAGGCCAGAGACAAAGCAAGAGAAAAACAGATACTATTGTCATAGACTGGGCAAAAATAGCTTCTGACAAAGGGGGTCCCTGCACTAAGAAACTAGCTGCCCTTCAGGCAGGGTCTACACTGTCACCCTGAGAACAAGAAGGCTAGGCTGGCACTGAGGGTACCCTGCTGCAACATCAATGGGAAAGCCAGGCTGGGATGGTTGGTCCAGAGGAAGGCAAGCACCACTGTTGCCTTCACATAAGTTAATTTGGAAGACAGGGGCATCCTAGCTAAACTGGTGGAAGCTATTAGTACAAATCACAATGCTTGAGGTTGTCTCCGCTCATTTTGTATCATAATATCAAAATATTTAAGGCTGGGCACTTTGTCAAAATGTTTATTTGGTTAATTCTGGTTGTTGAAAAGTTTAAAAACCACAGTACCTCCATCTGATCATAACATTACATTTCAGAGAGGTAGAAAATGAACCAACTGTGTAGAGAGGGGGCACATGTGTAAACAAGAAAGCAAGAGAAAAGAAGAGGCCAGGCATGCTTTTCTATAAAAATGTAGTTTTGTGAAAATCAATATATGCCCGCAAGACCAAACCCACTCAGAGATCAGCATTGATCCATTTAAGGGCTAGGGGGAGCTCTCACAACCTAAATACTTTTCACTAGGGCCCAGCTTTTAAAGTTTCATCACCTCAATGGTCCACATTTGGTACCAAGCTTCTAGCATAAGAACAATTGAGGAAATAAACCCAGGATCCTTTGGGAGAATAAAACAACAGCAGAAATTATCGGTAACCTTCAAGAAATGAGCTTTAATACAAAAGGAGGCAAGCGGTTTGCTGAAGAGGGTAAATACAGGAAGAATGAGAAAGGAAGGACAGAAGATGTGTAGTGAGGAAGGGGAGCTGCAGTAGATTTGCAGGTTCACTGAATTTCAACTGGAGGAGAAAGCCAGATGGATGGACATCTAGTGGCTCATACCTCAAATGTCTGGTAGCTCCTATAAAACCTTGAATCCCAGCTTCCCTCTTTGCCATGTTGCAGTGAACGTTGACAAAAGAGAGAAGTTCTTATTTACAAACTACCTTCCCTCTTCCTTTTGTCTAGGACTACAGATAACAGAAAGAATATTATGAAGCAATCCACCCATTTCTAATGTCACAGCACTGCTAGCTGAAAACTAAGACTCCTTCTATAGCAAACCCTCATTAATTTAGACTACACTAATTTGGGATCTGTGGTCATTTAATCAGGTTAGTGTTACCTTTGTGCTACTTAACAAAGAAAGGGTTCACTAAGCAGATAGTGTGAACAGGATTTCAAGGAAGTTAATTTAGCCTTGCAGGAGCTTATTCTGTCTATTTTAAAGAACACCCTGTTTTTAAGGAACTTCAGAATATTCATTATTTGAATGCAAATTGATTCTGCTAATTATAGATTAGTGTAATCTACTGTTAAAATCCTTTACAACAGTTAACTTGGCTCTCATTGAATATGCTCATTAGAAATAAAATGTCAATTCTTTAAAGCTGGTTCACAATTCAGATTAATATATACTCCCCGTTCCCTACCTCCATGAGTTCACCACAGTTAGGAAAGTATTGCCTGAAACTAACCCATCGCCCATGATTACAGTGCAAAAGCGAACTAATGATCAAAAAGCCCCAGAGCAGCCAAGAGCCATGTTTTAAAGTCGATGCTCTAGATCATGAGTAGACTCTCTGTGGCAGGTTTTACTGACAGAGAATTTTTGCCCTTATTTAACATATACATGTGGCAAATGAACTTAGAAAGTGGGATAGTATTTTAAAGAGTTTTTGTTTGTTTCAAAGTTCATTAACTAACGAGAAAAAGAATTGCTAAAAGAATGCTGAAAGAAATAAGTGCCTTCATAGAGCAGAAAAGAAACAGGCCTTGGATAAATGTAGCTGCGATAGCTAGACATGGAATATAACCCAGGCTAAGTTAGGGTAGACATAAAAGTTGTATAATCTTTCCTAGTAAACTTTGAAAACTTTAATAGTAATATTAAAGTGCAAGAAATAACTAATGATGTCCCTAAATGATCAGGGAAATTTGAACTATGTTAAACATGTTTCAAAAAGGCAAGTAAGTTCACAAACACACAGACACAAAGAGAGGCAGAATTTGGATCTATAGTATATAACCTTGAAAAGTAAAATATATTGATGCTTAAAATGAGGATCATATCATATAATAAGAAAAGAATAGCATTTTATTAAAGTGGTTATTCTGTGTAGATATGACATTAAATATGGCCCACATCATTTCAACTACTTCACCCAACCGCCCCTTTGAAGTGGGCTTTAGCATCATTCCTGTTTCACATGAAGCAAAGGGAAAAAAAGAGAGGCTAAGGAAATCACACTCGGCTGGGAGGAAGAAAGAAGAGAGGGAGGAAGGGAGGGAGAGTAAGACACACACACACACACACACACACACACACACACACACACACAGAGAGAGAGACAGAGAGAGAGAGACAGAGAGAGAGAGACAGAGAGAGAGAGAGAGAGAGAGAGAGAGAGAGAGAGAGAGAGAGAGAGAGAGAGCGCCAGCTAGCTCCTGGATTCTACAAAAAAAGAACTCTGTCTTTTATTAAGGGTTCCACACAGGCAATATTTATGCTGTGATTTTATTTTCCAAACATATATTTAGCAAACAACTTGAATATGATCTAAGAGACAGAAAATGATACTGTGTTTATAAACATACTTGGTTTCACAAGCTGAAAATAAAATAGTAAAAACTTAAATAAAAATAAACCTATGAACATGTCTCTGAGGCTCACCCTAATATCTTGGGTAGATGTCTGACCCACTTTCAAACGAATAACAAAGCAATAAAATGATAAAACCTGACACAGCAAGCGGTCAGTTAATATTGTTTTTTCCTGTTGTTTTCTCATTGTGTTTAGAGAAATTTCAGATGACATGCCAATGAGAAAGGAATGAGGAAAGGATTGCAGGAAATGCTAATAATACATTGTGCTGTTGGAAGGGCTTTGGAAAATCTGTTTCCTAGGCATTTTAAGAAATGCTAAGGGAATAAATAGACATGTGAGGCCTGGTAGGATGGTGCAATCCTAACCACACAACTCAGTTGCTGAGGCAGGAAGATAATTTTGAGGCTAGCTTGTGCCACACAGTGAAATATGGTCTCAAAATAACAGTAGACACATCAACATAATATACACTGGAGAGGTGTTGGAGTTGGATATATTGAAATATATGCAATTATCTAATTTAGAGATAAAGCGACAGTATCCTGCACCATGTTCATAAAAGACAAGTGGGTAGGGAAATAGTTATTCAAGTATGTGATATGCTTTTTATAAAAATCAAAATTCTTTACCTCCCCCTGCTTCAAATCTACCTATTCTTCAAAGGTCTCATAAAGATGTCACTTGTGCTATGAAGCCTTCCTTAATCTCTAAAGGTGAATCAAAATATCCCTTATTTCTGCTTTTCCCTCTTGCACACATTTGCCATAGCACTCATGATAATATAAGTGTGTGACTCCTCCTTAGGATGAAAAGGGCCTAGCATATTGTCTACACCTATGACGCTATGGGAAAATGACTCAGTAGCACTGACTTAGGAGAGCACATTATCACCTAGCTTACCTGAAGGAGGATTTGTTCTCTTTCTTTTCTTGCTTGATTCCCCTCCATTCTCAATGAGGCCATCTGGGACCAGAGGGCCACTGGCACTACCAAACTGCAGGGGTTCGTTGTTGTTGGCAGGGTCAAAGGGCAGCTGGTTCAATCCTAAAGAAGAAAAAGAAATCCAAAGTCCAGACTCTATTAAGGACTGGGATCATACCCAGGCTTTAGTATATTAGACCCCCAGGGGGACTTTTTAAGTTTTAAGAGAGTCTTGTGTAAAAAGGTAAATTCTTAAAGAGAGCTGCCCTCCTTGATTTTTGCAGATTTATTGACAAGATCAGAATTAAAATATAAGATAGTGACTCTGTCATTTGTTAGACTCCTCTCACTTTTGTTTTGTACTTCTTCCACTAAAACTACAGGACTATCTGGATGCAGTGGTCTCTGTCTATAGACCCAGCTACTGAGACACTGAGGTTAGAGCATCATAGAAATACAGAAATTTGACACTGCCTAGACTACATAGGAAGACTTCATCAGAAACAAACAAAAAGCCTTTTTTTTACATGTTTCTGTAGAAAGGTTTACTTTACTTTGAAAAGGAATAACTAAATTTTTCCATAACATCTTTTCTAGTATTTATTTTGTTATGAGGTCTGTTGAAGTTATGTAGATTGAAGCATTAGACTCTACTGGGTAGACACATCTAAAGTGTGTGTGGGGGGGGTAGAGACAAGTTCAAACTCCAGCAGCAGTACTTCAATCAAAATGCCATGAAATATGGGAAGAAAGCTTTGCCAAAGCCCTAGGTAAAGACATTCCTTTCAAGCCTTTTATCCACTATTGCCTATCAAAGGGGGAATCAGGATGGTGTGATTTGGTTGTTTTGAACCTCTACATTTTTCTATGGCCCATCATTGTACAATTCTCCAGACAATGTTGCAAAACATAATAATAATTTTAAAAAAGGTTGGAAGATAGTCAGCTAAAGGTCAGCCAAAATCTCAGTAAAATGAATGCTGATCAAAATGCTTTTACATTATTGTTTCTAATAAATATCCTTTTGTTAATGATTTCATACCATATAAAAGGTAATATTTTTCCCCTAGCAACTAGATTACACTAGGAACAATTCCATTACATGTCCTTTGGGACTTGACAGACATTCTTCATTTACAACATGTAAGTAACTATATGAAATAATCCAACTTGATTCTATGCCTTAAGTCAATGTCCTGCTATGTCCTATCTATGTCCTATTAGTTATGCATTGTGATTAAAAGGAAAAAACAAAGAAAGAAGAAACAATGTGGACTCAGTGGTGTAGGTATGCAATCACTCTGAAGTGACTGTGTATGGTTCCAATATTTTTCTTAGCATTTCCTTCTGCATTGTGCTCTGATCACATCGAAGTCAAAGGAAAACAATGCTATGACAAACTGAGAATGTAAATCCTCAGTTTCCTTTACTAGTTAGATAGGCTTGACAAGCCATATAATTTCTCTTAGCCCTAGTCTCACAATCTGCAGAATGGGAGTGATAACACTGCACAAGGTTGTTGCAGAGACTAAAAATAGATGTTTGTGGCAATTATTTTATTATAAATGAAAGATTTTCCTTATAAAATTATAAGTTTTTCTGATGTGGACTCTGTATCCCACAATTGTACCCCTTTATACCTAGCACAGTGATACACAGTGAATATTGAATGGATTAAATTCACCCTCAACAAGTGGAGGCAGGTAGCTCATTATATTAAGCCATGTGATTAAAGCCTTGGCAGATGATAATCATGAATTAATGCCACAACTGGAAAGTTCTAATGCTGATTGAAGCAACATTACTTAAAATAATTATATTTTAAATGCAACTCCGTCATTTGAGTAATATGCTACAGGATGGGTAAAGTACTGATTAAAAGAAATTCTCAGAGTTTAGGAGTTCTGATTAGTGACTGTTAATCATAAGATTCTTCATTAATTTGTCTTGCCTTTGATAATTTTAAGAATAATATATTAGTCCATTTCCATGTTTATGAAGTAGATGGCAAAGTTGCTGACAGAACCTTGAGCCATGATCAACACATGGCGGCTAGTAAGAACACCTAACTCCCAGGACCAGTGAAAATATAAAACCAGTTCATGTAGGTGAGACATTCTGGATCACATCTGGATGGCCCATAGTTAATGCTCAATAAACAAAATATATGTGTGTATCTATGTATATGTATGTACATATGTGTGTATGTGTGTATAATATATATTCTTGAATTGTCTTATCAATGGCACTGCTTCCCCACTTGTTGCTTCTGCCCAGGCCAGCACACTTTCTCTTTCCTCCTGGAGAGAGCAGGCGAGATGTAAAAGGTATGGCTTCTGTGCTGACACTGAATGGGCATGATAAGATCCATAAAAATTGACCAAAACAATTATAATATTGATTTAAAAATTTAAGTTTCTCATACTGAGGAAATGTAAGGTGAGGAAGTTGATATAAATTTGGCCTATTCCCAAGACATAGCCTACCTTCCTCACTCAGCTTTCTCATTCCTGTTTTCATGTTTTGTAAAAGTTGAAGTAGTCTAGCAAATAAAAATCTGGTGAGTTAAAGGTCTACAGTCTTAGCAATTTGGTAAAATTCTATTTGCTCTATTTGGTTCCAGACAGTAACTTCAGAGATTTGGATACTGTATGCCTCATACAAATGCACAAATCTTTTGACACTGAATAAGGGAGATTTCAAGAGTTTTGTATGCATTGACCTCTTATAAGATCCAGATACATGAAAATACAGTACAGCACCTCAGGTCATTTTTTTTTAAACAGTGAAAGATCTGAAGCCAAAGAGAGAGACATCTCATACAGGAAGCCCAATCACTGAACACAATCTACAGTTTACACTACCTAGGACCGAATGTAATCTTCAAGGCTTTGTAGTTTCAGAGTAAGAGCTACGGAGCTCATGAAGTCCTAAGACACCAGTGAGTCCTAGCTATTTTTATTGTATTGATTCATTCTTCCCTGAAAATGCACCAAATAAACCAATAAACCAGTAAATCAATAGGTTCCTATGGGGTTTTTCTGTGCTATGTCTATGTGACTTATGTCCAAAGGTGTTTTAAGTTAAAAGACTCCATCAAAAATATTTGAATATTAAAATGAAAACACTCACTTTAATGTTAAGACTTCTTGGTAAATTTCAATGACGACATGAACAAAAATAGTAGCAATGACCATATTGGAACTCTCAATGAACCTATGGAATTTATTTTTAAATCTTTTATGAAAGCAATTCATTCCACTTTCTACTAGACATATGAACTGGAAAATATTGTAATCAGAAGAAACTTCTGAGGGTGTTAAGTTCATTCTGTGCAATATATAAATCGTATACAGTATTCTACTATCAGGTCAAGTTATGAACACCCTTTATAATGTATTCTAACATTTTCAATGAATATTCCATGTTATATATGGTTAAAATATGACCCATGGAGCCAACTTCCTGTTTAAAGCTGTGGCTCATAGACTATATGACCCTAAATACCTCCTCTGGCCAAGGTCACTTTACATGAAAATAATTTAAAGTCTAGCAACTGAAGGTAGCAATCTTCATACAGAAATTAATGTTGAAACAGATTTTTGGTAACAGGAATGTCCTGTTGAATATGATCTATTTGCCAAAAGACTTCAGTTTAAAATTGGTTAAAGACACTGTGACAGTTGGCAGGGAGTCCTCAAATGAGGTAACTTTCTTTTCCTTATTTCTCACGTGGGGCTTTGTTAATTGCTCTATTTAAGGGTCCCATCCTTAGCATGTGACGGTTGAGATGGAGGTCTCATTACACAGCTTATCCTCAAATTCTTGATCCTCCTGCTTCTGTCTCCCAAGCACTGAAATCACATTTGACATCTAGCAACAAATTAGTGCAGAGTGGTTTGAGATTATATAGAATTACAATATTTCTCCCTCTCCTTCCCTCCCTTCAAATCATGCACATATTCCTTCCTGCTCTCCTCCAAATTCATGACCTATTTTTAATTGTTATTGCATGTATATATATTCCTAAACATGTTTGGATGTTTGGTCTGTATAAGTTAATTTTAATTTTTAATTTTAAATTGTTGCCAAACAATAATGACTAGGCCATAAATAAACCAGCAGGTCCTCCTGTAATAGTTTTCATCTCTAGGATCCCCTCCACACATTCATTCTCTGTCTCTTATAGGCCAGAAAACCATTGACTCCACATTTGATATCGTTTGCCACCCTGTTATTCTAACCAACAATTCTGAAGGATTATTCACAGTGCTGAAAATGGTTGTATTTTAATATCACTTTTCAATCAAAGGGATAGCAGTCAAAACAACTGAGCATTTCTCAGACCCATAGTTTAATTGATAGCAAATAAAAAAACATTTTTCAATTGTATGAAACCAATATGCTGCGTATGTTTTAGCTGAAAATATCAGGGGTGGTAATGAATACTTGTTGAGTAAAGATAATGGGGGAAGAGATGGCAAAGAAAAGGACAGAAGTCCATTGCAAAGGTCTTCCTTGAAGAGCTTCAGAGACAGCACATTGAGAAGAGCACACTCAGCTCCTGCAAAGGACCAGAGTTTGATTTCCAACAACCATGTGGGATGGCCTGTAGCCACCTATAACTAACTACAGCTACAAGGGATCTACACTCAGATCCACATACCCACACAGAGATACACATGCATACATATAATTTACTTTGTAAATAAATGTCTTGCTTGAATTGTAACAGGCATAACTTTTAGAGCTAATTTTTCATTAAACTCACCTTTCTCCAAAAGTACAACACAGTTACCTAGCCAATATTCACAAAAGATGGTCCCTTGACAAATTTTAATGACTCCCCAAACTACTCAATCAAGGCACGGGCACTTATATTACGCTCAGCTTGAACTTTACCCCAACAGTAATTTCTTAACATGTTTATGTATTCCCCAGAGACTATGGTTGTCAGGGATTCAGAGTAGGTAAGTTTGAACTGTGACCTGCTTTCTTGACAAAATCTTAGACGTTGCTGAACATGAATGGTATGGAGTCCCTTTGAGACTACCTAGCATTCATGGATCTATCCATTATTTTTATATCTCCATATCTTCAGTCCATATAGTCCTCTGCCTCCTCTTTTTTTGCTTGTTTTAATATTTTATTGAAAAATTCCTACAATATATTTTGATCAGTTTCCCCTCCCCCAGTTCCTTCCAGATCCTCTCCTCCTTCTCCCAACAATTCACTCTCTCTTTAGAAAACAAACAGGAAAAAAGAAAACAAATCAAAAAGAAGAACTAGAATAGTTTTTTTAAAATGTACACACACACCCCCATACACACAAAGAGAGGGGGTAGACAGTCAGACACACACACACACACACACACACACACATACACACACACCATAAAACTACAAAATCAGAAACAAGCAAAAAAACCAGTAAGACAAAAAATGTCCAGATAAGACAATATTAGACAAAATGCCTACAAAAATACCATTGAGTTAATTTTCTGTTGGCCATGTACTGCTGGCCATGGAGCCTGCTCTTAGTGTGGTTAATGTGACCAGTAAGACGCCATTGCTGCTGCTGCTTCTCTCCTCTTCCTCTTCTTGATACTCAAACTTTAAACAGTAGCCTTCCCTTATGGTTTATTTCACTAGCTATATTTACATGGTGCCGTAATACGTTATTTGTTTATACCCAAACTACTATATACACAGCAACGGAAAAAGGACAATCAGCATCAAAACCTTTCATTGCTTGTATAGTATATACCCTAAGTTGCATACATTCTCTATTTTATTTTCTAGTCATCACTCCCATTTACAAGGAATGGGAGACTTACAGCATGAAGTTCTTCATATTGCTTATAAGCTGTACAACCTATGAAGTAGGTCATACAGTAAGAGAAACACAGGCTCTTTAAAGTTCAAAATACTCTTGTAGCTTTCCTTGTATTTTAATCTGTACATTACCTAAGTGTTTTAAAAGATTATTTGTATTACAGCTCTTTTGATATTTTATCTTCTCTTTAATACAGTAATGGTGTTTCTCATTCCAGACACCAATGGACCTATTGCTGGAGTAATCAAAAATAGAGGAAGGGACAGGGCCCCACAGCTGATCAGCGCCGGGACAAAGATCCCTCGCCGGAGATTGCAAGACCCAGCGGAGGGTCAAAGACACGCCCCACAGCTCACCAGACCACAGAGACTGACCGCCAGCAGCTTCCGGCGACGGCCGGAGACCTCAGCTTGGGCCACAGGGCCCCACAGCTGATCAGCGCCGGGACAAAGATCCCTCGCCGGAGATCGCAGGACCCAGCGGAGGGCCAGGGACACGCCCCACAGCTCACCAGGTACTGCCCCAAACCCGCGAGATTCAGGGACCAAGGTAGGCGGGCCTAAAAACCCCCCTGGATCCCAAAAGCGGGCGCCTGTGGCAGGAAACTTCTGCCTGGGACACTAGGATTCCATAGACAGGCAGCTCCGGGAGACAATCCTCTCTCTCC
>CM052722.1:95073998-95097130 GCA_028551405.1 Uromys caudimaculatus
GGCGGGGAGGGGGAGGGGACACGGGGTTTCTAAAGAAAAGGGGAATCATCGGAAATGTAAATAAAATATCAAAAAATAAATAAATAAATTAAAAAAAAAAATAGAGGAAGGAAGCCAGAATATTGTGGGGATTCACCTGAAGTAGATGTTGGTGTGACAACCCCTTTACTTACAGGATGCTGTCACATAAGCACCTTTGTTCTACAGGTTTGTTGCCACGGGTCCCCAAACAACAGAACCAAGTGACCCCAGATAGTAACCTCTAAAACCATGAGCAAAAAGAAATTTCACAGTTCAAGTTAATTATCTGGGATTTTTTTTTTGTCACAGCGTTGGAAAACTGACTAGCGGACCATGTTTCTGCACAATTTCATTTTCTATTTCTGCAAGCCAAGGTGGTCTTTCCATTGTCTAAGACTCCAATATAACAAAACACCACAGAAGAAATTGCACTTATGAATCATTTTTTATAAATGAATCATAGTGCTTCTTAAAATATAGTTTTTTTTTAAAAAACAGATTCTAAAAATGCATTTTCTACTACAATAGGCATAAGATACATGTAGCTATTATGACTTAAGTTTGAATGACCTAAGAATGAAATAGCATGAAAACTCCTGTAGCACTAGTCATATTTAAAGAACTCATCAGCCATTTGTTGCTATGGAGTGTTATATTGGACAGCATAGACAGAACATCCCAGTCATTAGAGAAAGTACCACAGGACCCTGCTATTGTATAGTTAGACCTGGACTTACACCAGTATCCACCACTTACCCAGTGTTCTAGTCATTAAGTGTGTCTTTCCTAAGGTGCTTGAGAAGTCATCTTATCTCTTCTAATTCTGAATTATAAAACAGGAATAGCAATGCCTCTCCTTTATTGGGACATGAAGAAAATTAAATGGGACTATATTAGTTATTTTATGTGTTGCTAGGACAAAAGGCCCAACAAAAACAACATAGAGAAGAAACTGTTTATGTTGGCACACAGTTCATGAGGCAGCACAGAGTGGTGAACGCTGTTACTCAGCTTCCTTCTCCTTTTAATGAAGTCCTGGATGCCAGCCTATGAAATTTTGTTGACAAGTACAGTTAGGAGGACCCTCCCACCTCAATTACTCTGATTTATAGAATCTCTCACTGGCATGCTCATCCTTTTGCTGATTTTAGATCCTGAGATGTTGCCAACCAATATTAACTATTAGAGGGACAACAATCATTTGGGGTCTGGTCCATATCAAACACTGAAAAGTGCTTATGATGCTCTATCTTGATAGTTAACTTGATGAGATTTAGAACAAACATGGAGACAAATCTCTGAGAATATCTGTGAGGGCATTTCTAGACAGGTTCAACTGATAGGGAAGACTTGCCCTGAAATGTGAGCAGAATTATTACATGGTCTAAGGCTCATCCCTGATTAAAAAGGGGAAACAGAGTGAAATACCAGCACTCATTTCTCTCTGCTCCCTGACTATATACACAACAAGACTTTATACTGATGTCCCATACCTTCCCCACTGAGGTGGACTGTAAATTCCAACCATTAGCCAAAATAAATCCTGTCTCCCTTCAGTTGTATTTTGTCAAATATTTTGTCATAGCAACAAGTGACTAGCATACTCAATCAGGAATTTATATGAATTTATCTCACAAAATAATTAGGAATATTTGTAATATCATATGCTATGGATCTAAGCCTCCAGAGAATTTGAGGACTGGGAGATGTTAGCTGTGTACTCTTCTAGTCCACTTTTTTCTTTCAGATAATGCATAACTATTAAAGTAAATCATTAATAAAGAATACGGGGAAAAGTGACTTCTTTGCTGGGAATATCTTTAGACTGCTCTATTATCACTTTGGACTTTCCAAAATGCAAGAACAAATTACACTTGAAATCCTCTTCCAAACGCTGTCGTACGTGGTAATGTCAAGAAGGAAGTTATACTACTGGAACACTGGGGTGGTACTGGAGCTGTGATGAACAAGGATCATTTCTCTCAATCCATATTCTCCCTAACTTGGGGTTTCTCTGTGGGAATGACATCCACTAGGCCTGGTGATAGTGAATTATTTGAGGAAGTCTGAACTAAACCCATTAAGGTATTTAAGTTTCATGAGTAGGAAAACCAAATATAGATTTCCAACTTTAAGAAGAAAAATGCTTCAGAACTCTTTCCCTTCATACAATTTAATGCCGGGGAAACACAGCAAAATCACATTACTCAATGAAAACAAGGTTCAAAACTTTTTTTATTTGATAGAACAGTTCGCAGTGACAGATGGTAGATGAGCAATCTATCATTTTCTTTAGGAAAAGTCTGGCATTCGTCAGACAAATGGAGAATGGAGAAGAATGGTCCACAGTTTGTTGTAACTTAGCCCTCGGGAACAGTTTCAGCAGTCTCTGTTCTTACCACATCTTTGGGAGTGGGTAGAGAAAGATGGTGATTCATCAGTACCTGCTTTGAGTTGGCTTTAAGCCATGCTGCAATTTTTCTTGACCAGTTATCCAATGGAATGACAGGAAAAGGTGGGTTCTTAACACACTGTTTCTGTCTTTATCTGTTTAGTTCTTGCCTGGGAATGTGCCCACAGGTACTGTATTATGGGGTTCTTTGTCACAAGAAAACAAACGATTGCAGATTTCTGAGCCTGAGGGCAAAGAGTTGTTTTAGGATTGAAATTGTCAGATCTGTAATGAGGTCTTCCCTTCAGGCTGCTTGATTTCCTAAAGCTGGGCCAATTATCAAAAGCCGGCACAGTCGCTTTAAAGTACGCCAAGGGCTTTGGCAAGCTCATCAGCCAGGCCTGCTGGGGACCAGGCTGAGCCAGCCCTTCCAACCCTACCTACAGTTACAACGCACAGAACACCAAGTTTCCCTACTAGACTCTTAAGACGGCAGTAAAGAAGTTTCAAACAACTTTCAGCAAAATACTTTCACATGCTGTAAGTGAATGAAAGTTGAATGTGCTGTCAGATGAATCTGTAGTCAGTGAAAGGTGCTGTGAAAGGGAGAGTGAGAGCTGGAACTCTTCTTATCGCTGGAGAGTTCATTTTATCAATTAATGCTAGAGGGACATTTGTACCCTTTATGAGAAATGTACTGCATGAAAAACATCTGAATGTTTGCTTTCCCAAAAATATACACATGACTTTCACCAGATTTCCTTCCTTCCTTTACTCAGCCATCATTAACTATCCAATCACTGAGTTACAATTTTAATTACCTTCTAATTAACAATGATGAGTTTGTGATTTAGCATTCCCAGAAAATAGAACTGCAGAAATATGGTAAATCTTCATTTACATGCTCAAAAAATGTATGCTCCTTCCTTCTCCCTCTCCTAATTTTGCTACACTGTTTCACTGATGCTCTGGAGTTATGCTTTCCACATCACTTATGTTTGATCACCATGTGGATTCATTGTTCAAATATGTATGGTAAAGGACTCTGATTGACTGTGAAATGAAATACACGGGAAAGAATTAAACACACAAGTCCCTATAATATACTAATGCGTCTTTAGAGATCCATACCTCCCCTATAACTACTTCATCTCAGGAGTATCATCAATACAGGGAGCTGACAAGTCATTAACTCCTTTAGTGAAGCCACTGCCAGAGCAGGAGTCAAATTCACTGCTGCAGAAGCTAGACTCTGCCTCTTGAGAAGACAGCATAACTTTATTAAGAGAAGCTTGTAAAAAAGAGCAAGTTTATGTTTGAAGTAAGTAGTACTACTGCTGTTATATAAAAGAAGTAGAAAGTTAATTTTGTTCTGGCATCAAGTCTAGTTGAGGTGGTCGATATGTATTGGAATCAATGAGCTAATGAATTAATATGCACCCAGGATCTCCCTCCTTATTCAACCAATTCATTAAAACACCAATGTGTGCCCATCAGTATGCAAGTCCCAAGGAGTTTATGATGTGACAGATAATTTCTTTCCTCAAGGAGATGACAGCCAGAAGGGAAGGCCAGCATAAATGTAATCTCGCCTGAAGTGTGCATTAGTTCACCTCCCACTTTCTCTAAGTAACCTGTGTCATTTGCATCTAACTCTCAAAATTCCTCAAATGTATGTCCCTGTACTACGTCTATACATTCCCTGCTTGAAAATCAACTTTCCCTTCCCTTCACTTGGAGAGTGTTCCTTGCCCTTCTAAACCTTCTTGCCCATCTAAAAGATTTAGATGTCACCTTTTCAGTGATTTTTTCCTTAACCTCGAAGGCTCTTTTCAGGGGAGGATTTATATACAGCACTTTAAAGCATGACATAAGACTTCATTCTGGGTATTTGTATGTGTGTGTTCTGGGTGGGTAACATGTGATCTATGTCATCTGATACTAGGATGGAGGATATAAGGACAACTAGAAAGAATTAACGGTAGACGGACAAATTAGGAAGGTAACAGTCATCCTGTGGAAATATGGCAGTTTCGGGAACTCAGTAAAATGGAATCAGTAGGAGGGAAAGTAATGGATGGTTTTCAGAGATATTTATAAAGAAGAATTATCTGGGAGTAGTGTCTCATTAGATCTTCTGTTGGAGAAGAGAGGAATCCAAAACAACTCTACTAAAAACTCTTGAATCTTGAAATATTACTACCTAAGTTAGCAAGGTGGCTCAGTGTGGGGGAAAATGTGCTTGATTTTGAAACCTGATGACCTAAGTTCGATTACTGGTACCCACAGTGGAAAGCAAAGAACCCAATCCTGAAAGTTGTCCTCTGACCACTGCAGGCATGCCCTGATATGAGTCATGCTCACATCAAACAAACATAATAAAAACTTCAATCTTTGTGGTAATCGGTATGAGAAAAAGTACATTTCATTGAGAGTCATATCCATATGGCTATGCTGCAAAATAGAGCTACTTCTGTCTCTATTTACCTTAGTATAAAGGCTGCCAAGAAATACCAGCAAAAGGCTTATATTTGACCTTTAGCATGTATTCCTAACAAAGCCTGTCAAAAGGCATACATTCATCCAGATGAAAAAGTATAATATTGTAAGAAGTGGGATAAACTATTAGACTAAAGACAGGAAAAAACATTTTAATAATAGGTTGTAAACTTAGTTTGTTTTCTGTGTAGCATTTACCAACAAAGGTGTCTTTGAAGGACAGTAATACTTAATAGATCCCTTTGCTCGCTTTTCAACTTTTTTCCTTCTCTACTCTTCACAAGTAACTTCTCCAAATGGTCTTATTAGAAAATATCACATTTTATAGCAGGTGTCTTTTTGTTATTATACTATGCTGGAATAAACTGACAATTCTTTTAATGATACTCAAAGAAAGCTTGAAAAAATAATACTATGCTGTTTTTCTTCCTGCCAAATAATATAGCAATATAATTGTCTACTGGAGAAGAGGCACTGTAGTCATCTCTAACTGTAAAGTAAATTCATTTCCGGAAGATGCTCTGAGACAGTTGACAGAGAAAACTGGGGCTCCTAGGAGATTGCAAAGTGATGGATCGAGTGAGACAGCGTGCTACAGTTGAATTCAATTCCACGGACATTTTCAACTTAAGAGTGTCTCTTCACCACCACCAACAAGAAAACTGGATAGGACTTAGAATCATATTATATCATAGGAGATATGATTTAAACACTGCCTAGATTTTTCACACCTAAGAATGTGTGGTTCCCCAGAGGCAGCAGGTGTACACAGCAATTGATTCAATTAAATAGCTGAAGCTACTGTTGTAAACAAAGTGTGATTGTAAAACACAGGAACTTTCCAAAAGTGCCTCTAGGATACCAATGATTGAACAGAGCTAAATACCTAAGTCCAACTAACGTCACTGGGGCCTGGGAGTGAGTCCCCAAAGTCAAGCTATTACACTGCATTTGAAGGGCGTTTTCAGTTTTATTCCCTCCTTAATAGAATCCGCCTCCCATCTTCCATTGTGATTTTCATTTTATGTTTTCGTAAGAGTCCTGCTCCTTGGACTTGGGGAAACATCTTTTGGAAACATTTAGATCAGTTATATATTTACAGGCAAAGATATGTGGAAACTGGGCACTTGCCTAGGATGATGGCAGAAATAAAGAAGTAAGAATGAACCAAGTCTCAGGAAACCTAACCCTACACTAGCATCCTAGGACAGTACCAATCATTACCATGTAAGGAAAGTATATTACATCTGTTCTATTAAGGGTCCCTTCTTTGGTCTTTTGAATGACAATAGTTGACTTTGGCACACATGTATTCCAAGTGGGATTTTTTTTATAAAGCAAAGAGAAACAAAAGCAATTCACATAATCTTTTCATTTTCACCAGCTCTTCACTTGCTTCAATCCAGTCCTTAACTTCAGATTTACCCAGACTTTAGTTTCCAGGCTAAGACTTTTTAAACACAGCATAATTTAATCATGGCTACAAATTTAATTAACTTGGGGAAGTTTTTGAAGAACACCAATGTGCACGTGTGTGCGCAAGCACGCACGCACCCCCCCCCCAAATGGTCAGGATAGGGCTTAAATATACACCAGGGGATTCTTCTAATGCACAGGCAGAAATGATAACACCTTTTTAAATCTGAGTCCAGAAAGTGAGAAGTTACTACCTAGTCTTTCATTTTTCTTTAAAATTAAAACCAGAAAAATACTAAGTTTGCTCATTCATTACGTATAACAGTCATGCAATGATAGTGGTTTTCTGATATAATGCAATAGACATTAACCTGCCTCATTTGTGAGGCTTTTAGAGTTTACCATTTGGAAAGAAAGATGAGTTAGTAGCAAAAAGAAGAACTGAAAGGTTGGAGAAAAATTAGTTAAAGTATTATCTGAAAAATGGGGTCTCCTAGCTCAGAAATTCAGGGAAAAGAACTACATGGAACACATCAACAGAAACCTGAAATGAACTCCAGAGTGGAAGTACTGAGAAGTCTTCCTAGTACCACCTACACAAAATGTACTTAGCAGCTAGTTAGTGATTTAATAGTAGTACAGTTAAGACACTAGGAAAAATCCAAAGCATTTCCAATACAGCTTCAAAAAAGGAATCTCCTTGGGAATTTTTCTAATTATAAGTAATAACCTGGGAGGTACACAGAAAAAAAATTAATGATATTTACATACCAATATATCCTCTATCTAACTGGCCACAATTAGTATTAAGAGTCTAATGCTGAGATGCTAAAAGCATGTCCAGAGCAGTGGGAATAAATCACCTTAATTGAACATACCATTGCTCACATACGAAACATTTCAAAATCTAATGACGTAAGGACAAATATTCCTGTCTCCCTCTGCCAAACTTAAAGGATTGCTATTAAAGCCAACCACAGCATCTGTGTACACATAAGAGGAGGCAACAATTACAATCTAGAGATGTTTTAGATTTAATCTCTTTTACTTATTAGTATTGTTATACAGCAATGAGCTTCAGAAAAAACTAATCAGTGTGCATTATGCGACAATCAGACAAAATACTCCTAATCCTCTGTCATTCTTTTTCCTTGGCCCCTGGGTACTCATTAAAGGTTAATTTATTTAAATCTCTCAAACATTCATATCAATCTACTTTAATAAACTAATGAATCTTTGGAACTTTGCCTAATCAGCTTATGTTTCCTATTTTAGCACATCTACAAAATACCTTTTTCTAAAGCTCATTCTTAATAGTTGTCTTCCTCCTAGAGATGGGACTGTGCTTCCATGACAGTCTGATTTGAGCATGTGGTGAGACATTTACAATCACAACCAGCAGTGGGACTTGTCTATTGCTTTTAAACATAGTTACATTTTGGAGGGTAGTGAACTGAGTTGTATTTGTAAGGATACTAATCCTGCAGATGTAAATGCTTATTTTATAGTTTAGTAAGAGATACAATTATATTACAGCAAAGCTTTTTAAATAACTTTGGCACTTGCCAAATGCTATGAGGGCCCATCAATGAAACAAGTCCATTTTCGTCAGTGTAACATAGAGCAGAACATAGTATATGACATTAAGACTGACTAACAAGTGACACTCAGAGAGGTCTTTAACTGAGCAGTGTTATCTAAGCAGCATAAACTATCTCGTACAATCTATGAAACTGTGTATGCAATACAATTTTTATGAGAAATTGTCCTATTTTTCATATTTTTGATTAATATATATTAATTATACTCAATGGTGAGTTTTGTTATATATGCATGTATGAAACATATATCGTGTACTTTGATCATATGCCCCATTACCTTCTCTTATACCCTTCCCATTTTCCTGATTTCCTTTATCAACTACTGCCCCTCCCACTGTGTGTGTGTGTGTGTGTGTGTGTGTGTGTGTGTGTGTGTGTGTGTGTGTGTGTGTGTAAATGTATGCCTGTGTAGCCCTCTGATTTTCATTATGGTTATTACGATTGCTTGCAGAACCACTGGCACCTTACCAGTGTGTAGACCTCCAAAGAAAATATCCTTCCCTCCTTTAGAACCCATTAAGTTCTTGTAAGTCTTCAATAAGGATGGGGTCTAGTGAGCCCTTCCTCCTCTAATATGCCATTATTAGAGATCGTTAGAGCTTATCAATTACTTCTGCAACATTTCTATTGTGTGAGAAAGGAATAAATGTCAATTGTTAGCTGATATGGAAACTGTAAATCAGAAAAAGTTCACCAAATTGTACTAGATCATGATATGAAATGTAGAGATGCTGGAGTCCTTATCTTCTTGTTAAAAGTCTTCCCTCCTCTACTATGCTGCATGAACTATGGAATAAGGGTTTTTAATTATGAGAGAGAAAGCATAAACATTGCCTCAGGGTTATCTAGATAGGAAAAGAGTCAAATAGAATAAAATGATGATGTATTATTCAATAAAACTTATAACTTAATAATAATTAGTTTAGACATGACTTTATATGGAAGATGGAATTCCTAATTTTAAGTTTTGTTTTACTTTTCTATACAAATTAGAAAAAATAATTTATTCCTCATAGTTAATCTGAATTTCCAGTGTTCAGATTCACATATTAAACGGAAAAAGAAGCACAACTTAGTTATATTCCTGAATGTTTTCAATATGTCGCTTCTGATTTCTACAAAATTAATTCTAAGGAATTACCTTTCAAAGGTTATTATTCGTTTATTTTATGTCTGTCCACCTATTCACTCATGCAATCATTCAAGTGACATTTATGGAATGCTTAGATTGAGGCAAGCATCATGACAGATGTTGGCTCTGCCTGAAGCTCCTGCAGCTGCCTTACTTCCTTAGACTAAGAACTCCTTGAAGACATACAAATCTGTCATTCAGCACACAATATAACCAGGACTGTTTGCAGAAAATTACTTAAATACTTTTTTGACAGTAAAATTTCTGGCTCCCTCTGGTACTCACACTCCCTCCCAGACATATGGGAGCTAGGGAAAGAAACAGCAGAGTCTGCTTATCAAGTCTGACCTTTGGATAATGACTACAGTTCTCCCATCTGAGCTTGCTACCGTTCTGCCTTGTGGTCAACAAAATGATTTGGCTCCAAATGGCAATATATCTATACCTGCTTCCTACCAAGATTCCCCTCAAGCAAGATGCATTATTTTAAAAGAATAGTTGCTCCTGCCCTTCAGCATTGAGGTGTACTGTACCATCAAATGTTCTGAATCTGACATGTGAGATTCAGTGAGCAATTGGGACTTGTATAGAAGATGAGGATAAACACGAAGCAGCTGTAGAGTGGGAGCATTCATTCACCCTACAATTAAATGAATGTTTCACTATCGTATTCTAAAAACAACTTCCATTCAGGGATCATTCCTGCCTTTCACTTTTCTTTCCACCTACATCAGAGCTACTCTGTAAAGTGAACAAAGGGGGAAAGCTTGCACACTTGAAACATGGAACCTTAGAGGTAAGAAAGACTGGGTGACTTGAATTATTTTACGATTTACTTTATGTCAAGAGGTGTTTTGCTTGTATATATGTCTGTGCATGTATAATGAATTTTCTTTTAAGGAAAGAATGCTATGGATCATGGACAAAACCAGCAAATTTCTGAAGATAGCATACAAAATTTGGCTAATCCTGAACCTTCCTGTGAGAAGGGGAAAATTCCCTATAGGCCGATTTTACACTTTCATATTTCATTTAAGTCTTTCTGTGGTTGAAGAATATCACTTCTATGAGCAAGTGTGACTGAGAAATTATTTTCCTCTAACTTACTAAAAAATAAATTCAAATAGATGTAATACCATGTACAAACAAAAGTAAAAATAATTGTGTAACTATTTCAATAAGATCTTGTGCAAAATAAGAACAGTTAGTGGTCTAAGGAATGCTAAAATGTTAATACAAACAATGCATTGTGAAAGAAATGTAAGAGTGGAAAGATTGTATACCCTGTTTTAATCCTGATTTTAGATTTAATGTGGCTGGCCATGAAAGTTCCAGAAATAAATTAAAAAAAAAAAGAATCCTAAGATTGGAATAGAAGTATGAAAGATGCCAAATAGATGAAGTAATTTACATGTTTTTTTTTTTTCAAACAATGCTGGAGGTGACCACAGTACCTGATCTAAAATTATATCAAGGAGCCATAGTAACAAAAACAGCAATGATGAGAAAATGAACTAGCACAATTCATTGAACAATGGAATAGAATAGATGAACCAGAAATAAACTTATACAGCTACGACCACGTGTTTTTCAATAGAGGTACCCAAAATATACACTGGAGAAAGGATACCCCTTCAATAAATGGTGCTGGAGAAACTGAATAAGTATATGTTAAAGAATGAAATTCTATCTCTTTCACACAGCATAAAAATCAATTAAAAAAAAAGATCAAAGACATTAGTGTAAGATACAGAACTTAAAAAAACTTCTCCAGAAATACATAGCGAAAATACCTCAGGATATAGACATAAGCAATGTAGACATAAGCAAGGCCTTACAGAAAAGGACTCTAGTAACCCAGGAGGTAATAGTAAGAATACGCAACAGAAATACATGAAATATAAAAACCTTTTGTACGGTGAAGGAAAGAATTAACAGAGTGAAGTGCCTACTGTAACCACAAGGAATTAATATTTAAAATACAAATAACATAAAAGTAAACATGCAAAATATTAAATGATCTGATAAACATAAAGGCAAATGAACTGAACAGAAAATTCTCAAATGAAGAAGTAAAAACAGCCAATAAAATATGAAAAACGATTCTCAGAGATCAGGAAACAACAAATCAAAATACACCGCGTTAAGGACAATGATGGTGATAAAACTAATGCGTGGGGGATGGGTGGGTGGCGTATACCGTCTGTGTGCATTCACGGGCATGATGCTGTCTGATGTCGTCGCTATGCTCACTGCTATGCTTTCAAGGCAAGGTCTCTCTATGTAGCCCTGATTATCCTGAACTTGCTATGCAGACCAGGAACTCATAGAATTCTGCTTTACTCTTTCCCCTGACTTCTGGGATTACCAGTGTCCACCAATACACCACTCCTGTGACACTTTAATTTTTAAGAAGCTCTCTCTCACTGAAACTGGAACTCGCCAATTCTGCAAAGCTAGATGGCCAGAGATATCTAGGGATTCTCTTGTGTCCACCCCCTTAGGCCTAAGGATGACAATCACATGTAACTAGCTTTTTAATAGGTGCTAGAGGTCCTTGTGCTAGTGTGCCAAGCACTGTGTTTATTGAGCTATCTCCTCAGTCCCCAAATCTAGATTTAAAAAGATGTGTGTGTGTATATATATATATATATATATATATATATATATACATATATATGTATATATGTATATATATATACACATACATGTATATGAATATGTATATAATGAATGTTGGTAGATGTATCTCATATTTTCTCTCACACAGAGAATCGAGATATAAAAGCAATATATATATATATATATATAATATGATATATATAATATATTATATATGTAGAGAGAGAAACTTGAAAGGAAGAAGTGGAACTATTTACAAATAAGAAGGGGACCAGCAAGGGGATGTGGCCAAAAGCAGGTAATGGGAGGGCGTGGGTATGAACAAAGTAATTCTTCTCATGAATGCAAATATCATGATGAAACACATGATTTCTTCAATGAATAGGCCAAAATAAAAACATAAAATAGAAACCTAAGTACTTAACCAATATTTTTTTTGTCTATATGCACTTACAAAAGTCACTGTCATTTTATTCAACAGTAGGATTAGATACCTTCACTTTGTACTTTGCTTCTTCACAGATTCTGTAGTACTGAAGAGACAATCCAAGAAAAAATAGAATCACCACATAACCAAGTAGTAAAAATGAAATAACCTGTACTCATTTTTCCTAGCAACAGCTGCCTTGGGCACTTTGGTCAACACTGACCAAGTCAATTTTGTATGATTCTACTTTTGTTTAACTAATTGATATTTGTTGAAAAATTACTACATGTTAGTTCCTGGAAATATTATAGTGGACAAAACAGGAAAAAGATTCTGCCTTTGTGAAACTCAATAGTCTGGTAGAAACCATAGAAAATAAACAAAATAAAGATATATTTAGGGAACTAAATTAATAGAAGAAAAGCTTCCAATATTTAGCTACAGAACTGATTTTTTTGGTTTTTTTTTTTTTTTTTTTTTGGTTTTTTCGAGACAAGGTTTCTCTGTGTAGCCCTGGCTGTCCTGGAACTCGCTCTGTAGACCAGGCTGGCCTCGAACTCAGAAATCCACCTGCCTCTGCCTCCCAAGTGCTAGGATTAAAGGCGTGCACCACCACTGCCCAGCCAGAACTGATTTTTTAAAACACACATAAAATTGTACCAATTAGACATAAAGCAGGATATATACAATTTTGAAAAGAATTTGAAAACTTTTAAGTGTGAAAAATTCACAGGGATTTGCTATTTACTGTAGCAGAAATAATACGCTATAAGATCTGGCAAGTGTGATTTAGAAGAGATGGTAACTGGAATAACAGAACTAAAGTCTCTGAGAACTGTTCATTGTAAAGACCTTACCTCAATTTGCATTCCCTAAGCACCTGAAGTCTCTCTTACCTTATTGAACTGTGGAATGTATACAACTTTATTTTGTACATTGCTTCTCACTTCACAGAATTAGAGACTCAACTACTATTTTTATATGCCTTTTAACACAACATAGAGTAAGCAATTATAGGAGGTTCCTAATTGCCCTTGTGTGTGACATAAAAATCAGTACAGTTTTAGTTGTTTTTAATTAGCTAAGTCTGGTCAATCTTTTTGTCAAAATATTCTGGGCTGGAAGTAAGTCCTTGTTCTATTCCAGATGTCCGACAATGATGGTGATAAAAGTGAGAAAGCGGACATGGCAAGATGCTCATGAGAGTTTTATGTTTTGAACAGAGTACAATGCTTTTGTTACTCAGAGATACAGAAAATCACAGTTTGTTTTATCTTTGCTGGTAGCTGAACTAGTTATTCCATAACAGAGGAGGAGCTGATTTATGTGAGGCTGTTGAAAACACAATGAACCATTCACCACAATTTTAACAAGTGCTGATGCTGACATACCCAATTCCAATAGTGGCTATAATACTGTCATGGAAAGAGTTTACAGTACACTACCCAACGTAATGATGCTAATTCTCCACTTGCCAGGAGAGCTATCAATGCTACTGTCCTGGGTTCTACCAGAGTGACAAGGACAATTCATGATTTCATGGACTTTAAACAATGTCAAGGCATATGTCCAAGGTTGCTAACTTTTATGCTCCTTAAAGTAAGCTTTCTGCTATTTGGATAGGATAAATCAAAGTTTGTTTTGATAGACACGATGAAGTTATATCTTAGGCTAGTGCTATTCATTTCATGCTTTCTATAGTAAAGCTGTGAGCAGAAGAAATTGCAATGAAGACTGCAGCTACAGTTGAGAAAGGGTTATACTTGCAGCATAACTTCAAGTTAACTCCGTACCCCAAGAATGTTATCTTTGGCACATGCTTGTCCACTATCAGATTAGATATAACAAGTATCTCCAATCTGTAAGAAGTACTTATAAAAATGACAGTAGTTTTACGTAAAAGTTTTGTCAAGTGAGAAACCAGAGAAAGATACTCAATAGGACTTTTGAGCATTCACATTCTGTGATAGTGTGAATCTGTTTGGCCCAGGGAGTGGCACTATTAGGAGGCGTGGCCTTGTTGGAGTAGGTGTGGCCTTGTTGGAGAAAGTGCTCACTGTGGGGATGGGCAGTGAGATCCCCCTCCTAACCACACGGGGGTGGGTCTTCTAGCAGAGCTCAGATGAAGATGCAGACCTCTCAGCTCCTCCTGCACCATGCCTGCCTGGATGCTGCCATGCCCCTGCCTTGATGATACTGGACTGAACCTCTGAACCCGTAAGCCAGCCCCAACTAAATGTTGTCCTTTTACGACCTGTCTTGGTCATGGAGTCTGTTCACAGCAGTAAAACCTTACCTGAGACACATCCCCACAGATAAATTAATGTGCTAACTATCTAAATACAAAATACCTTCCACAGGTGCTGAGGCAATCAGGGGCGAGATTATAGCAACTAGCATAAAACAAAAATTTTAAAAATATCATTGGAGAGAATAAGAATTACAGTTTTAAAGTGGCACCAATAACTTTCACTCAATACCAGCTAACACAGAATGTAGAAAGATGCTATTTGGGGGGGGGGGGGGAGAAAGGGAGCACCAGACTTTGCTCTAGATCCCAACATCAAGCCTGCCTCAGTAAAACTCATTACATAGAAGGCACCCAAGGAGGTACTCCAGCACCACTGACGTTCTTCTAGTCATCAAGCCAGCACTTTTCGATACAGGACCTGTAACTGCCCTGTGACAGGTCAGTCTCTTTCACTCCAAGATCTAGCTGAGATTAGTCATAGCCACTTTGGTCCAGAAACATCCAGGCCTTTTACTTGCTGCAACATTAGTTTAACACCTCACGCATGGGGGATCAATTACCCTGGGCACATATATTAGAACTGCTATCTTCAGTGAGTCTGTGATAACTATAGAAGGCTCAGGTTCCTAAACCTACTCCAGCAGACCCAGTTGGATCAAGATCAACCTTAGTAGACATTAGAGCTGGGCCAATCTCCACAGATGCAGGTTACAGACAGATCCCGGTGTTAAGCTAGTTCCACTGAACTTGGGGTCTTGGTTTGACATGATATATTAAAATGCAAGACTTATCCCAATACCTAGCTGGTACTTTCAGAAAATTCATATGGAACCACAAAAGACCCTAGATAGCCAAAACAATCATGAGCAAAAAGAACACTGCTAGAGGAACTACCACTCTATATCCCATGATATATCACAGAAACTTAGTAATAAAAACAATATGGCACTGGCACAAAAACAGACATGTGGACCAATGGAACAAAAAAGAAAGGCCTGAACATGGGTACATGTAAATCCAGCCCATTAATATTTGAAAAAGATGCTAAAAACATAGGCTGGAGAAAAGAAAACATCTACACCAAGTGGTGCTTAGAACACTGGTTGTCCACATGCTACAGAATGAAATTAGAACTGTATGTATCACCTTTCACAAAAACTAACTCTAAACAGGTCAAAGACAAAATGTGAAACCTCAAACACTGAAACTACTAGAAGAAAATATGGGCAGTATCCAATATGATATAGATGTGGGAAAGGACTTCTGAATAGGATTCAATCTTCTCAAGAATTAAGGCTAACAATTTCTAAGTTGGATTTCAAAACTAAAATGCTTTTTCACAGATAAACAGCAATCAATTGAATAAGAAGGAGCCAAGAATTAGAGAAAATCTTTGTCAACTATACATCTGACATAGGACTAATATCCAGAATATATAAAGAACTCAAAAAAACAAGTTAAAAAAAAACAAAAGAAAGACAAAGAAAAGCCAAATGACCCATTTACAAATAGGTCTGAGATTTCAACAGATAATTTGCAAAAGAAGAAATTAAAAATTGGCTAAAATATATCTCAAAAAGTGGTGAGTGTCTTAGCAGTTAGGGAAATTGAAATCCAAATAACTTCGTGATTTTACCCAAAACAGAATGGCAAAGATCAAAAATGACTGACATTAAGTGCTTGAGAGGATGTGGAGAAAAAAAAAGTATCCTCATTCACTCTTGGGATTCCAAACTGGTCCAGCAACTCCAGAAACCAGTGTGAAAAATCCTCAGAAACCTAAAAATAAATCTCCCATGTAACTCACCTGGGCATGTGCCCAAAGGACTTGACATTCTACTCCAAGAATACTTGTTCAGCCATGCTCATAGCTGCTCTATTCACAATAGCTAGGAAATAGAGACAGTCTTCAAGGGATGAATAGATAATGAAAATGTAGTGCATATACACTAAGGAATACTATTGATTTCTAAAGAAAAACTAAGATCATGAACTTTGCAGCTGAATAGATGGAACTAGCAAAGATCATATTGAGTGAGGTAACAAAGACTCAGAAGGACACTGGTTATATGTTCTCTCTTATTTGAAGCTCCTAGCTACAAATCTTCTGATATGAGTATATAACCATGGAAATGTAAAACAGAGCCATTGACTGGCAAGGCATGGGCAATAGGAGGTGAATAGCAGGGTATAAGTGCTCAGAAGGGAGAAATGGTAAAACGGGTGACTCTGATTAAAAAAGAAAGGGAGGTAAATACAGAATAAAGACTGAAGTGAAAAAACAATAAGAATACTTTTAAAAAGTCATAAGAAATAATACTATTAACTATTTACCTAAAATTTCTATAATACATGTGAGTCTATGTGTAATATATATATGTGTGTGTGTGTGTGTGTGTGTGTATATATATATATATATATATATATATAATGTGGCATATTTATATATATTATATACAGATTAAATAAAATGTTCATATCTGTGCTGGCAATGCTCACCCAGTCGTCTACCCAGTTCTAACAGTTATGGCCCACAGCAATGAGCAGTATGGCACAATAGCCCTAAGGATGCAGTAGTGGCACACATATCTTGGTGTTAATCACCATCTCTCTAACCTAGTGAACTATCGGAGGCTGGTGAAATCATAGATCTTAGAGGAGAACCTACAAAGCACCATATTTACAAAATAAATTTTATTTTCATCTCAATATACAGAAGAAAATGTATTTGATGAAATTCAATATCCTTTTAGGCTTGGAGGCCACTGGGGATTGATCCCCTCCCTTAAAACCAGTTTTGTTCCTATTTAAGATTTAAAATATTATCAACAAATCCTGATTGGTTTTAAGGTCTGCTTCACAGAAGGAAATGTTTGTGTGGTTGAGGAACTCACAGCCCTCAGGAGCTAACCTACTATTATTATTCTGCTACAGAAAATATTTCCCAAGAGAAAACATGCAATTGGCCTACTAAATTATGAAAACAATGCTCAATGTCATCAGTCATCTGGAAAATGTAAATTAAAATGACAACAAATTATAACCTCACACCTGTAATTATACCTAATATCAAAAAAAGATGAAATGTAAGTATTGCTTAGAATGCAAAAGAAGGGAGCCCTTGCACACTGTTGGTGGTAATGTAAATTAATATAACCATTATGTAAAACAGCATGGAGGTCCCTCAAAATAAATAATTACTGCAGAATCTAGCAATCCCACTATTATATCTATAGCCAATGAAAGGAAAATCTACATATCAAATATGTCCACTCTCATAATCATTAAAGCAACAGTCACAATGGCCATGATGCAGAAATAATATATATGTCCATAAATGAATGAATATATAAAGAAAATGCAGTAATTATAACACCAACTAATTTTTTAAAAGGAGGAAATACTAAAATTTACATTACTATGAGTTATCCTGGAAGATGTCACAGTGAGGCACATGAATACAAATGCTGCTTGATTTCACATATGCAATCTACAACATTAAAAATCACATAAGCATGGAGTTGAGTGATGGCTACCAAGGCTGGAACTGGGGTTGGGAGATTTTGTTCAAATGATGCAACTTTTTAATTAGACATAGTAATAAGTTCAAGAACTTTACTATATATGACATGGTTATCACAGTAACATAATACTCTTGAAAATAAGAGTACATTTTAAGTGTACTCATCACACAAAAAGTAAACTCAATTTATCCATCAAACAATGTGTATGTATTATTTCAAAACATTAAGCTGTTAAGTATTTACAATCTTTGTCTATCATAAATATTTTAAAACGAAAAGAGATGAAGTGACTAATTCTTGAAGGTTGGGCATCATTTGTAATGTCTTATGAGCTGGTTCCTCAAGAATCAGCAAAACAGGTGGAAGACATGGAAAGGAGAGGGAGCAGCACAGGTGGGGGGCTGCTGGGCAAAGACTCCTGTCCAGAACAGTACAGTAAATTCAAGGAAAAGCTCATGTTCTTGTGGGGCTTACATACGCTGGAAAATGGCACTGACCAGTAAGAAGGCATTCTATTCTGAATTATACATTCAGAAAAGGATATCAGTTTCAGAATTACTTAGAAGTGGATGTCCATTCCATCGTTACCTAAAAAATCTTCCAGAAGAATATCACCCACACTAAAGTCTTCCAACAAAAGCAGGCTTTTGTCAAATAGAAAGCAATTCAATTGCAAAATGAAAGAACTAGGAAATGGAAAGTAGACATTGTTTAAGAAATCCCTGGATATAATGGAGGAGGGGAAGAGAATGTGTGTGTATGGGGGGGGGGCAAAGACTGAGACTGACACAAAGAGAGAAATAGTTATAAATACAAATGGCAGTGGTTTATATGTCAGATACTGATGATAGGTGCATTTTAGGGAAAACCCCATATATATGAAATGCCCATGTGCAGATAATAAACATTACTTCCTTATCAAAATGCAGACCCGTGGAGCCCAGTTCCTACTGACACCTACAGCTCAGGTATCAATGCAGAAGTGGAGTCAGAAAGATGAGAAGAGTCAAAGGAACAGAAACCTTGCTATGACATTGTGTTGATGCCTATTAAGTCTGACTGACATGTTGAGTTTAACAATTAACAAGAATTAAAGAACAAAAATTCATGAATTTGAAAGAGAGTCAGGGAGGGGGCAAGGGAGAAATGATGTCATTGTATTATAATATCAAAAAACAAAAAACAAAAAACCCTGTGAATTCTCTTTTCTCCAAAGACAAGGAAATAAAATACTAGCCTACTGAAAAACAAATAAAATAACAAAAACAAAACAAATTTTCTGGCTTTGCTTTTTGAGCATGAATCAAGAACTTATGGTTCTAGTGATCCAGAACAGCATCCCCTCTGAACACTCGTCAGTATCCTCATTTCTTCTTTCCACTGTGATCTTCTATAACCTGCCTTCCTTACTGTATTATGTTCTCTTTTCTTAGCTTAGGTATGTTAAAGGCACCTATGGGAAATATTCACAAATGTCAAGGACTTCCAAGATTCATTCCGGACTGTAGATATGTAGTAGAAGCCTTTTATGAGATACTAGTGGAACTGCTGAGAAAATCTGCAGAATCTGAAATTGGGGGAAATTCTTAGTGAATATCCCCAAGTCATTCATTAATGTTTCTCATATCACACAACTTTAAGTGGTGGAATATATATTAGAATCCACATTACAGAATTTACTCACCTTACATATGAAAAATGGAGAGGCAAAAGTGACATGTCCAAGATGTACAATTATCAAGAAAGGAATTGACACTGAGATCTCTTAGGACACTATTTTAGTTTAGTTTAAAGAAGATATACTAAAGTATTTCCTTATTTTCTTTTCTCAAATTGAAAACACTCAAACAATATGAAAGCTGTTTTCTTAAATTTTAAAGTCTAAAACATAGTATTGGGCTGGCTAGTTGGGTAGAACTACCAAGCCTGAAAAACTGGGTTCAATTCCAGGAACCTACACAGTGGGGGTAGAGAATGGATTGCCACAAGTGGTCGTCTATCCTCTGCATACCTGCCATGGCAAATACAAACTCCCTTCCACATCCACATACTAAAATACAGTACTGTTATGTAGGTCTTCCATATCTTTATTTAGTTTTGGTTTAGGGAGCAATACTGGAGCTTGAACACAGGACATTGCACATGTTAACACTTATAGTTTTCTTTAATGGTCTTTTGAAGGTATGTTTTTGCTGAACAAAACTCTTAGGCCTTTGTAACTAATCTCTGAAGTTTAAGTTGCTTCATTTTAATTTAATGAGAAATATTGTAAGTTATAGGGGAATACTTTCTTATAAAGTTTTATATTTAAAATGTAAAAGGCCTGTTTAACAATGGAGGCATTTAAGTAAAGTTAAAAGACAAGCTATGGAGTATGAAATAATATTTTCAAAAAAGGATTAATATATACATTAGATAATGTATTTTATGTCACAAGGAAAAAAAACAACTAAACAAAATAAAAGACAAAGGATATGCTCAATAAACACACAGAATGATTAAACCTCACTAATAAATACAGAATACACATAAGAACGTAGTGACTATTTCTTACCTTCAACACTGAAAAAAATTTTTCTATCTTATACCACTGAGGACTACAGTATGTGGAAAGGAGAAACAGGAATCATAATATACTACTTAAGGAAGTATGACCTAGTGTAAGAGCTTGGAGAGCTAGCAGAATTGAAATTGTACATGCAACAAGCCAGCAATACCACTTCAAAATGAAAGATACCTCATGCACTTTCAAGAGACAGGTAAGAGCTTCTTATGATATTTTTAAAACAGAAACCAGTTCCTTTACACCATCAGCAGCCATCTCTGCTGCTTGAACAGATGCTTCAGCCAAGGCATTTTTAACTGCTTGAAAATTATTTATAAATGCCAATATAGGTTTGCATTGGATGTTAACCTCAAGGCTCCAGTTGTGCTCATTCCATAGTCTCCAGTGTCTAGGAATGTTTTTGTTGCTGATTTTGGATTAATTACAATGAAAAATATATTTGTTACCATAACGGAGACCAAGAGTAATATCCCACCTGTGATTGATTTGATAACAATAAAGTTGAGTAAAATGAGACTATACAGGTAAGCTTTTTACAATGTATTTGTGTGAAAGAAAATAATCTTTTTCTTAATTCTTAGACCAAAGGACTTGATATCTTTAGAATTCTCTTTATAGTGTGATTTTATTTTACTGTAACTGTACTGTGTGTTTCTTTTTAAGATGTCTTCTGGGGGGGGGGGGGGACCTCTGCCTGGGCCACCAGGAGTCCATAGCCAATGAGCGCCAGGAGAAAGCTATCCTCCCAGGAACTTGGAAAAGCCATGGGTGGGGTTAAGGGGAGCAACACCTCTCACCGAGACCTGCCTGGAACCGGAGGGATCCAAGGCCTGAGAACTCAGGGGCAGGAAACCTCTGAACCTTCTGGTTTCCATCTGTGGGGTGGAGACCTCTGCCTGGGCCACCAGGAGTCCATAGCCAACTAGCGCCAGGAGAAAGCTACCCTCCCAGGAGCATGGAAAAGCCGTGAGTGGGGTTAAGGGGAGCAACACTGCTCATCGAGATCCGACCGGATCCAGCAGGATACAGGGTTTGAGGAGAACTCGGGGACAGGAAACCTCTGAACCTTCCGGTTCCATCTGTGGGGGGAGACCTCTGCCTGGGCCACCAGGGGTCTGTGCCTGGGGACCTGAGTTTGGGCCACAGGGCTCCATACCCAGTTAGCGCCAGGAGAAAGCTACCCTCCCAGGAGCTTGGAAAAGCCGGGAGTGGGGCCAAGACAAGCTCCACAGCTCACCAGAAACCACCCCGAACCTGCGAGACACAGAGACTGAGGTAGGCGGGCATAGAAACCCCCTGGATCCCATCGGCAGCAGGAGACCACTGCCTGGGCCACCAGGGTTCCATAGCCAAGCAGCGCCGGGAGAAAGTTAATCTCCCAGGAGCATGGAAAAGCCCCTAGTGGGGACAAAACGAGCCCCAGTGCTCACCAATTCTGCCTGGAAACCTGGGGCCACAGAGACTGAGGGACAGGAAACTTCCTGTCTTCATCAGTGACTAGGGACTACAGCTTGGGTCTCAGGGCTCCATAGCCAATTAGCACCGGAAGAAAGCTACCCTCCCAGGAGCTTGGAAAAGCTGGGAGTGGGGCCAAGACAAGCTCCACACCTCACCAGGAACCGTCCCGAACCTGTGAGACACAGGGACTGAGGTAGGCAGGCATAGGAACCCCCTGGATCCCATCTGTGGCAGGAGACCTCTGCCTGGGCTACCAGGGTTCCATAAACAAGCAGCACTGGGAGAAAGTTACTCTCCCAGGAGCGTGGAAAAAACACCTCTCAGAGAGAGCTAGTCTTCAAGGAGTATTGATACAGAGGCCTGCAGGTGGGAAAAGCCATAGTCAGCCAGAGTAAGATCAGCTAACATCAGAGTTAACAAGATGGCAAAAGGAAAGGGCAAGAACCTAAAGAACAGAAACCAAGACCACTTGGCATCATCAGAATCCAGTTCTCCTACCACAACAAGCCCTGGATCCCCCAATACGCCACCAGAAAAGCAAGACTCAGACTTAAAATCAATTCTCATGATGATGATAGAAGACTTTAAGAAAGAAATTAACACCCTTAAAGAAACATAAGAGAACAGAGGTAAAGAACTAGAAGCCCTTAAAGAGGAAACACAGAAATCCATTAAAGAATTACAGGAAAACACAAGCAAACAGAAAAAGGAAATGAACAAAACAATCCAGGAGCTAAAATTGGAATATAGAATATACAAATAGAAACAATAAAGAAATGACAAAAAGAGACAACCCTGGAGTTAGAAAACCTAGGAAAGAGATCAGGAGTCATAGATGCAAACATAACCAACAGAATACAAGAGATAGAAGAGAGAATCTCAGGAGCAGAAGATACCAATGCCAACATCGACACAACAGTAAAAGAACATACAAACTGCAAAAAGCTCCTAACCCAAAACATCCACGAAATCCAGGACACAATGAGAAGACAGAACCTAAGGATAATAGGTATAGAAGAGAGTGAAGATTCCCAAATTAAAGGACCAGCAAATATCTTCAACAAAATCATAGAAGAAAACTTCCCTAACTTAAAGAAAGAGATGAACATAAATATACAAGAAGCTTACAGAACCAAAAATAGATTGGACCAGAAAAGAAATTTGTCCTGTCACATTATAGTGAAAACACCAAATACACAAAACAAGGAAAGAATATTAAAAGC
>CM052722.1:95097630-95118613 GCA_028551405.1 Uromys caudimaculatus
CTCTCTTCTATACCTATTATCCTTAGGTTCTGTCTTCTCATTGTGTCCTGGATTTCATGGATGTTTTGGGTTAGAAGCTTTTTGCATTTTGCATTTTCTTTTACTGTTGTGTCGATGTTATCTATGGTATCTTCTGCTCCTGAGATTCTCTCTTCTATCTCTTGTATTCTGTTGGTGATGCTTACATCAATGACTCCTGATCTCATTCCTAGGTTTTCTAACTCCAGGGTTGTCTCCCTTTGTGATTTCTTTATTGTTTCTATTTCTATTTTTACCTCCTGAATAGTTTTGTTCATTTCCTTTGTCTGTTGTATTATGTTTTCCTGTACATCTGCTTGTTTGATTGTGTTTTCCTGTAATTCTTTAATGGATTTTTGTGTTTCCTCTTTAAGGGCTTCTAGCTGTTTACCTCTGTTCTCTTGTATTTCTTTAAGGGCGTTATTTCTTTTTTTCTTAAAATCTTCTATCCTTATCATCAGAAATGATTTTAAATCTGAGTCTTGCTTTTCTGGTGTGTTGGGGAATCCAGCGCTTGCTGTGGTGGGAGAGCTGGGTTCTGATGATGCCAAGTAGCCTTGGTTTCTGTTCCTTATGTTCTTACCCTTGCCTTTTGCCATCTTGTTGACTCTGATGTTAGCTGATATTACCCTGTCTGGCTGTGGCTTGTCCCTCTTGCAGGCCTCTGTATCAATACTCCTTGAAGACCAGCTCTCTCTGAGAGGTGTTCGAGTTTGGAGAACTGTGGCACAGGGTCAGCTCTGGGGTGTAGACAGAAACCAGAAGGATCTTGTCCCCAGCTGTCCCTTGGTTCCAGTGCCCTGATGGCTCTGCAAAGGTCCTTCTTGATCCAGTAAGTTTGAACAGAAGTGGTGGTTTTGCCTATGCTCAAAGGTGTGTCAGCACTCCTGGGATACCAGCTGTCTCCTGGAGCCCTGTGGCCCAGGCTGAGGTCCCCAGGTCCTGGTGAGCAGTGGTGCTTGTCTTAGCCCCACTCATGGCTATTCCTCGCTCCTGGGAGGGTATCCTTCTCCTGAAGCTACTTGGCTATGGAACCCTGGTGGCCCAGGCACAGGTCTCCCTCCACACATGGAAACCGGAAGGTCCTGGCTTGCTTCTTTATGAGGAAGAATGCATCAGAGGCTTTCTTTGCTTTTGCTTTTACCATGATATGTAGTCCAGTTTATGGAGAAATACATCAGTTGTCTGCTGTGCATTTAAATTCCCTACTTTCCTGCTCCATGTGTGTATGCAGCCGAAAGACAAAGAGATGAATGCAGGGCCATTTTTGTCAGCAGAAGGTTTTGAATGCATACATTACCAAGTACACATATCATTAAATACGGGAAGCAAAAGTAGTAGTATATCAACTTTGTCCACAGTGGAGAAAAAGGGTCACTGTTTATAAGAATTAATTGGAAGCATATCTTTCCTTATCAATGAAGCAAATTAGGAGATGAGAATTGACTTTGTAGGCCATCTGGTTCCTTCCCCAGAGACCAGTAGATTTGGTCCTTTCATGATTTTGCTCTTTGTGCTGGTTTTTGTTACAGCTTTTCATAGTTTTGCTATAACTTTAAATGGTTCTATAACTAGTTTCTCTACTTTCTGTCTAGGGAATTTCAGGTTGAAGCTCATTTTGAAGGCAGTATCTCTTTTTGTTTTCACCTTGCAGTAAGCCTATGCCAGTTTACTGTGATTCAGGCTTTAAAAGGTAAACAACCTCACTTGTTTCTTACACTTTTTAAATTTTACCTGTTCTGAAGTGCTCTTATATAATTTTAGTAATTTTCATACCGTTATGCAATTTAACATCATGAACTTCTTAAAACTGGACCTCAACTTTATTTTTATAAAACCTAGAAATGTGTTTTCTTTTAAAAGACCTCCTTCCCTCTGTCTCTATCCACACATTCCTGTGATGAATAGTTTTAATTGTCAACTGCCACAATGGAAAATTACCTGGGAAGAGTCTCAATGAAGAATTGTCAAGATCAAATTTGCCTGTGAGGAATTTTTCTTAATTGGCTTAAGTGAATTAGAAAGACCCATTCTGATTGTGCATGACACCGTTTCATAGGCTGGGCTCTGAACTGTGTAAAAGTTAATAATAATAATAATAATAATAATAATAATAATAATAATAAAAGCCAAACAAGAAGTATGAGTGCCTTCATGTATTTCTTTGTGTTCTTAGCACTGGATGTAATCTGACTAGCTGCTTCTAATCCCTCTCTTAAATTCCCTGCAATGGTGGACTACAGCCTACAATTGTATGCTGAATAAACTCTTGCTTCTAAGTTACAAATTTTTGTTAGTGTGTTTTCATCACAGCAACAGAAATTAAACATATTGTCTCCCTCCTTACCCAATTCTGTCTTTCATTCAGAGTCTTGCTTTCTTTCTCTCAGAGCTCTCTCTCCCTTTCTCTCACATATATACAAAGAAATGTATTATGTCTTAGTCTTTACCCAACCTACCTTCAGGTGTCTAAACCAGATTATCACAATGCTGTTAGGATGATAGGAAGTAAGGGTAGGGTGAGAGTTGAGATGATTTGGGAGATGAAATTTAGATATGGTAAGAAAACTGAATGTTACAGAGTTTCTAAGACAGGAGGAAACATACAGAACTTACGCTTAATTATGCAGATGAGGAACAGTTCATTCCTAAGACAGTTGACTTCTAGAATCTATTTACTTTCCAATCATTCCAATACTAAATGAAGATAAAGATTGTGGGTATTAGCCCAGAAGTTCGGAATACCCAGGTTTCACTTTATAGTAACTGCTGGACTGAGAGTGAGGTCCCAGGTGGAGGAGTTGGAGAAGGGACTGAAGGAGCTGAGGGAGACTTCAGCCCCATGGAAAGAGCAACAGTGACAACTGGCCTGACCCCCTCACCCCGGTCCTTCAGGAGGCTGGACCACCAACCAAAGAATACTCATGGAGGGACCCATGGTTGGGACCACATATGTGGCAGAGGAGGGCCTTGTTGGCCATCAGGAGGAGGAGAGTCCCTAGTAAAGGGGAATGTCAAGGTGGGAATATGAGAGTGGGTGGGCGGGTGGGTGGGAGGTGGAATTCCCTCATAGAGGTGGGGGAGGGGAGGGGATAGGTAGTTTCCAAAGAGGAGACCTAGAAAGGGGGAAACATTGGAAATGTAAATAAAGTATCAAAAAATAAAAAAATAAATAAAATTTTTAAAAAAAGGCGTATGGAGTAAAAGCCTTGGATTTCCACCTGCTCAGTAATTTCTTAAATTATTTATCACATATTTGTTGACCAACAGTGTTGTGTCAGTTGTTATTCTGTATGTTCCTGTACCATGTAGTCCAATTTTAGTGAGGATCAGAAGAAAAACTGTTAGTCATAACACAGAATGATGTTTGCATAGCAACGTATGATATCTGAGTATATAAGAGGTACCTTTAATGGATTCTTAGAGACCTGTGATAGCAAAGGTTTCTCAAGGCAATATAGACAAGGAAATGATGAGTTTAAATGCACAGCTGTCAGCTGACATATTTCTCTGTATACTGCTCTACATATCATGGTAAAAGTCAAAAGAAAGAAAGCCCCAGGTACATTTCTCACAGAACAGCAAATGAGGCCAAGGATTCAGCTAGCACATGTAGAGTAGTAGCGGACTGAGTTTGACAAGCTACAGAGTACTGACACGGTATACAGAGGAGAAGGAACTAGGCAATGAAGGGCCTGATTTGCCATGCCAGGGATTTGGAGGGGCTGTGGTCCAGGAGCAATAAATAAGTTAAGAGAGTCACAAGATCAAATTTTTGTTTTAGAAGTGTCACTCTGCAACTGAGGGTTGATGACAAAAAGACATATGAGGAGGCTATTTAAATAGTTCATCTTGACTGAGAAGGAGGTAGAGGGTGAGGAGGCTATTTAAATAGTTCATCTTGACTGAGAAGGAGGTAGAGGGTCGAAGACAAAGAACCAATACACCATAAGACGTCCATATTGAGAATAATTGTGACTGAAGAGAGTTTGGAATTAGCATTTCTGGAGAGATGATTTGAAGTTTGGGATCAATAGTCACTTGTAAAATCAGTTTACCTTCTATCTTATTTTCCTTCACACTCATTTATGAACCTGATAACTATAGACCCTCCACCCATAGAATTTGTATGCACAGCTCTAAACATAGTTTGAAGAAAGTCTACAGACTTGAAGCATACCCAGGAACCTTTATGGTGTCCATGTTCAAAACTTGTGGATGTAGACTGAGAATAAGAGTGCCATAAAAATGGAACACTGGGAAGCACTGTACAGGAAGTGGGTAGACATGAAGTCCATGAAGGAAACTGAGAATGAGGAAGCCAAGAGTGTCAGGGCATTAAAGAAAGCAAGGGAAGAGAGTTTCAAGAAAGCAGGACTGAGTCAGACTTTGGTGGCACAGTTAAAAGTTAGGTAAAGACTACAGTGTGATCACTGGCTTTGGCAAGAAAGTAGCAGTGACCTTTCCAGGGGTTTCAGTAAATTACTGTGGACAGAATTCTGAATGCAGTGATTGAAGCATGGCTGAGGAGAGAGGAAGTGGGAGGAGCCAGTGTGGGCCCTCTGCTTCCAAGGGAACAGTGTTTGCAGGTTGGGGGTGGGGGCATGTTTTTGTTAATTTAGGGCTGTATAGAGCATGCTGAGAATTTCTTTTGATATTGTCTTTGAACTACCTAATTTTCTTATTTCTTACCATTAAAAAGTAGACTGCATAAGAAATGGATTTTTATCGATGTTCTAATGATTATGCCAAATATTAATAAATGAATTGTGGGTTTACATTGTTAAGACTTTATATCCCTCTTAGTTTTGTTTAAGGAGTTTTTCTACTCTGAATCCACAATTCCTTGGGCTGTACTAAATTAGCACTGTAGTATGTATATTCAGGCTGTCCTTGCCGGCTAAGAGAGCCAATAAGGCTGGCCTTTGGCCCTTCAGTCAGGAGCCAGCTTTGTAATACCCAGCTTAGTAATCATGGGGGCTTTATGTTTGCATGTGTGAACCTTAGTTAAGCTTTGTCATAGATTTCCAAACAGCTGGGACTTTTGGTCTATGAAGACATTAATTTGTGTCTCTAGGGGCTGTGCATAAATCAAGCTGGGAAAGAGGGGAGGACTAGGAAGGAATTTCTTTCTTTGTGTGAATCCCAGCTCCCTGTTAACTGTTTAACTGAGAAGAAGGAAAGAGTCCCATGACAATTGCTGCATTAGTGGTGCACTATTACCTTCTGCTTGATGAATCCTTGCTTGGTTATGCAAGGCTCTAAGAAGGCCGCCTTTCCCAAGAAGGTCCTGCTTTCTTTGACCTTCAACAGAAATGTAGACTCAGATTTCACAGTTCCTGTTGATTCAAGGGGAGGCTTAATGTGGGTTAGTGATGGTTGTTAGTTTCAACTTTAGTGGTACTTTTTTACCATCTGTTGTGCAGTAGTCACAGGTCACAAACAATAGCAAAGATTCCACCTAGGGAGAGCTGAGTAGTAACAGAGCCTCTTAGAAGTCCTGCTGCCTCTTCCTCTCCAGGCTTGCAACACATTCTTTGGAGGCAACACACACCATCTTGGAAGTACTTGTCATGTCAGTGTGAATTCAGGACAGGATGTGAGCTCTACTCAAAATGTGTATCACAACTCTGAAAGTACCAATTTAAACCCCACTGTCTTAAGCCAAGGTGTCTTCCTTCCACACTGTCTTCCATTTATACTTTAGCCAATGCACATGTCTAACAGAAATGACAAAAATTTGGAGCAAGGAAGAGGCTTTCTGTATTTGCTACCTTTTTAGTCCAATAGAGTGATAGACGAAAACAAATACAATATACTCTGCAAAACAGACTAGGAACTCCCATTCTGCCATTGTGTGTGTGACTTACCAAATGCTTGGCACCCAAGAGTAAGTTTATAGAGGTAAAGCACTGTATTCTTTAATAAAATAGTGTGATGCCACTGTAAGTGTCTAAATACTAAAACGCATACCCCCCCCCATGACTTTGTATGTTTTCCGAGTTAGAAGCCACAAAACATCCACAGGTTTTATATATTTTAAGGATCAGTTTAAAATAATCATAAGCAGGTACATTAATTCTTAGAGTTTCTGTTGGGTAGTGTGTCTTCAGGTTTCATACAAGAAAAAGTAGAATATAATGATAATTAATGACTATCACTGATTGTATGTTAAATATACTTACTTTAGACTGTATTTTTCTTATCAAAAATATGTACCTTCTTGGAAAACAAAGAGTTCACAGGAGGCTATGACATGCTGGCAGATGACATCCCATTTAACACCACTCACTGTGTCTCCTGACTGCTTCATGACCACAAAGAATCATTTATTTACACTGTTTGGATTTTTATTAGTACACACTATGATGCTGATACATGATATCTCTTAATGCATTTATATCTCTGTTTTCAGGTGTGGCTGTGATGTAAGTGAATAATATGTATATATGAAGCAAAGAAAGAGAAAGAAACACGGCGTGTGTGTGTGTGTGTGTGTGTGTGTGTCCATGCATGAATGTGTGACCCAAGATGTTAATGGCGGGTGTCTTCCTCTAAGACTCTCTACCTTATTTTTTGAGACAAGGTCTCTTGCAGAACCTGGGACTTACTGATTGGCTACACTGGCTGGCCAGTGAGCCCTCAGGATCTGTTTGCCTTTGCCAACAAGCACAGACATTACAGGTTTATGCCACCACAACTGGATTTTCATGGGATTGCTGCTTGTCCAAACTCAGGCCTCATGCTTGCATAGCAAGCGCTTTACCCACAGAGTTATCCCATCCCTACTCCCTGCTGCAGGAAAGTGACTTGTAATAAACTGTTCTTTATTTTGTTTTTTGGTTTTTGTTTTTAATTTTTTTGAACTTTAAATTATCTTTTTTTTTTTTTTTTTTTTTTTTTGTTTTTCGAGACAGGGTTTCTCTGTGTAGCCCTGGCTGTCCTGGAACTCACTCTGTAGACCAGGCTGGCCTCAAACTCAGAAATCCGCCTGTCTCTGCCAAGTGCTGGGATTAAAGGTGTACGCTACCACTGCCCAGCTCTAAATTATCTTTTTTTTTTTTGATACTTTATTTACATTTCAAATGTTTTCCCCCTTCCAGGTCTCCCCTTGTTCTTAGAGAATAATTTAAAAAAATGAATAGAGCTCCTTTACCCACAGTTACCCTCCCCACCCGCCAGCTTCTAATATCTTGTTCTTAGAGAATAAAAAAAAAAAATTGAGGAGAGTCCCTTTAAAAGTTCGGCCTGCACATGGCAAACATCTTATAAACAAATCATTTTATATGCATTAGAGACAAAAGCTATCGCCTTATAGTGATTTTTGACTACCCCTTTAAGGTTGAAATTAATAACAAAAGTTTAAGTATGATTTCTGATGCAAAGTGATGGGTGATATGTGTTCTCAGACTTTCTCCCAATGTACTAGTGTATCTTGAGCTCTGTAGAATACAATAGCTTCAGAAGGTCAGGTTGCCAGCCGTTTCCTACATTGTAGCTCAGTTGTAGGTATTGAACTTTCTGCTTCCACTTGGATCTGCATTGATGATCTCCACACTCGTGATGATCTTTACAGTTAGTCACTTGACCATTGTATGCGCGTAAGGCTTGGAGGGGGAAGTGTTCAACTTCAGGTCTGTAGTGAAATTACAAAACTTGATTGGGACTTTTATTTTTCCTGCACTATTCTTCACAGAAACTGAGTAAAATGGCAAGGATGATGTGGAAAAGAATAGCTCTTTAATTAGCCATAAGTTTATGAAGTAGAACCCATATGATTGGACCCAGAAGAGACATTGAAATTGGTATATTCAAATGTTCCTTTTTATGAGTTAATAAGTTATATGATCTAAAAGGTTAAATGAGTGATCCAGAATCACACAACATAGAGTTTGATCTTAAGTTCTGTGTATAAGTTTTTTTCTTTGTTATCTCACTATTACATACTGATGCCAAAAATTGGACTCCATGATAGTAGACACTGGCTTCATGCTTGCCAAAGCTGTGTATGCTTAGAGGTGGCTAATCAAGACTTACCAATGGAATTAAAAAATTTAATTTAGTACGTTGTTTTAGGAAACAGCCACATAAAACGAGTTGTAAGAAAAATTTTAGTAGTAATGCTTCTTAATAATATGTGGCACAGATTATGTTTATTGCATGTGTATACATGAAAACCTGCTAAAAAAGAGTCCTAAGAATGAGCTTCAGGAAATGACTAGTAAATCTGCTCTGATTCAGTAAGTCACTTGATATTTTGATGGAATTTGTCACTCATTGGGCAAATAAAAAAATAGAGATTGATCAACAAGAAAAATCATAATGATAAAGAAAATACCTAAGCACCACCTTGCTTACATGTTTTCAGTTGAGTTTCACTTTCCCAACGTTAAGTTACACTCTCCAAAATAAGAGAAATCGTTTTTAAAACTCTAGAACAATGACAAATTAAGAGCTCTGTCAAGATCATCTGAGTGAGGGTGCCTGAATATAAACCCAGGTAGCCAGAGAAATGCACAATGTATCTTATCATTAGGCCAGCTTGATATAGCTCAGTGGCAGAGTGTTGGTTTAGTATGGTTGATGTCCTGGGTTTTAGTCTATCACTACAAAAAAAGGAAAGAAAAGGAAGGAAGGAAGGAAGGAAGGAAGGAAGGAAGGAAGGAAGGAAGGAAGGAAGGAAGGAAGGAAGGAAGGAAGGACTGTTTAGTTTGTCTTAAGTGATATTCCCCACCTGGATGTATTTATGCAACATCTAGGTGCTATTGTCAGGCATGCTGTGAAGAACAAAGTTAAAAGTAAGATAACTTCAGAGAACTATAACTCGCATTGTGAAAGTGCTGGGCATACATACTATGTCAGTAAGCATTGATACTCTTTCAAAGACAGGCTTTCATGAGTCCTAGGCTGGCTCCAAAATCTCTATGTAGGTGAGGATAACTTTGAACTCCTAATATGCCTGCTTTCACCACTCCTGTCCTGAGATTCCAGGTGTCTAATATCACACTTTGTTTATGCAGTGCTAAGGATGTGACCTAGGGCTTTGTGGATGCCAAGGAAGCACCGTGCCAACTGTGCAACGTCAGCAGTTTTAGATTTCAATTTTGTTACCCTGTAGATGAGCTTTAGGCCTAGGGAATTAGAAGCTAACAGAAAGAAGCCTTTCCAATGGTGTTTGAAGAAATAGAGGAACCAACCAGTGGACAATGTCCAAAGAAATCCACTGATGAAAATTGATTAGCCTCCGGGTTCTCTTTTCTAATCACAATAATTTATAATCCAAATGAATTAAGTACCCTCTTTTAAACTCCAACCCTCTCATTTTATATTAATTATTCCTTTCATTAACCTGCCATATGGTTCTTTCTTTTCCAGTCCTGTGATAATATCGTGTACTATTCATTTGGATACTTTTGTATTTTTATTATTAGTCAGTTACAAAAGCCACCAGTGAAGTCATATAGCATACTCACTAAAAACATAAGAGGTTCATATAATTTAAAATCATGAACAGCAAGCATGCCCTGAGAAAAATAACAGAGATATAACTAAATAAATAGCTAACTCTTTCTCTCTCTGCCTTAGTCTCTATCCATTTTTCTTTGTTGACTTTTCTAAAATAAAATAAAGTAACTCAGGAAAAAAAATGAGCTCTCTGGGAATTCCATCACTGTCAGTGGCAAACAGAAGGAGACATTACCATTAACCTCCTTTTGCTCAGTTGCTCTTGGAGCTTTGACAAAGCAACTAGCAGTGTGGCTTACCCTTGTTTCTGTGTCAGACATGACAATAGGCAGTCACCTGGGAAGGCAACAGGCAGACAGAAGCAAGCCAGGAACTGCTCTAGAGAAATATGACTGGAAAATCTCAAGACTTGAACAGGTAGTTGCTCATTGAACTGACTAGAGCCTCTATAGAGATTCAAGGAGTCCATTCTTTCTGATGACTCACTGATCAGTTTGACATTATGCCTTGTGCACTTAAAAGGCCGCATATGCTGGTTGTGATTTTATGTCTTCTCAAAGTAAATGCTGAGGTTTTCCCTGGGAAACTGATTTCTCTATAGTCTAGTTGAATTTCACAGCTAGCTATTCTCTCAGTTCAGCTTAACTTAAATCACCAGTAGTGTTTCAGAAACAATATATGAGACTCTTACATTATTAGAGCCATTTTTATTGACCTAACTGAGGCCTTTGATTTAGTTACCCATAAACACTTTCTTCAGAAATCCCATGATTCTGGGCTTAGCACTGACCCTGTAAAATGATTTTCTCTCCATTTAGTTCTTGCCAACTTAGCCTCGACCTGGAGGTCCAAGATCCTTGCAGACTGTCATTTTTAGTGAAGATTAAGCGAAGTTTCTCTTTGGCTGTTGGTGAAGGAGAGTTCAAAGACTGTGCTGGCAGTACCATGTGCTATCAGAAAAGGGTTTCCCTTTGAATTCCTTGTTTCAGCACATCCCCTGGGTTGAGGGTAAATTGTTTAGGAGAATTTATTTCTTGAATTAGTTATGGTATAAGTTATCTCCAACAGTAAAACATTTATGATGATTCATGTGTCATAACTTACTAAACAGAGTAATAAAGCGGTGTAATTGAATGGGATCTTTTGAAACCTTTAGCTTGATATCTTTGTTTGATATGTGGGAAGACTGAGGCCCAGAGACATTAAATGGCTCACATATTATCATATAACACTTAGCTTTAGAGTCTAGATTTGAATCCAGTTCTCAGAGCTCCTACTTGGATGTTGTTTCTACTGCACTAAGCCACATTCTGCCTTGCTGATTTATTTGGAATTTATCTATTATAGATGTGCGTTTCTATGACATGAGAATACATACTAGAAAGAACTATTTGTTGTATCTTCTGTGCGTGGCATTATAGCCTAGCAATTCATAGCAGATCTGGATCTGAATTCTTCTCCCTATTGTTGTCTGGGTTTCTACATCTCACATGGTGTTTGACTCCAGCTATTTCCTTAACTAAGTTGATAAGAGTGCTATATAACCAGTTGTCCAAATGACTGTGAAAGTTGAGCGAGAAAATGTATGAGAAACAGTTAGCAAAGTGCCATTCAGATATAGATGTTCATTGAATGGTAGCTCATTGGGCTGTTTACTTTTGTTGTGCATGTGTACCCACTTCCCCTCCTTCCTGCAGGAGGATTCTCTTGGGAATATTAACTTAGGTTTAAGATAAAATTTGGTTTTTATTAAAGTAGCAAGCAAATGTATTGAAAAGCAGCAACATTCTTTTCCCTAAGCTGAATCTTGTAGGTCAGTTTTTTTCCTTAAGCTAATTGCAGCCTGATTTGGTTCTGTTTAGTATTGCATCTATTTCTACAAACAGGAAATTGTCTTTTGTATATTTTGATTGGCAGGGATGGTTTTATAAATGTTATTGATTTATGCTTGTATTGCTCTATGGTGGGGGACACAATTTCATTAAATCATCTGTTCCTAGGTGCTTATCTTTTTCATAAAATTACCCTTTGAACTGAAAATTTTTCAAATGAGGTGGAAAAAACTGGAGGGTGTGAAAAATGGAGAAATTTCTTGTAACATTTCATTTAACTATTAAGTAATCACATTTTGAGGTTTTCCTATTTGCTCCTGCAGTTTCAACATGTTAAGACCCCCTAAGAGCCAAGAAATGCACAACACAATTATTTTATAGAACAGCTTACAGAAATATCAAGGGAAGGAGCAGTATATATGTATGTATGTGTATATTTGAGAGCAGATTTTTATGAAGATATTGTACCTGGTCCTAGAGGATTTCTTTTTCATATCATCTTTGACAGTACAGATTTTTTTTTTTTTGGTAACAAATATATTTCTTGAAATTGGACCATGCTATTTCATATTCCCAACTATCCTCAATATTTTACTTTGAGAAGTTATCAGGAAGAAATGTATGCAAAGTAAACATTGCATAAAGACTCGAGGGGTAAGGGTTGCTAGAATTATAAATGGAGCTGGAGCCTCACCTAAGAGTCTGAGGAAGGCTAATTAGAGATGCTTAAAACCAGAAGCCAGAAACCAGTGTCTTAGGGATTTTCATCAAATTTATGTCATCAGGATCTGAGAGACATGGGGTATCAGTACATTGAAAGTTCTCTTCATTAGTGCTAATAACAACTACAGGGGATAAAGGAAGTGAAGCTGCCTGAAAGAGGTCACTAAGGTTTGGTATGGGGATGGAAGAAATTCATAAACAGAAAAAAATATTCCCCCACATTGAGCCCATGAGAAGCTACGTTACATGATTATTGCACTTTTTAATAACTCAACTAAGCAATCACCATTTTAAAATGTAAGCTTGTGGCAGCCAGCCTTATTATGGTTGATTCCTAGTATATAGCATCATTAAGAGCCATATGTGTGGTATATAGATAGGCTGAGTACACCTATGCTGAATCTATGAATGATCTATGTAGAAAGTTACCTTGGAATTTCTTTCTTTTAAATGAGATGAATTCATTTACTCCACTGCCTCTGTGTATTCCTTGGCCGATGATAAAGAAAGATCCTAAATCTACTGTGTAGATCAAGCAACAATAGGGGCATTGGCTCAGGGCACATGGAATTTGGAGTGCTTTAGAGGATGTTTTATTTCTTTCCATTTACTTGGCACAAAATTGGTTTTCCTTTTAGGGTATCTGTCACTGGCACCTGAGATATGTTATGCTGAAACTAATAAGGGGAAAAGGTAGAATCAGGGAGCCCTGAAAAAGTGATTCTATTTCTCCTACCTCACCTGCTGCTAGTAGCCTATGGCCATTTCTGTTCTATTACATGATTAAAAAGAACAGCAAAAGGAACAGCCTCTTGCACTTCAGAAACTCTTCTCTTCTTGTTAGACGAGCCTGTGAAGCTATTCCTCAAACAGCACCTGGCACTAACTAGGCTCTCAATAAATATTTGTTGAATATATCACCCTGTCTGGTCATGTGTGTTTGGAGGACACCTAGTATTTCGTACCACGTTTTTAGTTCCCTCAAGAAGACAGAAGTGTACCAGGAAGAACAATTATGGAGAAATTGGAGAAGAGGAGTGGAAAGTAATTACAATTTCATATGTGCTCGGATTCCTGTGCACTTTGGGAAATCTCCTAAGTTTCTCAGATGAGTTACTGCTCCATTCTTTAAAGAAGTTACTTACTTCAAATGTGCTGATGCAAAGACTCAAGAAAGTTCAGCAACTACTGTCTTGTACAGTGGAATTGAAAGAGCACTGCTGTATGTGCCATTATACATGAATACTGATTTTATTTTTTAAAATATACATTAATACATATACATATGACAGCATTCAAACATTTGTGTCTTCTTTGAGGTTCTCTGACCCACCAACTATGGGAACTATACTTAAGTATGTAATAAAGACTTTTAGAAACTTAACCCCAAAATATTTATGCACAACCAACTTTTTGCTAATAAAGAATGTCGTGTAAAGTCAAATATGCTTTCTAGAGAATACAGTTTGGGATTTTGAGAAGTATAGGTGAGTCTGAGATATTATTTCTCTAGAAACCAGGAAATAAACAAGTATGGACAGTATTTTTACTACGAGGGCTGGATGTGGAGGATGCAAAACTAATACAGGAAATGCAAGAACATCTGGCAGCTTTGTGCTTCCTGTGGAAAATGACCTGTACAGAACATCAGTGGGAGGCAATAGGCTAGAGTGGATTATAACTTTTTTTCTTGTCGGATTCTTATATTTCTGAATTGTCTGTTTTAGTTTTGCCTTTTGTTCTTACAAAGGCCACATCTTGTGTGCACGTGTGTGTGTGTGTGTGTGTGTGTGTGTGTGTGTGTGTGTGTGTGTGTGTGTGTGTGTATACATGGTAGTATGTGTATTTATTTTGTCTTTTGGTACATTTGTTTTCTTGAGTTACTTCTCCAACAACTGACATGGGATTGTTTGGGCAAGTCGTTTATTTTGAACACTATAAGGTTTCTGATGAGAGTGCAGTAAACTGCTGCTCTAAATTGATGTTGAACAATCGATAAACTACTTAGCAGAGGAATAAATGGCTTGAGGTAAAAATAACCAAGTAAAATATGTCTACTACTTTTTGTTCAACTGGATATTGAGAGGCAGAAGACCCGATAGAAAAGACACTTAAATGCTTATAGCCCTCAAGGTTTTTTTTTCCTGTCATCTGAGTTAACTTTCCAGAATCTCATTCATCTCTCTCTCTCTCTCTCTCTCTCTCTCTCTCTCTCTCTCTCTCTCTCTCTCTCTCACACATACACACACTCTGTCTCATTCTCTCTCTGTGTGTCTCTGTGCATATGTTTGCCTGACTCTGTGTGTGTGTGTCTCTCTCTCTGTGTCAGTGTTTCTATGTGCATGTCCGCCTGTATCTGCCTTTCTCCCCCCTTCTCCCTCCCTGTCTCTGTCTCTCTGTCTTTCTGTCTCTCTTTCTGTCTCTCTCTAAAGCTGATAAGAACATTTTGGCTACTATTTGTCAATAGTCCTGAATCTCTTCCTAAAGATGTCAGAATTGTTTTATTTGTGCAGACTGTGATAAATGGTTATAAAGTCCCTATTAAAAAGCTTCTCATGTGAAGATTTTTAACTTTATAGTTTACTGGCAGTAATAATGGACCAATTCTTCGTTCTTTTTGGTGTATTCAGAGTACTGTGTCTTTGTCTACTTGACTATTGTCTCAGATACTATTCAGTGAGATCCAGTAATTAGCCCATTCCTAATCCAGCAATTACTTAATGAACACCTGTTTGGTGCCAGACTTTCCGTTAGACACTGTAAGAGTAGCAGTAGAAAGATATACAAGGGTCCTTGTCTTCAGTGAGCTTTGAGATAGACAGATAACATAGAAATACATCACTACACATATAAGATACTAACTTGTTTTAGGGTGTGTCAGCACAGCTGTGGTTGAGGGAATGGGGAAGGACCTGCTTAGTTCTCATGGAATATTTCCCTGAGAAGATAAATTTAGGTTGAGACTTGGCAAATAAAGACATTCATTATGCAGAGTTGCTAGGGAAAAACACACACAGGTCTCTGAAACAGGAAAAGGCTGGTGTGGGGCAGGAACAGAGGAACGTGCAGCATAGTGAAGCTGGCTTAGGTAAATGGCGGCCACATCCGACAGAGCACACAAGCTCCAACATGTTCAAATTCTGCTCTGAGCGCAATGAGAGCCCATGGAAGAAGTTTTAAGCATGCGAGGGATAGGAACAATTTTAAAAAGAAGTCTTCATATTTTATTTATTTGATTGATTGATTTTTAGTCATATAAAAGCTACTTTGCTTGCTCTTCATCTTTGCCAATATCTTCATCTTTGCTAATATGCTTTCTTACCTAGACTCCTGAAATGAATAAATAACCTTATAATTGGCTGTGGGATGCCATTCTTGTTTAGCTTCTCTGTATGCCTGTTGTTTTCTTCATACGGTATAAAGCAAAATTATTAGCTAAATGCTGCAAGGAGTGGGAGAAGATTTAGGAATATTGAGGAGAGAAACGAAGATACATTCATGTGGAAGCATGAGAAATCTAGTTTGGTGTAAAAGTAGTAACGATGGGAAGAAATGAGGACTCAGATGAGCTTTGTGAATATTTTCAGTGGAAGTAAAGCCCGTCAGCTCACCTATGTGCATTTCCTCCAGTGAATTTTAGCAGCTTAGGAGCAGGCACGGGGGGGGGGGGTAATTTAATTGATCTCAGCTGTATTTTACCATATGAGTGCATCTGAGAGAATGTAATATGTTGTAATGGAACACACACTTGACTATAGGGTCAGAGGACCTAGGCTCTGATACAGGTTCAGTTACATGTAAACCATATGACCTTGGACAAGTTGATTACCCTTGCTCTACTTCTCTTTTCTCACTAAGAAGATAAGAAAAACTAAGTCTTTAAGTTGTTTTTTTTTTTTTTTTTTTTTAACTCTTAAATCTCAGTGTTTCATGTTTCTCTTGGGAAAATTTGTGATCTCAACCAGTTTCTCATTAGTACCGTGCTTTGGTTACCTGTGCAGGCTCTGCAGCCATACTGCTTAGACATGGTTTTATCTCTGATTCCCCAGTCATGTGAGTGCCAGAGCTTTTTCTTCATTGCTATGGGCATATTGACAGCACATACCTTAGGAAGATCACTATGAAGGTGAAATGTGTCAATGTATGTGGAAATGTTAACATGGTTCCCATCATATGCTATGCCCTAAATAAATGATAACCTGTAAAAGGCCTCAAAAGGCCTGAAAACTTGAATTTTCTTCTACTTATGAGCCTGTACCACCTGGCACCGTACTTTTTATTTACTTTTAATTTATTACTATTGTGTAATATATGAGTGTGTGAGTATCCGTGCCACCGTGCATGTGTTGAAGAAGCCAGTGGACAGCTTTTGTGGAATAGGTTCTATCTTTCCACTTTTTACACAGTTCAAACTCAGGTCATCACATTGCCATTAAAAGTGCCTTTACCTGCTGACCCATGTCACCAGCTTCCTGGCCCTTCAAGTCTCTACTAGGCTAGGTGGTTCTTCTCCCACTGGGGCTAGACTAGGCAGCCCAGCTAGAAGAACATATCCCACAAACAGGCAACTGCTTTTGGGATAGCCCCTGCTCCAGTTGTTCAGGACTCACATGAAGACCAAGCTGCACATCTGCTACATATGTGTGGGGAGGCCTAGGTCCACCCTGTGTATGTTCTTGGGTTGGTGTTCAATCTCTGACAGTACCAAGGGGCCAGGTTAGTTGATTCTCTTGATCTTCCTATGGAGTTAATATCCCCTTAGGGGACTGCAATCCTTCCTCCTATTCTTCCATAAGAGACCTGAAACTCCATCTACTGTTTGCCTGTGTCTGTCTGAGTCAGCTGCTGGGTGGAGCCTCTCAGAGGACAGTTATGCTAGCTTCCTGTCTGCAAGCATAACACAGTATCATTAATAGTGTCAGGGATTGGTGCTTGTCCATGGGATGGATCTCAAGTTGGGCTGGTTATTGGTTGGCTGTTCCCTCAGTGTCTGCTCCATCCCCAATCTCTTCATTTCTTATAGGCAGGATAAGTTTTGGGTTGAAAATTTTGTGGATGGGCTTGTGTCCTTATTGCTCCACCTAGGTTCCTGCCTTGCCACGGAAGGCAGCCTCCCCAGGTTCTATATCCCCAATGCTGTGAGTCACAGCTAAGGACAACCCCATTGATTCTTGGGTCCCTCCTCTATCCTAGCTTTCTGTCTCTTCCAGGAGATTCCCCCTATCTACCCCCTTCTGGTGGTTGCAGATATCATTCATTCTCATGGCCATTTGGTCATCCTCCTGTCTCTCTCCACACCTGAGCCTGAACCACCCTCCATCTGCCTCCCATGACCATTCAATTTCTCCTTCCAAATGAGACTCAAGCATCTTTGCTTGCGCCCTCCTTTCTGTCCAGCCTCTTTGGGTCTGTGGAGTGTAGCATGGGCATCCAGTATTTTGTGACTAATATCCTCTTATAAGTGAGTAAATACAGTGCATGCCCTGATATCTTATTTTAGAGATTTGATGGATACCACTTAGAATGGATTGAAAGACCCGAAGATTGTAATTAATACTGTCCAATCTGCTTAGCAATTCACACACAGACATAACCTTTGCCTTTACTTCTGGTCAAAGATACCCACAGAGCCCTCCTGATCAGGCTTCAGGACAATGGCCATTCCTGGAAAATCCAAGAATTTCTCAATGAAAAGGCATCAATTACATTCAGCTGAAAAATATAACCAAAGGTTTATTCATGGCCTTCTTTAAAACTGCATTGGGAGCTATAGCTATCACTATGTGAGTTTGAAAACACCGTCCAGAGCTGGGGAGTTTGGGTCTTTTGTTTGTTTGTTTGGTTGGTTGTTTTTGTGGGGGGTATTTATTTTTGTTTTATTATTTATTAATTTATTTTTATGCAAGGGTGTTGTGGCAGTAACATGATGGCTCAGTGATGCATTAGTGCCTTTAACTCCAGCTCTATTGGATCTGATGCCCTTTTTTGGACCCCATAGGAGTTTGTACCCACATGCATGCATGTATGCACATATTTATACATAATTAAATAAATAAGATTATTATAAGAAAGAGCTCCTCATTTAAATGCTTTTTGACAGTATTAAAATTTGACATATAAGGCTAAAATGGACCTGAATTAATATAGTTGTTTTCATTACAATGTTACATTACACATGATATTAAATACAAATATAGAGTAGACCAAAAGTGTTTTTTCTTCTTAATTGCATTTTAGAAAAATGTTAGATTTAATTACTCTAGCTTAGACCTTGGTCACTCTTGTTAAATGCATTTCATTTTATTAGTCTGATAATTTCTTCTAGTTAAGTAAATGACTAATATTAATGCAAAATTTTATCAACTCAAAATGGAAAATAAATGCTATACTAGCCCTAATTTACCCTTCTATGTGCTTGTTAAGTCAGGAATTTGGACCCAGAAGCTAAATGACTTTTACCAGAGCAAAACATATTAGTCAGTATGAATTATGGACTTACTTTCTGTATCAGATATTTGCTCTTATCTGTTTCTCTCACTCTAAAAGGTTGAGATAATAATTGTGATCTTCCTAGAGTACAGTGTTCTGGTGGCTGGAGCATCAAATAGGATATTGGGATACATTTGGAGATGGGAAAGTTCACCTCACTTCTCAATCCATTTCCTCTTTAGAAAAATGACAGTGATAATATCTGCCCTTATCTATTTTAGTCAGAAGTTGTAAAACTAAATGAAACATGGGTGGAAGCACTTTAAGCATAAATTCATGACTGTGGGATTAGTTCTCTGGACTTATTTAATTATACTGTCATCTGTATTCTTATAAACCCCTCTCTTCCCATTAACACATATATAACTCACTCTGCTATCGTCATAAAATTTAAAGAGACATGCATACCTTAAAGTTACCTAGTATACAACCATTTAAAAATGGCTATATTGCACTGTATATAATTGATTTAATGTACTTATATCTGGCCATTTATGAATCAAGTCATATTAATTATGGCCAACAATTATTTATCAAGTTCCTACTATATATGCTTAAAGGCTTAAAGAAAGAGCCATTGTAACCAAGTAAAGGGGTGTAAGAAAGGACATCCAGAGGGGACAGTATAACTGCGTGATACATTGGTGTGTGAATCTGATCGCATTTAGAAACTAACCTGTTCAGAGATAGCTGTGGCTCAGGTTAAATTAGAAAGAAGCTCATAGCTTTCAAACCTTGCAGTGTTCACTTTGTCTACATTCACTGAATGAATGAAACACTTCTCCAATATGAATTGCTCACATTCGTTAACTGATTTTCTAGTTCTTAAAAACCAAGTTCTCAATCTTATGTCTTTCTTGTGATAATTCTGAAAAGTGTTTGTTTTATCAAAACTATAAATAATTCCACATTTACATTTAACAAATTTCTATGCTTTTACTAAGTTTCTGCATTTTACCTCAGTTAATTACTCATTAATGAAGAATTGTGGCCATCAATACACAAGGTGCTTTATCTTTATAAGCCTAGCAACCATGTGTAATTTACTAATATTAACATAGACTCATAAGCCAATGATCTATGTGATTTGGGCAGTGACCATTTATTTATACACTATTTTATACCATGCAAAAGACCATGTAATCCACTTTCTAAAACAGGTTGAAATCGTTTCCCTCTCCAGATTTCTAGGGTTTTCTTAATCCTTGAGCTCTAGAGGGTTACCAAAAGTCTTTTAACTAAATGTTCGAACTATTTCTTGTTGACTTGAAAGAATGTTTCTATACCATTTCCAAAGTGTCAAGCTACCCAAGTCCAGCAGACACCTCCTGCTAACTCGAGGCCACTCCTCCCTGGGTAATAAGCATGTTGAAGGGACTTCTGTGGGTACTGGGGATTAAACCTAGGTCTTCATGCATGTTGGATAAGCACATTACTTCTGAGCGATGTCCACATCCCTGTGAGACTTTCTGTTGTCTTTTTGGTTGAGAGCCTAGCTTTGAACAGCTGAGCCATCAGCCCTTTGTAAGACTTTAAAAAAAAACATCAAAGCTCTCAACTTTGCACTGAATAAGTGGATGGTTGAAATAATGTCTGTGGTTTTATAACATAGATCATTGATAGTTATAAAGGAAATGCATCTGTTCTTTAATAAAACATTGCAATATAAAAATTCAAATTAGATGATGCGATATGGAACTCTCATCAATATATTTGTATGCATGTATGTATGCATGCATGGCATGCATGCATCTAGGCATAGTGTTAATGTTTTTAAAAGTCTGTAATGCACTGTATCATGAGGCAGCTGCTGTTTTCAATCAACATTCTGTTTTTCATACTCACTTGTATTACATGCTTGTTCTTTTCCCTTCCATTTTAAACAACTGTAAAAATACTTCATCTAATAAATAACAGCTTCTCAGTGTTTGGATTCATTTTCTGTCCATGGGATATTTTTAGAATGTTTGTTTTTATTTTTTTATTTTTTTGAGTTTTCCATTTATTTCTTTCTAAGTTATTCTGCCCCTTACATAAACCACTATTGCCAGTGTACTGTTTTTGTTTTTGTTTTTTTTGTACTGTCTTTTCTCACTGAAATGCATTATCAAAAATAGAAAGTCTGAGTATTATACCTAAAAAGAATTTTCATATCTCCTTTACTCTAACCCCCACATCCACTTAACAATAAGTTACGATTAAGTCTACTTTTAAATTTCCTGTAACTGGTAAGGTTCTTTATCTACAAAGGAGTGCATCAACTATAATTCTAAATTACTCACAGTTATAAAATCATTTCCCTATCCCTCACTTTTGTCTCCTTTTGACCACTTTTCCATGATCCTTTCAGCACACTACATGTACCTTAACAATCCAGTAAGGCAGGCAATATTTACTGATATATATATATATATATATATATATATATATATATATATATATATATATATATGTAC
>CM052722.1:95125865-95225701 GCA_028551405.1 Uromys caudimaculatus
AGGATTAATATAGTAAAAATGGCCATCCTGCCAAAAGCAATCTACAGATTCAATGCTATCCCCATCAAAATTCCAACTCAAGTCTTCATAGACTTAAAAAGAGAAATTCTCAAATTCATATGGAATAACAAAAAACCCAGGATAGCAAAAACTATTCTCAACAACAAAACAACTTCTGGGGGAATCAGCATTCCTGACTTCAAGCTGTACTACAGAGTAGTAGTGATAAAAACTGCATGGTATTGGTATAGTGACAGGCAGGTAGATCAATGGAATAGAATTGAAGACCCCGAAATGAACTCACACAACTATGGTCACTTGATCTTTGACAAAGATGCTAAAACCATCCAGTGGAAAAAAGACAGCATTTTCAACAAATGGTGCTGGCTCAACTGGAGGTCAGCATGTACAGGAATTCGAATTGATCCATTCCTATCTCCCTGTACAAAGCTCAAGTCCAAGTGGATCAAGGACCACCACATAAAACCAGATACACTCAATCTAATAGAAGAGAAAGTGGGGAAAAGTCTTGTACACATGGGCACAGGGAAAATGTTCCTGAACAGAACACCAATGGCTTATGCTCTAAGATCAAGAATCGACAAATGGGACCTCATGAAATTGCAAAGCTCTGTAAGGCAAAGGACACTGTCAATAGGACAAAACGGCAACCAATAGACTGGGAAAAGATCTTTATCAATACTACATCTGATAGAGGGCTAATATGCAATATATACAAAGAACTCAAGAAGTTAGACTCCAGAGAACCAAATAACCCTATCAAAAAATGGGGAACAGAGCTAAACGGAGAATTCTCAACTGAGGAAATTCGTAGGGCTGAGAAGCACCTAAAGAAATGTTCAATATCCTTAGTCATCAGGGAAATGCAAATCAAAATAACCCTGAGATTCCACCTCATACCAGTCAGAATGGCTAAGATCAAAAACTCAGGTGACAGCAGATGCTGGCGAGGATATGGAGAAAGAGGAACACTCCTCCATTGCTGGTGGGATTGCAAGCTAGTACAACCACTCTGGAAATCAGTTTGGTGGACCCTCAGAAAATTGGACATAATACTACCTGAGGACTCAGCTATACCACTCCTCGGCATATACCCTGAAGATGCTCCAACATCTAATAAGGACCCATGCTCCACTATGTTCATAGCAGCCATGTTTATAATAGCCAGAAGCTGGAAACAACTCAGATGTCCCTCAACAGAGGAATGGATACAGAAAATGTGGTACATTTACACAATGGAATACTACTCAGCTATTAAAAACAATGACTTCATGAAATTCACAGGGAAATGGATGGAACTTGAAAATATCACCCTGAGTGAGGTAACTCAGTCACAAAAGAACGAACTTGGTATGTACTCATTGACAAGCGGATATTAGCCCAAAAATTTGGAACACCCATAATTCAATTCATAGCAACTGTTGGACTGATCATGGGGTCCCAGATGGAGGTGTTAGAGAAGGAACTGAAGGAGCTGAGGGAGTTTGCAGCACCATGGGGAGGGAGCAACAGTGTCAACTGGTCAGGCCTCCCAGTGCTCCCAGAGACTGAACCACCAACCAAAGAATGCATATGGAGGGACCCATGATTTTGGCCACATATGTGGCAGAGGAGGGCCTTGTTGGCCATCACTGGGAGGAGAGGCCCTTGGGTTTGAAAGTGCTAGATGCCCAGGTATAGGGGAATGCCAGGGAGGGAAGACAGGAGTGGGTGGGTGCGTAGTGGGATACCCTCATAGAGGCAGGGGGAGGAGGGATGGGATAGGGGGTTTCCAAAGCAGAGACCTGGAAAGGGGAAAACATTTGAAATGTAAATAAAGTATCAACAATAAAAAAAAGAATTAGGGCAGTATGAAATTCTCAAAGAATTAATAAACTGAACTTTTGAAAAAACACTCAATATCTAACATCAAACTTATTCCTTGATAAACCTTATTATAAGAAAGCCCACCTAATCTAATATAACAGATACTGATGGGAAATATTTAGTATTTATGATAACAAAAATATGTGAGTACCAATAAAGAGCAGTATCAAAAACTAAGAAAACAGCCTTAAAGATTGCAAACCTAGCATGAACTTTACAAGTCGAGATCCTATTTTTGTTAACTAACTGGAGACCTAAGTTTCATCTCTGAATTTTAATATTTTTCTCTACTAGTACAATGCTAATAAGAATGACATCCTATCATCCCAAAACAAGAATATGCTAGAAAACAAAATCTAATTTTGTCTGTCCTCAGAACCAATTTCCTCCCTTTTATTTCACTAGCAGAAGCATTAGCAGCAGAGGCTGATGACTCTAGCCCTACCTGAAGGAGTCATAACGTTATAAAGAAAATATTCTGGCAAAATATTCTTGTCCTTAAGGGTACATCTGTAAGATGTGAGAAACTGCAGGTCAGGATGTAAATCTCTCAGCTACTGCTCCAGCTCCATTCCTGTCTGCTTCCTGCCACGATGATCATAGGGTAATCCTCTGAAACTAAGCAAATTCCCAATTAAATGTTTTCTTTTATAAGAGTTTCATTGACCATGGTGCCTTTTCGCAGCAATAAGTAGTAACTAAGGCAAGTGCTTTAACTTGCTGAGTCATCTCAATGACCCTCTACAATGCTCTTATTAAAGCACATAGAAAACTTATGTGAATTCACAAAAGCATCCCAGTACAATTAGTGTTGTATAATCAACTTTTATTTTATTTGAAGAATAGTCAGTGCTCTCAACTGATCCCCAATTTATTTTCTGAATTGTTAAAATAAACAACTGTGAAGGGTTGCATAAGTAATATGGGTTAGTGAAATGGCTAAGTGGGTAAAGGAACTTACTGTTAAGCCCAACAACTGGAGTTTGAACTCCATGGAACTCACATGGAAGAAGGGAACTAAGTCATGATTACAAGCTGCTTTTGGACCACAACACATGCTGTGGTACATGCATTCAGACACACACACACACACACACACACACACACACACACACACACACACATACACACACAAATCAACCAAAGCACTTATGTGGTAGCTGTGGTTAGAACTACCTCTCTTGGTTCTGGTCCTACAAATGTGCCTCAAGGACTATAGTCAGAAAATAAGACTGAGAAATATATTTGAAGGCACAGTGAGTGGGGAGAGATTATGATTACACATTAAGAAAGACTAGAATGCTTTAATCTGGAAAGATGGTACAATCAAGCAAGGGCAGTTACAACAGCACAAGCATTACCACTAAAACAATTACTGCTCTAACAGTGTCATTATGTCCACAGATTTTACACTTGTTCAGTTATGCTGTCTATGGTGCTGAGCAGCAATAAGTGAAAACCAGCACTCAAAGGAATATCAAAAGACAAAAAGCCCACAAAATTTCAATTTGAAGACTTAGGTTTAGTTTTAAGAATATTGTGAATTATATGCATGAACATGGACAACTCTCTCATGTTCTCAGGCATATCTAAAAGATACAGATGTGGAGATACAAATACTATACTACTGGGTAACAACCTAAAGAAAATTTAGTCATTATACTTAAAAGAGACTTGCACCCCTATGTTCACTGTAGCAGTATTGACAATAGCTAAAATATACAACAAACTTGGACACCAGTAGATGTGTAGATAAAGATGTTAAACTAATCAGCTTTCCTTCCTTCCTTCCTTCCTTCCTTCCTTCCTTCCTTCCTTCCTTCCTTCCTTCCTTCCTTCCTTCCTTCCTACCTTCCTTCCTTTTTTCCTTCTTTCCTTCCTTTCTTTTGTAGAGTCTCACTGTGTAGCTTGGGCTGCCTAGAACTTACTATGGAGACTGAACTGGCCTTGAACTTACAGAGATCTACCAGACTGTCTCCTGGGTGCTAAATGCACTTTTATACTTGGCTTTATTTGTGCTTCTTTAAATAGCCAGTGCTTCCCTGAACTAAGAAACATCCTACATTTAAAAGACTGAAATAAGGAATCTTATATCTGAACCACAGTGTCATCATAACCCCAAACCTCTTTCCCCTCCCCTGGGCCTCCCCTTCTCCCTGGAAACAGCCTGAACGATATTTACCCAGACTTGGAGCACAGTTTGAAATTTTTCTGCCACATAATTTTTAAGGTTCTTTCCAGTGCTTGTACTCTAGGAAGAACTACAACGGTCCTCATCTACATCTTCCAAAGTCTTTCCTCTACCCAGTTCACTAGGTATTTATAATAAAAACCATGAAATCATATTTCTACCTGTAAAACAGCTTTCCATTTGTTGATCAAATCAAAGTCAAGACTGTGAGGAGGCCCTTCCTAAGGGATTTAAGGAACTGGATCATCTAATGTGCCCAGTGGCATAAAGGTCTAGTTCTGTAGCTTTTTGTTTTGCTGTTATTTCCTAGGAAGCAACAGCTCAAATGAAGTAAATGAATGCCCATCTATAGTCCCCGAGATTCATTCAAAAATGTGAAGCTTTTACAGTACATTCCATATTTTACAGAATGTTTTCATGTATGTACAGGGTGCCAGGAAAAATAACCACATTTCTCCATTATTCAATCTGCCATCACAATTACAAACAGACAGTGATATTTTATTAGAAAAAAAAAGCAAAAAAGTAAAAAGATAAAAAACCCATTACCCAATTATGTTAGCCCCTATATTTGAGTCATCAAAGTAAATGCAAAATTCTTCTCTGCTACTTGAAATATCATTTTGTTGGGGCAAGCTATTAGACTGACTTTGGCTTTGACGGGAATTTTTTTCATGCGATGAGCTTCGTTATATGTAACTATTCCATATGATGCAAGTCTCAAATGTAGGTAAATCAATTTAAACTAAGAAACATTTTCTCTCTCCTCCTCTCATCTTCATTAGCAATGGGAAGAAGGTAGGAAGATCAAACAGAAGGCAACTGTTATTTTTCTACTCTGAGGCTTAAACTCTGCCCAATAATAACATTCTTTTGTCTCTGGACTCAAAATCAGCCAGTCAGCACTTAAATAAAATTAAGACAACAGCACCAATAGCAGTGAATTTGATGGAGAGTTTATTGGAGCTTTTCCCGTTCAAAGCACAATAGCCCTTCTGGGGGAAAGCTTTCTGGACAGGGCCAAGCGATCAACGTTATCCAGGACAAGTGTTGTACAAAACTGTTCTCAAATCTCAACTGTGTTTCCCTTGAAGGCTACTATGTTTGAAAGAAGATTAAGGAAAATTTAAATTTCATTTTTTGTGTGTGTTAGCATAGTCAATATTTAAAATATGTTATATAAATGGACATATTTTTATAAACATCAGCAGGTATAAAGCAGTTGTTTTTTTAAATCTACTGTGCTTGTTTAATACCAGAGGAATTTAGAGAAATATCAAATTAATAGGTTAAATAAAATAGCTCAACTCTTTCTAGCTTTTCTCCATGGTCCATCCACACCTTATGGCAAAGACTGCATCTTTGCATCTGTTGTCACGGGTGTAGAGATTCCAGTCTATGGAGATGCCCATAGGTACCTGCTACAAAGGCATATTGAGGGGAAGACAAATTAAGGAGCCAAGCTCACAGGTGACACCTATAACTCCTCTTATTAATTTTCACTGTGCCTCTGTAAAATACAAATGCAATTCAAGGTCTTAAGCTTCATCTGGGAGACTTGCATTTGGAATGGTTCCAGCTCTTCAAAGAACTATATGAGTTATAGTGCATCCACGGCAGCTGGCCAAATTGTTAACTGCTTCCATAGTCTAAGCAAAATGTAGAAATTTCTGGCCAAGACTCTTCAATAATGCCAAGCGCTGACAAATGAGATAACATGACATTTATATAACTATGTACAACAAAGGAATTAATCAAGATAAGAGCTAGCCTGAAAAACAGAAGCAAATCTTTGCCAGTTGTATACCTGATAGAGCATCACTGCCTAGTATATAAGTATAATATAAAGAATTCATAAAAGCTAAACATGAGAAATCAAACACAATAAATGTACTAATGAAATGAACAGTTCTTAATAGATGAAGTACAAATGGTGAATTAACATATGAAAAATGTTAACTATACGCAGACATCAGGGAAATGCAAATAAATCATACTGTGACGTCACAACACTCCATGCCTATCATCAAGGAAACAAGCAACAACAAATGCTGGTAAGGATGAGGGAGAAAGGGAACTCTTATACATTGCTCCAAGAATGCAAATTGGTACAGCCACTGTGGAAATGAATATGGATGTTCCTCAAAAGAAAGAAATATAACTATCATATGATCAAGCTATGCCATTTCTGGGTATATATCCAAAGGACTATAAGAAAAAGTACCACAGAAATGCCTATACATCAGTGTTGACTGCAGCAGTACTATCAATAGCCAAGATATGGAATCAGCCTATTTATCTGCTAATAGATGAATAGATAAGGAAATGTGGCACTGTCCTAATTTGCTCTTTGTTGCTATGATAAACACCATGACCAAAGGCAACTTGGAGAGGAAATAGTTTTTTACACGTTGCAAGTTAGAGACCATCACCAAGGGAAGCCAGGCAGGAGCTGAAGGCTGAACTGAAGCAGACATCACTGTGGAATGCCGCTTTGTTAGCTTGCTCAGCTACCTTCTTTTTACAGCCCTGAGCCACCTGTCCTGGGATAACACTGCTCACACTGGGCTCACCCTCTCACATCAATTAGCAAAACTGCCCCCCCCCAGATTAATTGCCCCCCCCCAGATTCCCTTCCTAGGTATGTTTGTCTCTGTCAAGTTGACAAAAACTAACTAAGACCAGTATATAGAAGGTGTGTGTGTGTGTGTGTGTGTGTGTGTGTGTGTGTGTAGCTTTATCAACTACAAAGAATAAATGGATGCCATGTGCTAGAAATTTGTTAGAATTGGAGATAAGACTGAGCCAATAAGCCATATGCAGAAAGAAAAAAATATTAAGTTTTCTTGCATTTGTGAGTACTAATTCTTTATAGATACACAAAAGCACACACACATACACACACACACACACACAACATAAAAGCAGAAGGAAGGGAAGACTGGAAGGAAGAAAACTAGCAGAAAGAGATATAGAAACTAAGATAAAGTAATAGCAGTGAACATGGTCAAATTACATGATACAACTGAAAAACACTGTTTTTATGAAACCCAATACAATGTACAATGAAAGTATTCCAATAAAGATAATATTACATTTTACAGTATTGTGGGATTTTTTTTTAGTTTTTTTTTAATAGGATCTTTTTAGTTTTGAAGGGATAGGCTCCCACTTATGGCATCTTCCTGCCTCAGATTCCTAAAGGCCAGACCCAGCTTAAAACTAATTTAAAAAAAATTAATTAATTTTTAAATTTTTTGTCATAATTAGAGCTTACTTTAGCAGCAGGTGGGAACAGATGCAGAGACCCACCAACCAGTAAGTATAGCAGAGAGACTCTAAATAGGATGTCTCTATAGAATCACTCCACACTGAGCTAGGGAACCTGAAGAAGAGGAAGTGGAAATAGTGCGAGAGACAGAAGGGGTAGAGGAGAGCCATAAATTAACAAGGCCCTCTAAATTAACTGAGGACAAGTCATATGTGCTCATAGAGACTAAAGCTACAAGCACAGAGCTACTTCGGTCTGCACCAGGTCCTCGGCATATATATTCAAGCTTGAAGTTTGATATTTTGGGGACTCCTGAGTGTGCGAATAGATAGGTCCCTAATTCTTTTGCCTTATCTTGGGCTCTTTTCCTTCTGTTGATTTGTCTTGCCCAATTTCAATGTGATGGCCTTTGCTTAATCGTATTATACTTTATTTTATCATGTTTGGTTATTATCTCTTAGAAGTCTGTTCTTTTCTAATAAGAGACAGAAAGGGAGTGGATCTGGATGGGAGGGAGGGAGGGAGGCTCTGGTAAGAGTAGAAGGAGGGGAAACTATAATCAGGATATAATGTATGAGAAAGAAATCTATTTTCTAAGAAAAACATGAAAAAATTATGTATTATATTCAAGAAAGGTTTGATCCAGAGATGTAAGGCTGACTTAATATTCAAAAATCAATCAGTGGAGCCCATGAAACTAAAGGCTTAGATGGTAGAAATTATTAAGTTATTGCAGTTGATGTAGAAAAAGCATTTGAAGAAATTCAACACTAATATATTATTTAAAGATCTTGGAAAACACAGGAAAGCTGAAGGAATTTTCTCAACTTGTTAAAGGATAATTATAAAAAGCTCCTATTAAGATATTATATAAAAGCTAATAACTGAATAGTTTCCTCTTAATAATAGAAATGATATCTCTCATCACCATCCATCTAATATTCAATATATAGCACTGGAAGTTCTGCCCAGTGTGATAAGATGAAAATGTTAAAATCTGAAAGGAAGAAATAAAGACATTTGTAGATGATAATACAGTAGATGAGTGCTAATGAGAGACAGAAAGAAATATCAAACTAGTACTGGCCTGGAAGCTACATCCTTATGGGCTCTCCTCCATTAACCTTTCATTCTGCATAGTACTAGAGAAGATGCTAGAGAAGAAAAGTAATCTCATCCTACTGAAAACCCAGCAAACTGCAAAAATGACGAGCCTGGCAAGACCTGCCCAATGGTACAATAGTGGCATGAACATCATGGGGGGTAACAACCACTTTCTTATTCAAGTTCTGCTAATAAAAAATTTAAATGTCATTGCTTCCCTAGGATGTAGTTGTATTAGTTTTATTAAAAACTAAGTATGGTATACATTATACATGACCATGGCACGGCTTAGTTCAAGAAACTCATGTTACAGACTATGAAGCATGTGCATGTTCCCACCCAGCCTGAAGAGGTAGACTTGATGGAATGATAAAATGTCTTTTTGAAGACTGAGCTACAGCGCCGATTAATAGGCAATGTATTCTAGAAGGAGTGTCTTCCAGGTCTCTTAGTTAATATCTGATATATGGCTGCTACTCATTCAACACCGTAATTCATGGATATGTGAATAATTATTGGGGGTAAAATGAGAGCAACTTGGTTCACTATTATCCAAGTGACTTAAGCAATATTTCCCATGTCTCAAGACATTTGGCTCTACTATCTAAAGATCTTAGTTCCATAGGGAACTAAAGTTATAGTTCCTAAAATATCATAGCCTGTTCATGACAGTTTCTATTCACATCATAGCATAAATTTTAATAAATTCAAATCATAGACCAGTATATTTAAGTACAATGGAATTAAATTAGAAATCAACAGAAACATCTGGAAATTATGAATGGTTCTTGTGTCAAAGAAGAAAGCACACAGTATATGAAAAGCGCTTTAATCTAAGTTAAAATAAGAATATACTATATCAGAAATCATGAGATGATACAAAGAGGTGTTTAGGGTGGAATGCGTAGCATTAAGGGCTCACCAGATCATAGACTAATTACTAATACAGGGAAAATGGAAACAACAAAAATGGTTATCAGTTGGCCAGAGAACATGCTAGCTGTAGATAATTCAAATAATGAGATACTTCTCCAAATGAAAAGTGAACAAACTACCATGGTCAATCACATGGACATCATGAATTTTTGTGGCAAATGGATGGAACTAGAAAATATCATCCTGAGTGATGTAACACAGACCCAAAACTACAGGCATGGTATGTACTCACTGATAAGTGGGTATTAGCCAAAAAGAACAAAATACCCATGATATAACCCACAGACTGTTAGAAGTTAAACAAAAAGGAAAGCCTAGGTAAGGATGCTCGAACCTCACTTAGAAGGGGGAAGAAAATAATCACAGGAGACAGGGGGAGGGAAGAAGGGATCTCAGTGGGAGAGGGGAGAGGAAGGGAAAGGGAGCGCAGGATCAGCTATGGGGGGAGACAGGAGAGAAGCCCAGGCGGCCAGGAGAACAAATGGAAATATGCGGCTGCTGGCTGTGGAAGTGGAGTGAGCCTCTAGAAAGTCCCAGAGACCTGGGATGGGAGAGGAGCCCAGAACTGAATGTGGGTTACCTTAGCAGAAATGCCCAACAGCAGGGAGAGGGAACCTGAAGAGACCAGTAGATAGACAAGGCCTCCAGTGGAGTGATGTGGACATGAACCCACCTTCAAAATACTTGACCCAGAATTGTTCCTATCTTTTAAAAAAGATGCAGAATGGAACAGAGACTGAAGGGAAGGCCATCCAGTGACCAGCCCAACTTAGGACCCATCCCATGGGTGGGCACCAATCCTTGACACAATTACTGATGCTGTGCTTACAGACAGGAGTCTAGCATGGCTGTCCCCTGAGAGCCTACCAGCAGTTGACTGAGACAGATGCAGATAGTTACAGTCAAACATTGGAAGGCGGTCAGAGACTCCTATGGAAGAGTTGGGGGAAGGATCGAAGGAGCTGAAGGGGATGGCGACCCCATAGGAAAACCAACAGTGTCAACTAACCCAGGCCTGAAAGCTCCAAGAGACTAAGCCATCAATCAAAGAGCATACATGGCCTGGTTCAAGGCCCCTGGCACATATGTAGTAGAGGACTGAATGCCTTATCTGGCCCCAGTGGGAGAGGACACACACAATCTTGTAAAGACATGAGAAGGAGGATGCGGGGACGCTCCCTCTCCGAGGTGAAGGGGAAGGGAGATGGGGTGAAATACTCTGGGAGGGGGGACTGGGAGAGGGCAACATTTGGGATACAAATAAATAAAATAAAATTTAAAAAGTGAAAATGAATGAAGAACAGTCTAACATAGGCTGATTAGTAGTGCATACCCTTTTTTTACATTTTGAAGAGATCATTTTCATTTTTCAAAAATTTTTATTAGTTATTTTGTTTTATACATTTCAAATGTTATCCCCGTCCAGGTTTCCCCTCTGCAAACCCCCATACCATCCACCCCCCTTCCCTCTGCTTCTATGAGGGTCCCAGCACTTGGAAGACAGAGGTAGGCAGATCTCTGTGAACTTGAGGCCAGCCTGGATTACACAGGGATTTTCAGGCCAGCCAGGGCTACATTAGTGAGACCCTATCTCAAAACAAAGCAAACAAGAACGCTGTCTAACTCATCAAAGTAGAAAGTGGTAGCTGGGGACTAGGGAAGGAAGAAAATAGGAAGTCAAACAAGGCTACAAATTGCTGGGCAGTGGTGGCGCACACCTTTAATCCCAGCACTTGGGAGGCAGAGGCAGGCAGATTTCTGAGTTCGAGGCCAGCCTGGTCTATAGAGTGAGTTCCAGGACAGCCAGGGCTACACAGAGAAACCCTGTCTTTAAAAACCAAAAAAAAAAAAAAAAAAAAAAGGCTACAAATTTTTGATTATATAGATGAAAAAAAATCCTAAAGATCCACCATGGAGCCTACTGACTAGTTAACCATTTTGGCTTAAATGATTAAATTTTTTTAAAAAAGAAAGGCAGCATGGAGATGCAAACTTGTAATCACAGAACTCTGAAGGCTAAAGCAGGAGAACTTCAAAGCCAGCTGAGACTATATAGCAAGATCTCATCACAATAAACAAACCAGAAAAAATATTTGAAAAGAGATAGATTTTACATTTAGTGCTCTTATATACAGGAACAAAACAAATGAATAATATTAATATTAATCAAAGTTAAAGAGCAAGAGTACATTTCTAGAAGTGATGGACAGGTTTATGGCATAGACTCAGGATGTTTTCATGATATATGTTATACTTATCCCCAAATTCACCAACTTAAGTATCAATTCTGTACAAATTTTATATGTCAAAATTATATAAAGTAATTGAGATTAAAATATTTATGTATACAGTAAAATGTAATTAGAAAATTCCTGTTTCAAAATATGAAATTTTAAAAATTACAAATAAACACAACATATTTTGTCTGAAATCACAGACAATAGATCCATAACAGAATATTGAATCAAGTTAGAACGTTCTTATCCCAAGGACACTTTCACCCACTTGAGGTTACCAGAAAGACAGATGCTTTCGTGTTAAGTCTGTTTTGGGAAAAAAAGTACTGTTTTGGCTAGATAACAGGTATACTTCATCATGAGCACTTTTACATTTCTGTGAGCTAAGGTCCACCAATGGAAAACACCAAACTTTATCCTTTTATCTTACAACAAATTACTATAAAACACTGGTTGAAAGTCTAAAATGGCTGATGATCCCAAAAGAACAAACGTGAGTCTCCTAATAAGAACTATTTTATATGGTAGAGGTGTGGCACAGAGGGAGCTACAGCAACTTAACTTATCTAATGTGTGATGACTGGCTGAATTCCAATACATGCAATATATATTGAATACATTAGGAGAGAAGATATTCCAGCAATATCAAACACATAACATATTGCTATTCTGTATATCATTCCTGCATCTGAAATACAGATCAGACATATTTGTTATATATTATATCATGAATGTTTTTGAGAACACCATGTCTAAACAATGCATCTATATCATTACCATCCTTCCCTCGAACATATCCCTCATATCCCCTCCTCCATTCAGATACATATAACTAGTTATATTAGAATTGAAGATTTGAAAAAACTCAAAATTACATAAAAATCATAACTTTCTAAACATCGAGAGCAAGGAAAAACATGACCACTCATTTAGCATTCTTTAAATACCTTCTATGTATTGTCACACACTTAGCTAGGTGCCACTTAAAGATAGATAAAATATGGCCACTAACATACAAGAAAAAAAAACAGCCTAAAATACAAGAAAGGGCTCACAGATAATTAAACCTCTAGATGATGAGCAATACATGGTCCATGGCTGCTGAGAGAGGCAGAATCAGTTTTTTAGATTAAGAAAACTGGCAGTATGGATACGTTAGAGAAAATAGAATGGAGACAAGAAGGCCAGTTAAAATACTGTTGCAGGTTAGACAAGTAATGACTGTCCTGCTGAACAAGGGACAATACACTGGTAACAGACAAAGTAGAACAAGAGTTTAGGGTCCACAATTCGACTTATATAATTTCAAATATCACCACTCAGTGGCCACTTCTTTTCAATTTTCTTTGCACATTCTCCCTCTTGCTAGCAACATTTTAACAGTATGCTAACACAGGGCTCAATCCTTACAACTTTTTTTATTGCCTTTAATTATAGATATAGTGATGACCCCCTAAATGTACATCACCAATCCAGACCTCTTCTCCATCCTCCCAATGCATACACTGCCTATCTGCCACTTCGAGATCTATTAAGCATCTAAAAGTGACATGTCTCAACCTGAACTCTCTCATGCTAAGCATAATCTATCTATAGTCTTTCACACTTCAGTAAGTATCATCTCCTACTGGACCAAAACTAGATTTATCCTTGTTGTCTCCATTTCATATCCCATATAAATAAACTTATATATTTTGCGACGTTAAAAGTTTCAGTCCTACTCTAATAATGATCAACTCTTGCCTAAATTCCAGGAGTAGCTTTCTATTTGATATCTTGGCTTCCACCTTGCAATGGCATTAATGACCTCTTCTTTAGATAGCCAAAGTTTTTATACAAAACAGCAAACAATAAAATGAAAGACAACCCATATGAGAAAAATATATGCAAAACAAACATCCGTCTGAAAAAACATTATTATTCAAAACACAGAAGGAACTCCTACAGCTCGGTAACAATTAAAAAAGAAAGTCTAAAAACTGGAAAAAATGCATGAATGAACACTTCTCCAAAGAAGGTAAAATGTACAGCAGGTATATTAAAAGGGGTTCCACATCACTGATCATTTGAAATATGCAAATCAAAATCACAACAGTCATTACTGCATAGTCATAGGGGTGGTTAAGATTTGGAAAAGATAGAAAGTGTTACCAAGAATAAGGGGAAGAAGTAATTATATATTGCTAGAGAAAAAGTTGGTACAGTCAGTATAGAAAATAGTATGGAGTCTCAGTCCTACTCAATAAAAATTGAACTTCTAAAATGTGTTGGTCCCATTTCTGTACATACACCCAAAAGAAATGAAATAAGTATCTTGAATAGATATCTACAGTGCTAAGATCACTGAAATAGTCTAACCAAAAGCTGAGACCTGGAAACAAATACAATTCCCATATATGGAAGAATGGATTAAGAAAATGTATGTATCTATAAAACTATACATATTATATTTGTATATATGAAAAATATCAGGATAGTATTCAGTCCTAAAAAGAAAAAAAAAATTCTAACGTTTGGAGCAATGTGAGTAAACCTGGATAATGTCATCCTAAAGGAATGAAGCAGACACAGAAGGGCAAATACAATAGTAGGAGTTACATCATGATTCAAAAGTAGCCGAACTCATAGACTCAGAGAATGTAAGAGATGTAATCAAGGATTGAGGGGACGAAGCAGAAGGGCGGGCATTATGTAAGAGTACAGGTAAATCCTAAAGAGCTAGGATAATACTAATTATTAAAAATTTGTAAGGATGAGTTAAAAGTTTGCTAAGACAGTATATCTTCTGGTAAATACTCTTGTCACACAAATAGGAGGAGGAAATTCTGAAGGACGGTTGATAGGATCATAGCAGAGACTGACATGATTTTATGATATATACTTATCTCCAATTTCATCAAGATGTATACATTAAATAATACAACTTTTTGTTCGTCAACTGTACTTCAATAACTTGGCTGAAGCAATACAAATAATGCACAGCAGGACTGTGTGTGGGGTGGGGTGGGAGTGGGAGTATGCACACGTGTGTGATAGTTGGTGCTGTTGAGTATATTGCTGACACCAAAGGAGGACATCAGATGTCTTCCTATCACCTTCTACATCATTCCTTGCAGACAAGGAACTCCACGTTGACTTGGCACCCAGCAAGCCTCTGTTTTCCTCCTGACTCCAATACAGTGCTGGGTAGAGCTACACAAGTGGCCACATGACACTAAGGTCCAAACTCAGCTCTTAATGCTTACACTGCAAGAGCAACTGCTATTACCTATCAAGCTATCTCTCAAGGTTCCCCAAAGCATGATCTGTTTAAAAGCTAAATTATATCACTCTATGCAAACTTCATCATAGACTTATTTATTTTACTCAAATCACAAGGTAACTCTACTGCTCCTTCTATTACAGACCTTCAAATTCAGCTCTTAAACTTCCCCCTTCTCACTCTGATTTACACGTGACTGTCTATGATACTGGTTATTTCCTTGGTTTCATTGTTCTTCCCCCAGATTGTTATTCTCCTCCAACCTCTTCCAAATGTCTTCCTAATGTCCCTTCCCAATGAAGCAACCTCGGACATCTTAAAATTACAACCTATACACCACCAGTGCTCTCAACTTCCCTAAGCCTGCCTGCTCTATTTCTTCCATATATATACTGCATATGTAATTATAACCTTACACTAACTAACATACACACACAATCACTTAACACTATGTGTGAGTTTCTGTGTGTGTGGGGGGGGGGGTAATATTTTTCTCCATTTGGTCCTTTCCAGAATCTAAGCAATAGGTAGGGATTTTTTTTTTCCTGATCACGTACATTTATAATACATAAAATAGCTCCTAGTACACAATAAGTATATATGATCAATAAATGAATAAGTATGAAAGAAAACCTAAGGGAGATGAGAGAACAGGGAGCAGAAACTTTAGTTAAACCTGAGAAGTAAAGGAGACTTTAAGAACATATTGCTATACCATAAGTAAGGTAATGGCTCAACTGTCATCAAAGAAGCTTCTGATAGGAGATGCTGATTAAGACATACACGTAGACTTACAACTACACAGTGTTCAGAGTAAGAGTCATTGGAGCACTCATTTATAAATGGAACATCTTTACCACATTCCTTCCTTCTTATATGGAAGAGGCATCAGGAAAATTATAAGCTCTAAGGAATGTCTTCCAGACATAACAGGAAGATGCACATATGAACTCATAGATACTGTGACAGCACACACAAGACCTACAGATACTAAAATCAAAGTCCGAGCATGGAAGTGGGGAAATATTCGCAAAATCCCACTCCTGATAGCTGCTGGAAGAGGGGAAATCAGGTTTCTTCACCGGAGTGACACTGGGTTTATCAACCACTCCAGAGCAGACCCTGTATACGAGAGTAGCTGGTCAACACAAACCAGACTCTACTTTTTCAAAAAGAAAAAGAACATGATGTCACGTGGGTAGGAAGGTAAGGGAGGTTCTGGCATAGGGGAAGGAAAAGCATATGATCTAAGTATCATGCAATTCTCAAAGGATATATTAAAACAGTTGAAAACTCCACCAACCTCTTTAAGGCTTATTTGAGAAGAATGTTCACATGGCAAAATTTAAACTAAAAAAAAATGCAGATTTAATTATGCATTCTTCTTAACAAAAATAACCAAGAATTATACCTCGGATATGAAAATTGAACGTGCATTCCAAATGTTAGGGCTAGGAGGGCTCCTGAGAGATCACCTAATCCAAAACTCTTCATTTTTCACTTAATATTTTACTTTGTGATATCAAATATGTCTCTATTTCCAAACACAGAATGTCTAATTCAGAAGTACATCTCTTTTGAAATAAACATTCACAAATACACATCCTACAAATGTTAAACATAATTTCTTCCTCAGATTCAAACAAACAGGTTTTCCAGTTAATAAGACACTTTCCCTTCCTTTAATCCTTTCCTTTTCCCTGTAGACAAGTACAGTGTTGCATCTTTTATTTGGAATAAATGGGATATGGTTTGTGAATCTAAATTAATACCTATAATTTCAGGATTCAGAAAGAACAGCCTAGCCCTCACGAAATTAATTTAGTTTCAATTGGATTTAAAGATCTGCTGAAAGACAGCATTGTTCTGCTTCCTTCTAAATTACCATCCCATCATCAAAACTATGCATTTAATGATTTCACTTATTAATCTAAAATGTAACATAGGAAAAGGTAAGAGGAAAAGATATGACCTATTAGCAAATCTATATCTGTATAAATTCTGACTTTTTGTAGGCTCAGTCAAATTTTCTGTGTCTGCCTTCAAATATCCACTAAAATCAGCATGTAATGGCTACATTTAACTGCGGTTTGTACCTCGGTTCATACTAACTTACATTAATTCAATAATAGTATTGAAATGTACACAGGGCTGCTGATAAGATCAAACATTTTTGCTGTCTTTGGGGGAATTATAAGGACAGGAGTAAATTGAAAATTACTTTGATTTCCTTATGTTGACCTCTTTCTAACTCAGCTTCTCAGTTTCTTCTCAGTCTGTATTTCAGTAAGTATATGATGCCTTTAAAGATTGTCTACAGAACTTAGGCATAGCTCTGTGATAAAGCACTTGATTAGCTTTCTTGAAGCCTGCTACTCAATTCCCAACACAGCAATAAGACAAAATAAAAAATATAAAAACGCCTGTCTATGTGATATATATTAAAGAATATATATTAATATATGTATTTAATTACATATATGCATATAATTACACACACACACACACACACACACACATGAGCTTCCTGCAACTTTCTAAGTTCTTTTTTCTTTATAGCACACACTTGCTTCTGCAGACAGAATATGTTCCTGGTTTCATTACTGAAGATCCATAATAAAACCTACTGTTTTATATGCTAAGTAAAAAAATGATGAAAAAGGAAAAGTTGTCTAAAAACAGATATACCAAGGAAAAATGGGTCTGTATCTTTTTTCTTTCCATAACCTTTAGTTATATGCTTTAAAGGTAAATTTGTTGCCAACAAATCTGTGGTGGGCAACTTCTAAGGTGACCCCCCAATGATCCTCACCTCCTAGTATTGACACATTTTTTAATCACTTCAAAGTGATGATATATCATTTCTGAAACTAGATTTTTAAATTCCTCTGGTTTCTGTCTTGGGTATTCTTTCCTGAGTTATAGACCTGGAATGGTCCCTGCCATTTTTTGAGCAGCCCTGTGAAAAGCTCATGAGAAAAGGGACTACGTCTGAAGGAAGCACAACTATGAGTCTGAAAGTGCACCTGGCTAACTCTCCTGCTGAGATCAGAACCACCGCAGTCAGTTTAGCCGCACCCTCAAGAGGCATGGCCATATAGCCAGACTGTTTCTAGATTCTGAACTTCTAAAAACGTTGAGATGTTTACCTCTTTAATATACTATATTTTAGCATAATTTGTTAGAGAATAATTGATGGCTAATAAAAAAAAAATCCTAGCCCAAAATACTAATGCTCATATCATTAGCTTATAAGGGGATCAAAAAATGTCAGTTAACTTCTGTTTTCTATTAAAATCACTTATTTTTCCTTTCATATCAATTATGGTTACTGATATCTAAACTGAAGTAAACAAATTACCAAACTAGATATTAATTTTGTTAAAAACAATAACAACAAAAGTTTGGTTAATGAAGCAATACATAGGTTTTATGAAAGATATGCAACTGAAATGTATGAACTAGTATCAAACTAAGTTGAAGCTCAAATCAAATGTATTAATGAATGTAATTACAACTATTTAAACTCTTAGGTATTCTTCACTTTGATGCAGGATGATATATGCATAAGACTTCATAAGAATAAGGTTATGTCCTACTCAGATGAAGGGTACAACTTAAAAAGACTAGAATGTGCGGCCAGCAGCTGTGCAGTAATCTGGGGAGTTTTGTAAACACTCCTATGTCCTCTACTTTCCTGTTGCCTTGTATATGAGTCAGCAAAGCTGAACGACCTATCCTATTTTCACTGTGTATTCAATAATGCCATGCTGGATTCCAATAACAGGGCCTGATAAACAAACAGAAACTGTCAATGTGTATAAAGGGGATTGTATCCGAAGACATTCCCATTAATGAATGTTCTTAGATGTGTTCATAAGGTTCTAAAACTGTTAGCATTCGGTAGCCACGTATATATGTTTGCATTATCTATTATGCACCAAATCTACTTTCAGAGGACTTATTAAGACAACTTTCAGAGAACTTACATTATATGTGAAACATCTTATTCTGTGTAGAACTTTGCACAGTTCATCCAATTTTCTTGAAACTCTCGAATTGGTGTCTGAAATATAATATCATTTTGTTCTAAAAGTCTCCAGTTGTGTATTTGGCCTTCTTCACTGGCTGCCCCTATTGAAACCTAATAAGATAAGGACTTATTTCCTAGGCTCCTGATTTACATAGTTTGTTCCTCATACAATGAATTCATTTTTTTCAAATTCAATGATCATTTCTCAATGATTAATCCCAAAGCATCCATAGTTCTATTAAGATAATCCAAAACATTCAACAAATAAAATAACAACACAGTTGTTAACTACTTAAGACAAGTCTTCCTATGCTCTTTCATTTTTTGACAACTGCATCACTAACTTCTCAGTCAGCCAGTCTAAAATGAATCTGCTTTTACCAATCAGTCAAGTTCTGTCCATTACACCACTCTAATATCTTTCATAGCCATTATTTACTTTCCATCCCAACTATTCAGTTCTCTTTCCAATCTCACCTTTATGTTATTTCCGGATAAAATTTCATAAAATATCACTTTTATAACAGCCTCATACTGAATTATGGACCTTTAAGAGATTGCCATTGCCAGAAAGAACTTTCCACCTTGGTCTTTAAGGTTTTTTTTCATAATGAGACTTTGTACTGTTTATACAACTAAACTCTCACTACAAACCAGTATTTATTCTGTCATAGTCTACTTGCTTTTCCTTAAAAGTGCTGTGTATAGCTGGGTGCTGCTGGTGGTTCACGCCTTTAATCCCAGCACTTGGGAGGCAGAGGCAGGCAGATCTCTGAGTTTAAGGCCAGCCTGGTCTATAGAGTGAGTTCTAGGACAGCCAGGGCTAAACAGAGAAACCCTGTCTCAAACAACCAAAAATTAAAAGTAAAGTGTTGTGTTTAATTTAACATCTGGAACATTCCTCATATTGGTCCTTCCTGCTTGGAATATACCCTCTCTTTCCTGTGCTACAACGATCCTACATATGTTTAAGTCTCTGTGTCTAACGGCTTCTTAGTCACTTGAATCCACACTGGTTTTCTAGTTACTTTAGTGCTGTCTAGCTCTAGGCCTAGTGATATTTTCCAGGTTCTGATTTTTCATTGTCTCCATTTCCTTACGGAAAATGTGGCTGCCTAACAATTTGATAGTTTTACCATATAGTTTCCTCACAACTTTCAGTCCCCTGTAACAACAGTTCAGTTCCAACGCATTTTGGTACTGAGACCCATTTCTATATTTCAAGGATAGGAAGGACCCCCAAAAGACTGTTTTGGGGAGACAGCAAGGTGGTCCAGTGGGTATTTGTTGCCTAGTCTGATGACCTGAGTCCAATTCCTGGGACCCACATGGTTAAAGGAAAAAACCAGACACCTGCAAGTTGTCCTCTGACCTCTAAATTTCTACTATGGCAAGCCTTCTTCTGATAAATTTTTTAAAACTACTTTGGATGTCAAGGTGGGAATATGGGAATGGGTGGGCGGGTAGGTGGGAGGAGGAATTCCCTCACAGAGGCGGGGAGGGGGAGGGGACACGGGGTTTCTAAAGAAAAGGGGAATCATCGGAAATGTAAATAAAATATCAAAAAATAAATTAAAAAAAAAAAAAAAGAAAAAAAAATTGAAAGGGAAGGAAAAAGACAAAGCTTAAAAAAAAAAAAAAAACTACTTTGGTTTCTGGTGGTTATATATATTATAACTTACTCTACTAAAATTATAACTATGAAATTTTACGTTAATTTATTTAAAATATAACAAACTCAGTATGTTAACATAAATATAACAATGTTTTACAAAAAGCCGGGCAGTGGTGGCGCACGCCTTTAATCCCAGCACTTGGGAGGCAGAGGCAGGCGTATTTCTGAGTTCGAGGCCAGCCTGGTCTACAGAGTGAGTTCCAGGACAGCCAGGGCTATATAGAGAAACCCTGTCTCAAAAAAAAACCAAAAAAAAAAAAAAAAAAGTTTTACAAAACAAGACCAGTGAGAATTATTGTACTGTTTTACAATTTTAGTTTTATATATAAAAAAAAGTGAGATTCTTTTTTAAATTCTTTTTAAAAGTTTTATTAGTATACATTAGTTATACATAATACTGGCTTATTATGATGTTTCATGTAGGTACTTAATGTACTGGTACTAAAGCTGTTGTATGTACTTCAATTGAAGTATATAAAGAAAATCTAGCCTCACAAACATAGAGTGAGATAATGGAGAAATATTTGAGTAGGTTTTTTCCAGAGAATTTTGGTATTCTTTACTAGTATGTTAAAATTTAACAATGATAGTTTCTTTTAGAGCAATGGGGAATCTGAATTTATATTAATGAAGTTTTAAGACTTAGTTGTATTAAAATCAGTGTTCATCTCTGCACTCTAATAGATTTTTCCAAGCATGATTTTATATCAACATATATTGATCATTTGACAAATATTGATTTGCTTACTTACAAAAATCTTCCAGATGGTGACACATTTAGTTACCCAAGATTTGAAAATCATACTGCTTCATATAACTACTGGCCTCATCAAAAAAATGTCATGAAGTATTGGGAAGCTTTGAAGTTCATGATGGCAGAAATAAATGTCAAAAGTCTAATTTGAACTTAAAAGTTTATGCTTGTCTTTGGCAAGAAATAAAAAGTTAGTTGTTATTCTTAAAATAACAGGCCCACTTTATTTTGGGATTCATGCCTGCCAAATACCCACCCAGTAACACAGTATAAACACACTTTGTCAGTTTTAAGTGAAGCTAGAGTCTCATGTAAAAATCTGTGAGCTGGGCTTGAAACTCAAACATGCAAGTGGTTTACACTCAGAGACACCATCATATTCTAGAACACATCAAAAGCATCAGAAATACTTCCCGTTTTTGATATACAAGATATTAAAATGTCACAAAGTTAAAATTAATAATATCAGTATCTATCAATTATAAAGAGCACTATTACTAAGTGAAAATAGCTTTCACATTTACTTACTAAGTTCAGTTTTGTTTTCCTAATGTTGAGTATGCAATAGCCAAGAATAAAATTACTAAATAATACAGAATAATAATTCTTGCCAAGTCACTAGCAGTCTTATTCACATGTACTTTTGCACCATCAGTGAAACATTAACACAGCAGATACAGCAAGAAACATCTTAGAATTATTTTAAAAATTGCTTTGACATTTTAAAGTCTATGGGGCAATCTTGGGGAGCCCCAGGGACCCATAAAGCATACTTTGAGAGCAAATGGTCTATATTAGGTCTGAAATTCCTTCTTCAAATTTAGCATTACATCTGAGCCTTCACTGGTTTGGTACTGAGCTCAGAGTTTTCTTCCCAGCATTATAAATGCAAACTGTGCTACTTACTTGTCTTGCTACAGTGCCTAAACAGCTGAAGGAACTAGGAAAAGGAAGAACGTATTTGGCTCGTTGTTAAGGAGCGTACAGTCCGTCGTGTGGGAAAGGAACGGTGGAGCTCATGATGATGGGAACAAGTAGCTGGAACATCTCGTATTTTTGGTGAACAATGAACCAAGAGAGACTTGGGCAACACTGGGGCAAGCTATAAAACATAGGCCTGTCTCTATGGCCCTTCAACCTTATGTCTGCTAGGCGGGCCCCTTGTGCAAAGGGGCTCACAACTTACCAAAAGAGCACCACCAGCTATGCATCATGTGCTCAAACTCATGAGCCTGAGAACATGTCCTTTCCTGGAGTGTTACAGCTCCATAGACAGGCACACTCAGATGGTCTTCAGTGAAGTAACTTGTGCACTTTATTCCTTGTGGATAGGACCTTAGAAACATTAGGGGGTGGGTTAGGGTCTAAAGGCAGATGCTTTCTATTGGCTTGATCTGAGATGTTAAGGATGCCTCATCTACATGTGCAAGGACTTCAGGTGTTGTCCTTTGTGACAGACTGTCACAGTCCTCTCCATGGGGTGTCACGGTCACATGTTCCAGGGATTCCTGAATCCCCTTGACCTTACCAAGTTTTCTGTCTGTTGGCACTGTACCACATTATATCATTGACCAAATTTCTTTCAGCTATCATATGTAAGGTAATAAATGATGTCCAAATCTGTGCCTTTAGTGGAGATTTATCCATTCAACTGCAGGCCTGTTTCTGATACTTAGAAGAGATAAACTTTTCTTTCCAATTTGCTATGGCTTATCCTTCCGTCCTGATCCTACCCTCTGCCTTCCCTGTCCTCCTAGTGGCCCGCTTTCCGCCTAGCTCCCAGCCTCTTTATTCCACGCACACTCAGTTACCTTCACCACCCCCAATCCTCCCTTAAGATCTCCTTTTCAAGCTACTCACATGACTTAGATATGTACATGCTTGCCATGGAAAACTGACGACCCAATTTCAATCTCTGAAATCCATGTAAAGGTAGAAGAAGGAAAGAAGCAATTCCTGGAGATTGTCTGCTGACTTCCACCAGTGTGCTGTGACAAGAGCACAAGAGCATAATACAATAATAATACATGAATAGAAAGTAAAGGATAGCCACCAGCGGCTCATAATTTAAATGTTTTGTTACTCGGGAGTGGCACCATTCGAAAGGATGAGGAGGTATGGCCTGGTTGGAGGAAGTGTCTCACTGGGAGTGGGTTTTGAGGTTTCAAATGTCCACCAATCCAGGGTCTCTCTCTCTCTTCCTGCTCCCTACAGACCTGGACATCAGCTCTCATCTCCAGAACTATGTGTGCATGCATTCCACCATGCCTCCTGTCATGATGTCAATGGACTAAACCTCTGAAACTGTAAGCTAGGACCAATTCAATTCTTTCTTTTATAAGAGTTATCGTGGTCATGGTGTCTCTTCAGAGCAATAGAACTCTGACTACAACACCCTCTCTCATGATTTTTCTAATTTCATGACATGTACTATACAAACATGTATACATGAATCAAAATAAAAATCTAGGATCCATCGTCTTTTACGCGGACTGCTTCAAACAGCTATAACTAACCTCTCAGACTCCAGTCTTTCAGATCTTTCTCCCTCTGTCTCTATCATGCACAACTATTCTAAACTACATATATTAAAACATTTCATGACTATAAATACATAAGATGATTGTTGTTACAACATCTATTTATAGATAAGGAGTCTGAGACACAAAGGCAAACTGAATCATTGAGGGTTCAAAAGTTTCTCCCACTGTTTCAGACTCTGTAGTTACACATGCTGGTCCCTCTGATTGAAACGGTTTTTGTTTTGTTTTCTGGCCTAATGAACTTTTACCATCTTTCAAGAACAGGACCAAATATTACATTTTCTCTGGTACCACCTTCCCCATGTAAAACTGGGGATTTCTTTTTATCACTGGAGCATAAAGTTCATATGCACCTCCCTAAAGAGAACAACTAATACTTAACACATCAGATCAGTGACTTAGCAGTGCCCAGTAGGTCTTGCTGAAAGCAATACAATGCATCAAGAACTACCTACTCTGTGCTGGATAAGTGTTTCAGCAGTTAAGAGCATGCACTATTCTTGTAGAAGACATGAGTTTTGTTCCCATTATCCATGCAGGTAGCTTATGACTGTGTGTAAATCTGACTCCAGAGAAGCCAACACCTCTGGCCTCTGCAGACACATTCATGAGCATGTACTCCTCCACCCACATACACACAATTAAATATAATATATTGTTTTTAAAAGAACTACCTGCACTGCCTAGCATGGTGAGACATTCCACCACCTAAAACAGCAGTAAATATTCCATTTGTTATGTCTATGGAAGAGTCCCAGGATGCTAAAGGGCTGGCTCACTGCTAATCTCCCTTCACAGGTCCCTACAATCCTCATCACAATTCACACCACACAGCCATATACAGGTGGTCCAAGGAAAAGCTGTAATTTCCACCTGTGGAATACCCCTATCTGGGACTAAATAAAAGCTTAACCCCACTTCATAAGCCCCAATAAAGTGATGTCTGCTTGGATAATTGGACCTGTGAAAAGCAATAAAAGAAGTTTAGAAACGGTCATGACAAGCTCCACTGAAATGAGGAAGAGACTGTAAGTCACTGATTGCTATGATTTTTACTGAGAAAGTTATATAGTCTTTCTTAAATTGAGAATTAAGGTATAAAAGCTTCTTATTCTCTAACACATTTGGAGTTTGAACACATGTAATCCAGCATCTTTTACTAGGCAGGGACTTAATGAACATTTTGTGAGAACATCTGTTTGTTATTTATCTTTGTCTCATTTTACACATCAGCAAATCCCTTTTTACCACCAGGACAGAATAAAAATCACCATTTCATTATACAGCACTCATCATTTTAAACTTCAACTTGGCGGGGGGGGGGGGTCATCAGCACTGTACTCTACCTGCTGTTATAAGGAAGAAGTACAAGGGTGGGGAGTGCAGGCTAATTAAATATATAAATCCCTGTAACACACTCTGCTAATCGGTACTGTGTTTTGCTGTTGCACCAACTGCTGAAAATTAAAAGCTGCTGTATCTTCCTAGAAGGGTATTTTTATTTTTGCTCTCTTAAGTCTATGTCAAAAATAAATAAATAAAATGGTTATATTTAAATTAACATTTTTTCTCTGTGTTCTATAGAGAGGATTTAAGAAACAAGAAAAACAAAATAGCTAGTGTGATTATAGATCTTTGTCAGTGTCCCAATGCTATTTTATGAAGCTACTAGGTGGTCCTTCTAAGGGCTTCCAGTAGTCACTGTGAGAAAGAGACAATAGCAAGGTCACAAGAAATGGTTTGTAGCATGAAAAGCTACAACTCCCTGCTTTACTGCAAAAGGCTTATAATGAGCAAGAAAAGAATGCTGCCTCCTTAGACAGAGGGACTCCAGCCATTCTGTACAGCATACTCAGCATAGCACTGTAGGCTGCTTGCAAATGTAGTATGTTTTAAGGATGACAGCACTGAGTGAAAACTTAATTACAATAGCAGTGTGTTGATTTCTCCATAAATCTCAATCTATTGATTAGTATGTCATGATGAATACCAAAGCAGGAAGTAAGAAAAATACCATTTTTGCTTGCAAGAGCTTACAATCATTTATTAATTCTCATCTACTGTAAGAAGAAGCTTCTCTGATAATGGCTGAGTGAGACACAGATATATGGATATATCAGAATGTCATTAGGAGTCATTTTGTTGCTTCATTCCTTTAGCAAAATAGTGGCATTTGGTTTTCCTCTAGGACCCTAGCCTATCTAGTCTCAGTCACTTGGCCACCCAAACAATGTTGGGTACAAGCAGCATGCACAGGGCCTTGCAGATCTGGCCCTGATGGGGTACCACCATTGAGAGAAGTGGATACAAGCCTACATCCTTAACCCAGAAGTTATCTCTAATGGATAACTACTTGCAAATGAAAAACTAGTTTTCTCCAGTGGAGTCCCACTGGAGGGTGGGGGAGGGGAGGATACAAGTGACTTTTAAGACCAGGTCCCATGCCTAGCAATAGATGGCCAACACAAAAGGAACTCAATAGAATTTTTGGAGGTTCTTTGTTTCATAATGCTTTGTCAGGGCTTCCCCCCCTTATAGGCTTTGCACATATATTATGGATTCTAGTTTGGTGTTTTTATGGGATTTCTGTGTGTGCTTCTGTGTCTAGATGTGTTTCTTGAGCTTTTCTTTTCATTCTTTTTCTTTTGTTTGTGTGTTTGTTTGCTTTGTCCTATTCTGGTTTGTTTGTTTTTATTTCAGCTAATGTATTTTGGGGGGGGGCACCTGTTTGTATCCTAATGAAAGAAAGAAAGGGTGTGGATTTGGGTGGGTGGGGATGCAGGAAGGATCTGGGAGGAGTTGAGGAAAGGGAAACCATAATCAGAATATATTATAATTTTAAATCCATTTTCAACTAAGAAAAGAACTTAGAATCATTTCCTCCAATAGTATGCTATACTGCAAATCTACCACCATAAAGGAGAACAAGTTTAGCACATACAAGCCCATTAAAGAATGAGAGAATATAATATTTAACCAAACATTAGATTGGGGTAGAAATAAATACTATTACAGTTCAGAGAATGGGGAAATTAAAGTAGACTATCCAAAGAAAGGGAGGCTTTGCTATGAGGTATAGGATTTGAAAGCTGTCTTGGAGACTAGTCTAAGGCCTGCTGTGGTGAGACAGAGTATCCTGTAGAAATAGATGGCACTATACATAGGCCAGAGATCACAGACTGTGCTCCAGCACCAAAAGAGCTGCTCACCTGTGGTGGGGTAAAGCACAGTTTCAACTGTATTATTTGCCACTTTAAAGAGAGCCTGGGAAATGAACACCCTACTCCTAAGACTATGCAAAACAGTTTTGCTGTAAGACTTAGGTCAACCAAACTTAGCACTAGCCTTGGTGGCCAGGGAATTGTCTCTACAACTAATCTTTCAACCTCATACAACATAGCTATTGTCGTATCGGTGATCATGGATAGGGATTTGGAAGCAAAGGACCCAATACCAAGCAGAGACCTTAATCCAATGGGACAGACTCATATTTTGGTGCACCACTGAGACTGGGAGTACTTGTAGCTATTAGACTATGGTGTGACTCACAGTCAGATCAGTCCAGGTGGCCAAGGAACTGCCTTTACAAATGCTGCCTCCACGTACGGTTAAATAGTACACACTAGGCTTCATTTGCTAGGTTAGGACTTTGCCCTGGAAATGGGCACTGGACTGCCGAAATGTAACAGTTAGCAGATCCCAAATGACTCCATTTCCATCTCAAAATAGTTTGCTATAATCAAGCTACACAGCAAGTTTCTAATGGACATTTTTGTAGTGGACCAATTTGTAACAAGCATGGAACCCGATCCACACTACTAGAGTAACTCACATAAACACGTAGGCCGAGTAAGACAGGGAAACAGAAAGAAAAGAACTACTGCAAAGCTAGTAAAAAAGTTTCATGGTGAATGCAGTAAGGGCTACTTATTAGTAATTACTTGAATACAAATGGATTAAATACTCCAATCAAAAGACATGGAGTGACTGAATAGATAAAAAAATAAACCCAACTTACAAGAAACACACACTCCCTTGAAGGACTGAAAGTGACTGGGTGGTGGGATGGTGCACGCAAATGAAAACTGAAAAACAGCAAGAGTGACAGCGATACTAAGACAGAATAGAATCTCTATCAAAAGCAATAAAAAAAGACTAGAACATTCACTATATAATGATAAAGGGCTTAACATAGCAAGAAGAAATAAAAGTCTAAATATGCATATAACACATATAAGAGTACCCAAATATATAAAGTAAATATTAATGATGTAAAGAAACTGATAGAATTAAGCATAATAATAGCTGGGGACCATCCCATCTTCAGCAATGAACATCCAGACCGAAAATTCAACAAAGAAACAGCTGAGTCAAATTATACCCCATCCATCAGCTGAAGAACACATTTTTTTTCAACACATGGAATATTATCCAGAAGAGATCAGATGGAAGGACCCAAAATAATTCTCAACAATTTCTTAAACACTGAGGCATGCATTAGTTTCTACATAAAATAGCAAGTGCACTGTGGGTGGACTGTGTGTGGAGTGTGTGTGTCTGTCTGTCTGTGTGTGTGTGTGTCTGTGTGTCTGTGTGTCTGTGTGTCTGTGTGTGTCTGTGTGTGTTAAAAAGACTTAGGGAGAGGGGGTCCAAGGTGAGAATCACTGATTATATTAAGCATATTTCTGACTACAATGCAACAAAACTAGAACAAAGGAAAAACAGAAAACTTACAAATTGTAAGTTAGACAACTTACTGAGGGAATGGCCAACCAATAACCGGTCCAACTTGAAACCCATCCTATATGCAAGCACCAATCCCTGACATTATTAATGATACTGTGTTATGTTTCCAGACAGGAGCCTAGCATAACTGTCCTCAGAGAGGCTCTACCCAGAAGCTGACTCAGATGGATGCAGACACCCACTGCCAAGCACTGGGCAGAGCTCGGGAACACTTATGGAAACAAAGATCCTGTTCTTTGAAAAGAAACAGACATTCAAAAGAAATAGCTATTCAAACTAGCAAAAATACTTAAAGAAAACATTACAACTCACATTAGACATTATTGTTATCAACTGTATGTCCACAAACTTAATAATCTAGATAAATGAAAAAATTCCTGGATATACATACCTTAGCAAGACTGAATCATGAAGAAACAGAAAACCCAAATAGACTAGTCCCAAGTAATATGATCGAGTTAGTAATGGAAAGTCACAATTAAAAGAAAGCCTAAGAGCAGCCACTTTTACAGCTGAATTCTGCCAAATATTTAAGATATGATACCTATTATCCTTAATTTATTCCAAAACAAAGGAGGGATTCTTTTAAACACATTTTAGAAGGCTGACATCTCAATATCAAAACAAAAACTCAGCATAGTAGTGGCTCTCTAAAAAGTCTTCCAGCTAGACAGCTAAGGCCAGGGCCACAGACTTCTGATTTAATTCATGGGGGGATTTCTAAGCTAGGCAAATGTACTGAAACACAGTGAGATGGTGGGTGATTAACAGCCATGTAGCCAGGGGTATAGAAGGTTGGGAGGCAATGGTTAAAGGGCATCAAGGTTTGTGTTCTTGGCAACATTGAAAATGTTCAAAACCTAGAGCTTGGAGGTCACTGAAATGCTTCAGTAAGATAAAGTAGTCTAGTGGGGTGAGAGAACTCCTCAAAGTTGTCCTCTGTCTTCCATGCATGCACCATGGCATGCTCACACATGTGTGTGCACATGACACATAACGCATACATGCAAATATATAATTAAAAATAATTGTGGTGATGGCTAGACAACTATGACCATACTAAGTTCTGATTGAATTATACACTTAAAATGGGTGAATTCTGTAGTATGTAAAAAAATACCTCAATAAAGCTTTTAACAACACAAAAATCAGTAACTTAGGGTGCATATACATGATTCTTTCCCAACATTTGATGGAAATCTTAGTGTTTTTTTTTCCTGTTGCTGTAAAGGCAACTAAAGGGGAAAGGGGCTTATTCTAGCTCACAGTTCCAGAATACTGTCCATCATTGCAGGGAGTCAAGGCAGTAGAAACTTCCACAGTCAAAAAGTAACATGTATGCTACTGCTTAATTCCATCGCTCTACTTAGAGTGTTGAGGATCCCAGTTAGGGAAGGGTGACACCCACAGTGGGTAGGTCTTTCCAATTCAATGCAAACGGTCTTTCCAACTCAATAAAGTCAATCAAGATAATGCCCCAGAGACATGCCTAGAGGCCCACCTTTCAAATGATTCTAGAGTCAATCAAGTTGACAACGAACACTAACCATCACAAGGGGCTACTATGTAGAAGCAGAGCCATTTGCTAGGCGTGGCCCTAAGGGATGTGCTGAAGCAAGGCTATACCACACTATACAACAGAGTGACCAGTCCATACAGTATCTGGTGTGGCTTTGCTACTATGCCTAAGAAAAGGGAAAGATTTTGATTAATTTATGTAAATGTTCAATAACTGGAGCCATTCAAAACTCAAATTTGTCATCTTAGAGTGAGTAGAACCCAATTATTGGCAGTTTACAGACATAAACATAACTGACCAGTTAAGGGTATATGTAACAGAGTACACACACAGAGAGAGAGAGAGAGAGAGAGAGAAAGAGAGAGAGAGAGAGAGAGAGAGGGGGGGGAGACTGTAGAGGAGGATACATGATTTGATAAAATTTAAGGCTTCTTAAAACCCTATAATTTTATTAAAATTCATATTACAATGTCTGTCAAAACTTGTATGTATACTTGACCCATGTAGTAATTTCAACATTAGCCAGGATTCAATGAATACTTGCATATGTTTATACAAGTCATAAGTCACAATAATGATTTCTTATAAAAAAAAAAAAACTTGATTCTGTGGTTTAGGCCATCTCTAATCTACACAAGTTGTCTCTGGATCAGTCATTTCATAAAGAACCTATGTATTAAATTACACTTTTTTTTTGTCTGCAGCTTTAAGGGTAACATGAATTTCAACAAGAAAAACATCCTACTCTGTACTTAAGACTAATAAGAGTTGATGAATGCAAAGCACTATGGATTGTGTCCTTCCTTTATAACAACCTCTGACCTTTGCCCACATATGGAATATGCAAGCTGTTGATTTTTATAAGTTGCTTCTAAAGCTCTAGAATGAACCATTTGGCTGAACATCTAAAATATTTTGGCATAAAACCATAAAGCCATAAGAAACTGGCATTTGGTCCTCCTAAAATACTTTTATTCTCTGTTGAGAACCTTAACTTGAGATCATAAAGGGAAATCATTTGGCAACTATGATCTAGACTTAAAACCTCATGGAGAAGCAGTCTCTTTTTAAAGTCCTTAAAAAGTCCTGGTTCTCTATTGAGAAGATTCAAGTCCAGACACTATGAGAAATCTGCTTATGCATTTATCATGTTTTATAATACCAATAGATAGTCTAATATGCTGGTTGGAAGCCTACCAATGGCACCTAGGGGATTAGAAATGACAAACTAGCATCACGTTCTTCCTGTACTAGACTGGCTGAGGGGAGTCCACATGTGTAGCAGGTGCTAAGTAGTGCTGAATTATACGGCTCACTGACAACTTGGGCATGCAAAAATACTCTGTATCAAAATTTTTAAATGGAAAACATCTACAGTGAAATTGTACTCATGTCAACCTTGAGGTTCATGCCTTGGAACTGTGTGCTGATGTTCTGACACAGCCCTTTGCTTACTTCCAGTAATAAATCCCTGTGGAGAACGTCCAAGAAGGGCATTGCCTTAGATCATATTTCATGCTAGAGTGAAGATCTTCTCTACAGATTATCTCCACGAGAGGCTAGCCAAACAGAATGTTCTGCAGAATTTGTTGCTGGGTTAGTATTCTCTTCATTTTAAATACATGAATTTTTTCAGATTTTAACTGATAAATTAGAAGATATACATGTTAATGTTCAACACATGTATACATTGAGTAATGCTTAAATCAGAATAGATATATTTAGCTCCTCAAACATTTACTATTTCTCTCTGTAAAAAAATTCCCAATGCCTTCTTGTAGCTATATGAAACATGTAGAGCATAACTTCTATACTCTCACCCTACTGTGCAATTATATCACAGAAGGCATCTCCTGTATCTGAGTGTCAATTCTGGTTATCTTCAGTGATCGTATGGCTGTTCTTCAAGTGTTGAAGATAGAACCCAGGGCTGCCTGCAGACATGCTAATCAAGCACTCTACTAGTGAACTACATTGTCAGCCCCTAGATGTAGATACTTGCTCAAAATGATGCCTTTCTCAGTTCAGTCCCAAACCATTTGTTTCCTTTTTGTTCAAAGTCTCCATGGGTAGGGCACTCAGGGAACACTACTGAGAGAGGGAAAGATAGTATTGTAATCCCAGGCTTAGCTTACAGTGATCATATTTCTGCCCAAGCTCATCCCCTTTCTGCCAGATTGTGCTCTTTATTGCTCACACCATTCAAAATAGCCACGAGTGCCAAGATTCATGAATTACCCAAGCTATCTTTATTGTATTTACTTTGTGTCCAACCCTCGTAACCCATTCTCCACAAATCCCTGAAGCATTCCAATTGCTTTTTTCCCATTTCAAGAATCACAATCGTAGAGAAAGCAAACTTCGGCATGGTCTTATTATGATTTAAAATGGGATTTTCATTACTTGGATCTAAGAAGTTGTCTTAGATCCAAGAACGGCCATGTCAGTTATTCAAAACTATACTGGCTTTTAAAATCCTATATCATATTACACACCTCTAATATACTAAAGACCCGTCATCCACAGACTTATAAAAGCATAAATCAAATTTACTTTTAATGACCTGTTTGAAATCAATTCATTCAATATTTAATAATCATGATAAACTGTAACACATAAGCAAAAAAGAAAAGTCTTTTCCAAAGTAGTCTACTTGCTACTCTAAATATTATCAGCTTTATTAAATATGTGCTGCCATAATTATTTTATATTCTCATTCTGTATCACAAATTGACGTGAATTTGGATTGTACAACTTCCACTGAATAAACTAGAAAAATTTCTATGACTCAGTCGAGTATAGAAAAGGTGATGTGCTTTATACCTCTTCTTCTACCTTCAAATGCAAAGGTGACAGGGTTTAAGAAAATGCCAACCATGTTTGGTGGGAAGAATCAGGAGTATAGAGCAGAGGAGTGGCAATGAAAGAATATGTAAAGAATCTAAACATATTCTTTACAACCTCTAAGAGGCGCTGACTGAACACATCCCAATTCTGGTTTAGTAGACAGCTAAATTAGGGAACTTTTTCTTTACATTTCTCACTTTCACTGATCTGAGATTTTTGCAAGGGAACAAACACCTTAACACTGATAACCCTCTCCCCTTTTTCTTCCTCCTCTTCCTCTTCCTCCTCCTCCTCTTCTTCCTCCTTCTACTCCTCCTCTTCACCATTCCCCGCTTCTCTCCTCTCCTCTCCTCTCCTCTCTTCTTCTCTCCATGCCCAACGCAGACACAGTGAGGGAGTACAACCATTCACAATATCTACAAGAATGCAGACTTTGCAGCTTAAAGCAGAGCTGTAAACAAAGTGATTGTTATAGCAACCTTGAATGAGAAGAACCACTAACATTTGTTGGGGGTGCTGGGGAGAAAATAAAAATAATTTGTGAATGAATTCTAGCAAAGCCCTACAGTATACCTTTAAGACACATTGCTTGTAAACTTAAATCATAAAGGGGCTTGATCAGACAGAGCTTTTGTTAATGAAAGCACAGTTGTCTCAATATCTTAATATAGTTTCTTTCGTTTAAGTCACTGAAACTTAGGGCTGTAGTATAGAGGAAGGGGGAGAGAGGGGTTAATTTTTTTCCTTTAGATTCAAATGTATTTTGACTTTACATATTTCTCAAAACTGTAGCTGAGTTACACTCTTTTTAGTCCTCAAAACAAAAGAACTTATTTTCTGAGTGCTGCAGGGGGGTCTTTGGCAATGCTTAAAAGCTTTAAGAAAAACTAGTTTGAACTCCCCTAGGCAACCCAGTGAGGATAGATACAACAATGAATTCTGGGAATGAATTTAAATGGTACAAAAAAAGAGGAGGGTTTCTTCTGTTCATTGAAAACTGAAAGCCTACAAAGAAAGTGAGGAATGCCAAGGGGGCAATGGGAATTTCAGGATGTGCATATTTTTTAGCAACTGAAAAGAATACAAAGAACTAGAATCCAGGCAACAAAGGGCAGGTCAATCAGCCATAATTATCACCATATAGATAAACAGACAGCGGTATTCAAGTATATTGCCATGTGTTTTTTGTAATACTGGGCTCTTTTTAAAGCCGCCAAGAACAACTAATGCACATGAGCTCACATAATAACAAAAACAGAGATAGCATATCTGCGTACAGACCACAGTGTATTTCTCATTCAAAGGCTTCCAAACTTTTAATGCTATTTTAAGTAGTGAAGTGATCTGGAAAGGGCATAACATGTTCAGGGAAGACTTGTCAGAGGAAGAAATGGAACCAGGAAAGTAGTGAGTCATGAGTGCCTCTGAAGGGTGGAATAACCTAACAGAGGAACCTGAAAGGGTCTATGAAAGCTAAAATGCATGCAAGTATCCATGATCTAAGCACTGGAGCTGGGAGCTCCTTCTTCTGATTTACTACACTTTAACTTAGAAATCAAGGCTTACAGCCAGAGCTCAACAGCACCCAGTATGATGAGAAAAACAGTACTGATGAGAAATGCAGTGTAGCTCTCATTTAAATTTAATTGAGATCATAATTTGTAAATCACTTCTGAGAATAAATCATTTTAGGCCATGCTTAAAATTTAAATTATCCATCAAAAGAAATGCAATTCCCTATATGTCAAAGGAGTCCCTGTTTGATTTGCCATTGATACATGATACAATCATCACTGATGCCATCACCAAGGATTTTCCAATTGCACTCCCAATACTGTATCCAACAGTTAAAATCCAATAAAATAACCCATTCAGTTGAAAGAGCCATCCTTCTAAGCTCACGAGCCAGAAGTCCCCAGTGGCTAGTGTGTTAGAAGGGGATGGGTCAGAATATTTTATCATCAGAGAGATTTCTCAGATAGTACTGGGTTAACTATCAGAAGGATAAGGCTTTCAACGACAGAACCAAAAACCTATCTCAAGTGCAAGTTTAAATAGTGTAATTAGTGTTCATACCCACAGTGAATACAGATCTGCACTTAACATTTTATGCTTTACTTTGAAAGTGTTTATCAAAAAGTGAATTGTGCAGAAGAACCATTTGAGGGGTTTTATTAAAGGGTTATTACTGAAAGAATGACATGTCTGGATCCAGGAATGTGCATTTAAAACATGTTCTAGATAATGCAGTCACAGATAGTTCCTAAACTATATTTTGAGAAATGTTACGATTGTGCATCAAATTATTTCAGTTGACTTTAACAACTGATAAATGGATAAAGAAAATGTGGTACTTACATACAATGGAATACTATTCAGCCACAAAGAAGAAAAATGCTGTCATTTCCAATAATATGAATGAGAATGATGATTGTTCCTTTTGTTAGGCATAAAACTCCAGACATAGAAAGACAAACACTGCATAATCTCACTCGTATGTAGAATCTAAAATAATTTATCCAACTGAAGTTTAGAATGGAATGTTGGTTACCAAAGGCTTCTCAGAAGAGCAGAGGAAAGGCAGAGCAGGTAGAGATTGATCAGTGAATGCTGAGTTATAAGTAGGGATAAAGACATTTGGTGTATTATTTCATAATAAAGAAGTCAAATATAACAACTATGTGTTGTGTATCTAAAATGTGTGGAAGTAAAAAAAAATTGATGGAGTTTCACCATCAAGAAATGATAAATGAGTCAGGCCTTGTGGCCAAACCTGTAATCCCAACACTTGGAAGGCTGACCCCGGAAAATAATGAGCTGGAAGTCAGTCTGGACAACACAGCAAGTTACAGACCAACCTGCACTATATTGCAACCCACTTTCCCCACTGCCCAAATGGAAGTAAATGATAAATGTTTATGGAGAGAGAGTTAACCTTATTTGAACATTACATAATGTATAAATATGCTAACATTAATTTACACAGTACCCCATTAGTTGGTAACATTTTTTGACTTTTATATACTAATTTAAAAATAAATGTATGGACAACAGTGGTACACACCTTTAAAAATAAATGCAATTTAAATTTTAAAAGTTCTGCCTAACGTAATAGCATGGAGAAAAATTCAATAATCATTATATATACATGTATATGTGTATATATATATATATATATATATGTATGTGTGTGTATGTATTTTTTAGTTCCTATAAATATATAAATATATAAACTGATTTGTTTTCTTGAACATATATATATATATATATATATATACATATATATCATAGACTTTCTATGTAAAATTACAAAGTGTTCTCCAAAAACATTCATGGTACAGTGGATCTGTGCAAAGACTAACTATAGAGAAGGAAAAAAATCAAGCATTAGGAATAGACCTGTTGAACAGAATATTCCAGAATATCTGTGCAAAGTAGAAGCATCTATCTATCCTTGAGCTAGTAGGAGAGGGGGAAAACCTTGGTGCAGCTGCAGATGGCCTAATATTATATGTCAATGCTTATGTGTGAGACACTAGACTGTGCTAAAGATGGGTAAAAACACACCTCATGACTTCAAGAACTCAGTCTACCAGGGGAAGACAGAGCAAAGAGAAGTATCATAACACAGGTGTGATTTGAGCTGACTCTCGAGTGTCAAGTGATTCTAACATTGCTGGAGATGTGAAAAAGTGATCATTTAAATGTGGAGAACAGCGTAGAAGAAGAACAAGAGCTTTAAATTTGGCAGTGTACCAGGTGACCCAGAAGTAGCCTACCTCATAAATATATAGGGTAGACATAGAGTTGTATGGTGCTACATCAAAGTAAAACAGCATCCCTAGGTAGCTGGGATGTGCCTAAAGATTATCTGAAATGTCTCTTTGGTTAAAGAAAAAAATTATTGAGCAAAAAAAAAAAAATTGAGACACAAAGTGATAGTATAAGATCTGCATTTAGGGAAACACTATAATATCTGGGCAGAAAAGGTAGTGGGGCAGGTAGAAGCTGAGGTGATGCGCTATGATTAGTCATTTGGCTGCATGGAAGAAAAATGAGACTCTACTTGGCAGTGGTTCTTGTTGCAAAAAAAAGCTAAATATCAAGAGAAAAACAACAGAGTATGAACGATTTCTTAAAACAAGGCTGAAAATCTTAAGAAACAACATGAACAATGGCAGCATTTAGAAACTGCTGGAAATTCAGTGATCCTTTGTGACTGTCAATAAAGAGTATCTGTGACAGGAATCAGAAAGAAAGTAAAAACAAAATTTTCAATGGTCTGGTGAGCAGATGGCTCTACACTGCCTAGGCATTCTGGAGTCATGGACAATTGAATACCAGCTTTTGACTGCACACTAGCGCACACATAGCTTCTTCAATGAAGTACACTTAGATTCCCCACAGATTGCATGTGGTTAATAACATGGGCTCTGGGGCAAACTTTCAGTGAGGAAATCTTGAGGCTATATATGTGGTGGTGAGTACCTGATAAACCCAATACTTGAGAAGGATGAAACAGGAGGATTGTAAGATCTTGGCTAGTCTATGTCACAGAGAAGATTTGAGACCAGCCTGAGGTACATAGTAAGACCATGTCTCAAACAACAGCGATTTAAAAACACCTCACTTATGATGCCTAGTAATTTTAAGACCTGCTAAGCAGGTTACTTGAAAGTCTGTGCTGGGTTACATTCAAGTCAGCTGTTTGCCAAGGGAGTCCCATGGAAATCTCCAAACAACCCAAGAGAAAAAGAAAGGGGAAAGAAGGTATGTGTCTCAGTATTTTAAATTATTGAAGTGGAAATATTACTATCTAGCTAATGGAAGTATTGTAAAGGTTTATTACTGGTCCCATACATATAAGGTATTTATTTAAAACAATAACCTGATACACAGTAATCATTCAAAAATGTGTATGCATGAGTGGAAATCCCACAATTAACTGTACTGTGCACAGAAACCCTTAAAAAGGTACAAGTGCTATGTAACCAGGATGCCATTAATACTGTTTAGCAGCCCAAGAATCATCCACATACCCCACGTATATAGTATACTGTCCTCCACAAACAGCATGCCTTGATTACCATTTCTTTTTAAATTACTCTTAATTTCTTTTGGGGGGTAGGCATGTGCTACATGGAGTATGTGGAGATCAGAAGACAGTCTGTAGAAACAGGTGCAGGAATAGGTTCTCGCCTTCCATCATGTGAGCCCTGGGGATCAAACTCAAGTCACCAGGCCTGGTGGCAAGCACCTTCACCTGGTGAGCCATCTTGCCAGCCCTTCAGTATTATTCTTAATGATTATACTAAGTCATTTTCTAAAAGTTAGTAATTACATCTGTAAGTATTTGCAGTGTTCTTCTTGAGTGAGCTAGGCCTGCCCTTTACTTAACTAAAACACATTAAAAAGTGTACTGATATAATTCAGCGCACAACCCAGCCGTACAACCCTGCATAGCTGAAGTCTTGAATCTTTCTAGTTTTTCTTGCGCTCAGTGCAGGGACATGAATATTATACAGATCAAGGGTTCTTTTTCCTTCACCAATAAAAAAAAAAAAATGTCGAATTCTTTTAAAAGCCTCCAATAAGTTCCTTTTTATTTAAATTCAGTGGGTTCATTTCCACAAAAAGGAATCAGTAGGTGTTGGGGGTAGGGAAACAGGGTATTGTTCAGAGCTTGTAACTGCACAAGAGATTTTCCACTAAAAGTCAAGGTTTTTCTAATATGGAGCTTCCAATCACATGCCTAAGATTTCCCAACTCGCCTTTCTGTAATCTTGACCTATTCCCCTAATCTTCCTCCTTTTTAAACTACCAAATCTCATTTATATATTCCTCCTTTCCTTTAACCAACCAGGACATACATACATCAAGGACATAATCTTGGATGAAGATAAATTCTAACCACATGGTGACTGAAGCAATATCATCATTGCCATCTTGGTTTGCCATTTTTCTAAAAGTCGAGTGACACACCATAACAATAGTTGTCTTATCTCTGATTCATTTCCTTTCCTGTTGTTTTGTTTAGCCTTGAGTAAGGGTCTCACTGTATATTACTGGCTAACCTTGAACTTTTGGTGAGCCTCTGCTCCTGCTCCTGCCCCTGCCCCTGCCTCTGCCTCTGGAGTGCTGGGATTGCAAGTGTGTGCCACCTGCTCTGACTCATTTCCTTAATAACATTGTTAGATACTGTCAAATGTGGGGAAATTGTCTATGGCATTAGTGCACAGTCATTTCTCCCGTACATGGGATCTCCAATAAGCTGACATAAGAATGATCCCTTGAACAATGTCTCCTGAAAGGCTTTTAAAGAAAAGTTTGATCAGAGAGCTAGAGCTAGTGAGAATTACTCAATGTTAGATCCCTTTGCAGAATTTCTAACAAATCTCTAATCAGCATTCCCTTCTTCGGTGGTACACAAAGTATGACTTTTCATTACAACAAGCAAATTGAAAAATCAATTTGAGAACTTTAAAAGGGTAGGAAGACTAACAAGAGAGGAGTGAGGAATGCAGGGAGGACGGGAGGAAGGAGGAGGAGGACGGAGGGAAGGGAGGAAGAGGAAGAAGAATGGAGATAGGAAGGGAGAATGAGCTATAGATTTTTTTCTATTCTCTGTACAAAAAAAAATCTAATTTTGAAAACGTTCATAGCCAGGATACACATTCATAGCCATTCACATTCATAGCCAGGATATTTTAAAATATATATACACTTATGAAAACCATAAGCCCATTGAGCAAAATAATACAACAAATTATTTTTAGATGGAAAAACATTTTACCTTAACCTTTAAACTAGACAAGAATTTTTTCTCAAAATTATTAATTTTTATTTTCATTTATATTGGTATATAAATTCATCGAACACTAGTATGTGATCAAAAAATAGATGATTCCCATAAATAACTAAACATAGTCCTCTCAACTAGTAGCATACATTCAATTTACTTGGGACCCATTACCTAAGAGGCAGTGTGGTATAAAGGAGAAAAAAATTAACATGGGTTTTTTTAATCACATGACTTAACCTATGAGTTCAGGCTCTGGTATACTCTGAGTCTCAGGCTCAGACTAGCTGCTTATTCTCTGAGTCTTGGTTTCTTCCCTATAAAATACAGATCACATGCCACTGTTGCCACATAAGATTGTTAAGAGCTTAAACTGAGAGTATAAGTTAAATCAGGATAGAAATGATTTACACATCTACTGTGACCCAACAACTCTATTGCAATTATAACTTTAACAGAATAAAACCATTAAAGAATTAAACATATCCATTACTGACACACAAATAAAATATAATCATTAAAGCCACCCGATTGAATTTGAGATTGTTCGTGTGCTCACTTCAATTGAGACATGGCAAGGGGATGTCACCGTGTCTTTTCATGTAAACACTGCATTCGCACAGAGACCTGATTCCTAGATACAGTAATTCCAGGAGCATAACAAAGTCCGGTAGTTTTCACTACATCTAGACCAGTATAACTAGCACACAGGAAACCTCTATGTATTGAACAAAGCAATGTTTTCTGTGAGAATACATCTATTTAATTTATAGTGAAAAATGAGACATCTCTGGATTTAACCAGAGGAATACAGCCTCAGCAACTTGGCACATTAAAATGTACAGATACAGCTCTTTGGGAGTCATACCTACATTGGTATATGGAGAAAACATTTAGCAAGCACAACTTTCCAACACTTAGAAAAACAAACCAAGTGATAGCCGGGAAGGAAACCAAAGCCATAAATTCCAAGAAATGGGCTGCAGGGAGACTCCACAAAGCTGCTGTTGCTTTAATTGCAGACAATTCAATTCAGCAGCTGTTGGGCCAGGACTAAGGTTCACTGTATGCTCTTCAAGGCAACCTTGAAATATTGTCACTCATTCCCTTCACCACATCATCTGCATGCTGCTCAATTAATGAGGAGTGAAATCAACTGTCAAACCACACATCAAAACAGAATATGATGTTAGCTTTTCAGTACAGGAGCACATTCTTTTAAGAATGAAACAAGAATGTAGATGAAAGTCTTTGACAATAAAGGATATCCAAAGTTATCAAAAATCGTGGCAAGAGGAACTAAGCCTCTGCTCTGTTCAGTGGAAAAGTGAAACTTTCTCAGGGTTTCTTCTTTGCAAGGGTCCTTCTCATCTAACAGCTGTATAATAACCCTTAAAAAGCACATGCGTAAGTGTCTGACTAGAGCCCAAAGTTCATTAGTATACAACAATATTTTTCTGAAAGCTTAAGCAAATACTTAGAGGACCATTTTAGATCCGATGATATGTTACAATACTGTGTTATGGGAATGCATTTTTACCCTTGCTGTTTCCAGCACTTTTTTGTTTCTACCAACAGAATAAACAACAACAATACATGATATTCATCAGCCTGAGTTCAGCACTGAAAGGAAAATAAATTGACGTGAAAGATGTACGCTGGAATGCTCCCCATTAGTAGTTTCCTCACTCTTAAGTACATGGAAATCCATACAACCAATTAACAAATACAGCAGCATAAAAACTCAAGAGAAAAACAACATACTGAGAGTTTAAAAATTGCTTTTTCTTTCCAAAACACTGTCTTGTGTGCAAACACTCTAGGCACTATCACATACTACCAGTTGCAGACGTAAGACTTGAGAAATTCAATACAAGAATACAGCAGAGTAGCATGTACAATTAAGGGATCGCAACTACCAATTTAACAGAAAACCCAGATTTCACACAACAATCTACCACACACACAGCTAGGGACAGGCAAGTTTTACGCAGCTTTTTTGTTTAGCTTATTAGAAGCCCATTTGTCTTTCAGTCCAGTAGAAGAGGAAGCAAAATAAAAGAAAGAAATTCACTTTGAAACCACAGGGAAATTTCAGAGAAAATAAAACATACTATACCTGTATATTGTACCAGGAACATTGTGACACTCTTCGGGGAACTGTTTCACGTTGTATCCTGCCGGGAGTTATTCTCTCCTGACCCTCTTCTGTCCTCAAAAAGAAAAGCTAAAACAACCTAAGCCCCCACTACACACTATCCCTAACCCACCCCCCCATTGACGGGGGGAGAAAATCACTGCCACAATTCGGCTCAGAGCCGACGCTTCTGTTAAGCTCAGCTCCAGCCGAGCAACTGAGCTCTAGCGACGGAGCATGAGGAGGTGGATTCTGATGCCAGTAGCACTTGCATCCACTTCACTTACACAAAAGCAGGCAGTGGAAAATCCAGGAGCCTTGAAGACAAGGGCTGGAACTGCCTTTTATGAATTGCTATTACTGCATGTGTCACCATCCATCTCCAATGACGGACACTTAGAGGCTGAATTTGAGAGTGGAGGGGGTGGGGTGGGGGGAGGCTGGAGAGCAGGTGGAGAAGCAATTAGCAGTATGTTCATTGGAGAATTCGTTCAGGATTTTATACATCAGTGCCTAAAGAACAGTGTGCAGTTGACAAATCACAACTTTACCATTTGCATGGCTTAAAAGAAATCTTAGCTCGCAGCTCCAAACAAAATAACACTTAACCCACACTTCAGGGTATAGACAGTCACCCCTCTATTTTCTCTTTCCTCTGGCTACCCTTGTCCCTGACAAATCAACATTCTGAATGAATATTTGCTCCTTTTCCCTAAAAAAAGCTGAGTGCACAGCAAGTATAAAGAAATTAAATTCTATTGAACACGGCATCTCTTAACAAAAAACACAAGAAGCTAATTATTTTAAGGCAACTTTTCATCCCTACTCCCATTCTCCAGGTGCAGCCTCCACACCTATAATCATACAACTTTTGTGCATCTATTTAACACACACACACACACACAAAAAAAACTCTCGAAAAATTATTTATTTAAAACAAAGCTGAAAAACCAAGGCTATGGCAGGACTCATTTGATAAGTGACCTTAAGAAACCACTTTATCTAAAAGTGTTTGGTTTTGTTCACCTGCTAAAGTGAAGCACACTTCTTTAGACTGATTTTTAAAATGACCTATGAATAGAAACAGCAAGGAAGGACTTTCTTATGGAGAAAATGGCATACTTGAAGGAACATCTAGGGGTGGGTTTCTAGGAAAGTGGGGGTTCCATTTCTATAGTTTTACAATACAGACAAGAAACAAAACAGCTCTGAGCCTAAGCTTCCTTATTTACAAGTTGGGAGATGACAGTACGGAGCCCAACTGCTTTAAGTATCCTAAGCTCATGACACATGGTTATGGCTCTTATGTATAGTGGGAAGGGACAGGCCCCCGGATAAGGTTAGTGCACTAGAAGCCAATTCCTGCTTAAGCACCTCTCTCATATAAGGTAAATAGAAAGGACCAATATAATTTATTTTCAGTTCTTCAAATTTTAAAATTAGAATCACTGCTTGTTCTTAGAAGTCTCCAGAAAAGAATTCTGTCAAAAGAAATGTTTTTAAACACAATCCATACTACATCAGAAGTTTGTCAAAGAAACTGGAGAGCCCTAATTCTCTTTTCTTTCCAGAAAGTTCATTTTCTGTCACAGGATCTGAGTTTATGTCCCATAAAGAATGCTAACTATTGAAAAATAAACATCTCCTTTTGTTAACTCTTTCTATTTACCTGGCTCATCTTCTATGCCCAGTATGTGGGGAAAAGATTTAAGTTGATTAAGTCTAAATCCACAAGGTAAAAATAAAAGTCATACTTTCTAAGGCTCCAAGTTGCCTTGATACTACATATACAGTGACCAGCTGGCTTATACTGGGACGCAATTTTAGCACATGAAGTCCTGGGGTGGCCACACCTGGGGTACTAAATGATCCAGGCAATGTTTGGGGACCTCCCGTTCAGCCAAATCCCACATGTCCTGATTTCCATCTGTATGGTAGTTACCCAAGTGTGTGTCTGTCCACATGAGACAAATGTGAAACAGCAAAAAAAAAAAAAAAAAAAAGCAGAAATATCAGATGTCAGTTCATCTTGGCCCCCTCCAGTGCCATCTGTGACTTCAAGCAAGTGTTTAGGCCAGTCCTTGCAATAAGAAAGAAAATTTTCTAATTGTTCTGTCAAATACCATTGCCATTGCTAAAAATGCCAGTAAAATATTTATCTGAAATCTATTTAAAATCAATGGGGACAGTAGACAATATGAAACACAAAGGGTTACCTGACTAGTAGCTAAGACCAAAAGAGCCATTTAAAGAGAGAAGGAAGGAAAGGCTAGAGAGATGGTAAAGGAAACAGGCCAGCAGGGGGAGAAAGAAGAGAGAAGAAGTGACTTTTCTTTCTAATCACACACCTACTGGATCATGGCAAATCTCTTCTGCTTCCCTTTGGAAGCATTGTGAATGATAATTTTTATAACCAACAGTGCAACCTAGCCTTCCAACTGCTTATATGAATAAAGAAGAGCATGCAAAACTGGAGGTCCTAACACCAGAGTTTGTTTCCTCTGGCATACAGAGAGCCAAAAATGTGGAGTACAGATGTCCAGAGGCCTCGTAGCTACAACCGCCCATCGCGACCTCACCTCTGGTGTGGCTGGCTGCAAAGAACGGGACCAGCCAACTATGGATTCCACAAAAGGGGGTTTCAGAAGCTTTAAACTGGGCATGATAGGAAGAGAATAATGGCTGTATTTCAGAATCAGGGCGGTCTACCTTTGGGCATTATAAAGAACTTATACAAATTCAAGTTTGAAATTCAAATCCGTCAAGTTCCTCAAAAGTGCCACACAAAAAGAAAAAGGAGTAACAAAATGATTTCTTTTATCAGCACTGTTCCTTCAGTCCAAATATAAAGGCCCTATGTAGAAGATGACTGACATACTATTCACAATGACAATGATGTGTGTTTGCGTGAGCAGGAGGGTGTGCAGCACCTTCAAACCACATGAGCAAAAATGGAAAAATCAAAGTATCCTGAGGAGAAGAAATGCCAGTAACTACTGCAATGCTTACATTACTCTGACTTCAAATGTTAAAACCTAAGCATGAATGCCATACGTGAGCTTCCCCTCAGCAGTCACTCCTTAGCCTGACTGCCCACATGAATTAGGGTCATTAACCATCTGGGATTCCAGGTGTATCTGTCAAAAACAAAGTCCCAGTGGAAGATGTCAAAGAACCAAGAATTTGAACCAAACCATGAACGTCAACAGGAAGGAACAACATTAACTTGCTAAACCTTAGAAGGAACTTTAGGAGTGCGATAAAAGTAAGTAGTAATGAACTGGTTTGAACATGACTAACCTTCATGTTTTTGGAATCCATGACGCTTTGACAAAAGTCTCATAGAACATACTCTTCAAGGTTCTGGAAAGGGCTCACTTTAAGCACACTTACTTGCTTGAAAACTCCCATAGCAGGGAAAAACCAGGAGAACCGACTCTTCTGGGTATTTATTTCTTTATTTACCTGTTTGACTTTGTTCAAGTCACTTCCATTCTCTTAGCCTCCCCTTGCTGGCTTTCAAATGGCCTGTGCTGGGATTGTCAATATCCCAAACCTAATAGTTGCTGCCAATTGTGATATTTAGTGTAGCGAAAAAATTAAATGACATCGCGACTTGGCCCTGATAGCTAAGAAGCACAGTCATTTATCACAAGCCCCTCTCTCTCTTTTCTCATACATTACATCCCAACTGAAGTTTCCCCTCACTGCTATCCATCCAGTCCCTCCTCTTCTCTCCCTTATCCACACCTATTCCAGTCTCCCTTCAGAAAAGAGCCACCTGCCCAAGGATATCAACCAAACATGGCATATCAGGTTGCGATAAGACTAGGCACAAGCCCTCATCTCAAGGCTGGAGGAAACAACCCAGTAGGAAAATATGGTCCCAAGAGCAGGCAAGAGAGTCAGGGACATCCCCACTCCCATTGTTGCGAGTTGCACAAGAACACCAAGCTATACAACTTGTCAGGATTCCTTCAGTGTCTAACCTGACCACAACGTCCTATGAGTTGATATCTCTTATTTTTATATAGCTTGTTTTGAAATAGGCTTTACATGAGAGTTGTTAGCTGGCCTTGTTCAGAATAAAAAAAAAAAAAAAAACTTCAACAGTCCATTTTAAAAACAGATATTTGCTCGCAAAATAATTTAAAAAAAGTTTTAGGAGCACTTTGTGTAGAAGAATTTTAATCCAGCAACACAGCTGCTCTGGCAAGGGATCACATCCAAAAACATTCTAGGTCTACGTGATCTGGCTGGAATTCAGTCACAGTCTGGATTACAGTATAATCTTCTGGAATACAGACACTCCCTTAGTATATACCTTTAATCCCAAAAAATGAAAGTAAAGTTAGTTTGTGAAAGAAAGCAGCCATGTTTGAAATGATATCTAAGAGAGGGAGACAAGAGAGGAATCAGAGAAAGATTTGACAGAATGAGTCAGAGATGTCTCATGAGGACAGGAAATAGAAGGCAGTTCACTGAGTGATGTTCCGTTAAGTTCAAACAATGCAGCGGAGTTCAGTTTGTGCAGTTCGGGCAGTGCAGTTCAGAAAAGGCAGTTAAAGCCAGAGAATCAGAAGGAGCCAGAAGATTAAAACAAATTGCCAGAGTTACTTTGAGACCAAACAGAGAAATTCAGTGAAGAGAGAGAAGCCAGTTTGTATCAGTCAGCATGGAGAGAAGTTTGAGCCAAAACAGCTGAGTTGAACCAGCCAGCCAGAGTTCAGAAAGAACTAGAAAGAGTGAGCTTATTCAGCAGTCAAACTCTGAGACAACAATTACATCTGGCCAATAAAAATTACACTTACAACTTTGCCATTCTCAAAATGAAAGTTATAGTTGAACAGCCTGGTCCCACAAAAATATGAAAGGAGGAGAGTAACCTAAAATATGGTGATTATCTACTGTATGCTAGACATGGCATGGTATTTTACATAATTGCATTAGTCAGTCCCCACAATACAGTGTTGTTTAGGTATTATATACATTTTCTAAGCAAGAAACCTGGCCAACTTATGTTAAATGACTATTTAGTCAATCAACTGCCATGAAAAGATTGAGTTTTGAACTCAAGCAACCAGAATCCTTACTATTCCAACACCTCAATGATTAGGGCATACTTCTTATTCAATCATACACCTGAAATGCTTAATGAGTTAATCATATGCTGAGCCACCATGTAAAGGTAGAGTTCTCCTCAGGAATTTAACTCAGCTCATCAGGATTGGCAGAAAGTACCTTTACCCATTAAGTCATATCTCTGGTCCCTTGTTTTACTGTTCTTGTTATTTGTTAATTGTTTTAAAATGTCATGAGATGATGTAATGCTTGGGACTATTAGGTTCTCCAAGTAGACAGACTTGAGCTTCTTGAATTCTGGCTTGTAGAGGCCATCTTGGTGGTTTGGTTTGGTTTGGTTTGGGGGGGGGGGTTCTGGCAAATGGAGAAAGAAGTGTGCTGTCAGATTTTTGTAAAGTGTCATTGATGTGATAGCAGCTAGCACAATACTTAGCACAGCATTACTACTCAATCAAAGTAGACTAGAGCTCTCTCTGTAACTTAAGTGATACAGCAAAAGAGGAACATTATAAGGAAAAAGGAAACTAGGGTTACAGAGCCCAGGTGCTCTAAAGCTATAGCACAGATAGCCCCCCCCCCAAAAATAAAGTTGCATTGGCTAATAAAGAAGAGGAAAGGATTAATTGGTGATAGTTAACAGCAAGGAGACTTACCATGTCCTATACCAAGCAACAATTTTGTCTAGTTTCCTAGAACCACTGCTTCAAAAGAGAGAGCTAAGAAAATAGAGGCACTGCTGGGAGGACTTAGTGAACTTAAGCCTCCTTCTTCCCAGAGCACTTCAAGTCCTCCCTGACTACCTCCCATTCAGCTGTGACCTTCTAATACACTTCTTTCCCCCTCCCTTCCTCTGTGTATTCTGACTTTTAGTATTTCTTCCTCTGACCTAACTCTGACTCTGCTCAATAGCATCAAGTGGTATTTACGAACTGTGTGCCTGGCACTGCACTAGATGAAAGAGGAGGACTTCTCAAAATTAGTCAAAGAAATACATGTTCCACTGAAATACAGACCTACAACATCCAAGCACATTAGAGTTTTGGCAGCATATAGCAAATGCAGGTATAACTGGAAGGTTTGATTGATTTCAGAGCACAAAAACATTTCTTTATGTAGCTAATGATATGAACACTGAAATATTTAGAAAAAGTTTACTGATGGCAAAACTTTAGTTTGAAAGGCATAAGAGGATGGATAGGTGGCAATGCAGGTAATAAGAAATCCAGGGACTAGCAGGATGGCTTAACAAGTGAAGGCACTTGCCACCAAATCTGATGACGGAGTCTGATCTCCACAAGTTGTCTTCTGACATGCACACATATGCAATGGTATACACACACACACACACACACACACACACACACACAGACAGAGGGAGAGAGAGAGAGAGAGAGAGAGAGAGAGATTGATTCAGAAATCAAGTATAATAACATGATTAATTAGTATCACAACTTTTCTCTTACATTTGATATTTTTCATAATTAGAGGTTAAGGATAAAAAGTTTACACTTTTTGAACTTGAAGTTTAAACTTCAAGTTTCCAGAAGAAAATAGTCATACATTGTAAAAGCATAAGACAATTAGGGCAAAATTGTAGTGAGAACTGTTGTTCCTTAGAAAAACACAGAAACACCCTAAGAATGGGTTTTGTGTTAACCCCAGATGTGGGATGTGGGCCTGCTTCACATTGCCCACAGCAGCTAATGATGATTTGCCTCGTGTTCTAGCAGGAGTGTGAGTTTGCCACCTGCAGAAAGTTCCTACAATTTGGTGACATCTGGAATTCTAGGGACTTTTCAGAGGGCACATAAATGCTATGGCCCAGAGAAGTAGGGGGTTGTTGCTTAGTTGTGGCTTGTAAAGTAGTCATGTACAAAAAGCAAAAAAAGAAGAAGAAATTAGATATCCTGCCGGCAAAGATCAAACTTGCCCCTGATCAGCAGGAAGCAGTGTAACAATAATGCCGCCCCCTTTCCCTCTATCCTTTTTTCTCTTTTATTTAGTGTTAGAGGGTTGAAGAGGTAGAATGGGAGTGGAGATGGGTGGAAAAAAGATGAACCTACACAGTAGCCAAACGTCAGGCTACACAAAATTGGTGATTCTGAATGAATAGTATGTAAGACTTATATGACCAATTTTTTCCATATTTGAACGTACTTAAAAGACTAGAGAGATGGCTTTTGTCAGGGGCCATAGCTTTGGGAGTTGGCAAAAAGAGGAGGCTCATTGGGGCTTTCTGCCTGCACGACTATCTGAAAAAAATGTGAATTCCAAGTTAAGGGAGAAAGCCTGCCTCAAACTACTAAGGCAGAGTGTGATACAAGAGAACACTTGGCACCCTCCTCCGGCCTCCACATGCTCACCAGTATAGATACATATGCATGGCACATACACAAATACACACATACATACATGCGCATACATACTACAAAGTTACAATGTAGTTTGTTGAGCAGTGATCCATTTCATCCAGTATCTCAATTGTCACTTTAAAATTTTATTCATGTATTTATTTGTTGCTTGGTTGATTTGCTTTTTTACTCTTTTTGAGACAGTACCTCATTATGTATACCAAGCTGGCCACCGAACTCACTATATAACCCAGGATAGCCTCAAAGTCATAGTCATGATCATGTCTCAAGTTCTCAAATGCTAAAATCACAGAAATATGCCACTTGCTGTTACAGTTAAACAATTTTCAGTGAGGCCTACAGTGGTAGATATTAAAAAGAATGGCAGAAGGGCAGGAGAATAGCAATCATGAAACGATAGAAAGACCGTGGATGGACTACTATACCCAAGACACTATAGTGGACACTGTTTTAAAACATTAGTCCTTGCCCAGTGCAGACTAACAATATAGATGAAGGAATGCCAAAGGAGTGTCTGACAGGGTCACTGACTGTAGCAGAGTTCTCTTTTAAGAGAGAAGTAGAAATATTGGAAACAGGCTGGAGCCAAATTGCAGAGAATGCCAGGCTGAAAAATCTGGCCTTCCTCCTAAGGACAACAGGAAGCTATTTATGGCTTCTGAGTCAGGGAAAGAAAATTAACTAAAACTGATTAGCTAAATAGTACAATTTGTTTAGGCAAATGTACCTTCAACATGCACTTGGATTATATCTATATACCTCTGTTCCTTCCCACATCTGAACATGGCTCATAGAAGTTTCCAGCACTGTGGACACTGGCCACTTTTCAAGCAGCCTCTTCCTTGCACATATTCAGCCTAGGTCTCTTTCCCTCCTTGTGCTCTCAACTTGCCTCAGTCTTGCTGACTCACCAAGCAATAAATAAGATTCACAGAATGCTGCAAGGATCACTGACTTGACGTGGAAAACCTAAATATTCACTAAGTGACATATGAAGAGGTGCAGGAATATATGTCCAGTGTATGTGTGTATTTGTGTGTGTGTGTGTGTATATATGTATTTATGTATATACATATATATGTATATATATGAGACAATATTATTCTCTGTATAATGAAAGAAAGGTTAATGGAGGTACCCCTGCTGGGCAGTGGTAAGTAATTGTGAGAACACCTCTTTAAAGTTGCTAAATTACAGTGGACTTTATCTCTGTCTTTTTCCTATCCTCTAATCCAGTTATGTTACTCCCCTACTTAAAGCTCTGTGCTGCCTCTCCCCTGTGTGCCTATGAGACAATGACCACATTTAGTAGCAATTTTATTAACTTGCCACAGGATACCTTTCCAAATTCCTATTCTAGATTCCTCTGTCACATTCCTCGTAGAATACATACAGCATCATATCTTTACTGCAACTTATCCACATGTCTTTTCATGTGTTAATCTTCCTGCTAAGACCCTCTGCTAGCCACTTCCTTACCTAGAATATAGGCAACTCCCATTCATTCCTTAAGATCCAGCGAAGTCAAAGCTTTGCTCTACAGATGGCCCATACCCAGCAGTAATCTCCTTCACTGTGTTCCTAGGAGGTCTTGTGTATACCTCTCTTTTTGAGTACCCTATATATACTGAATATAATTATTATTTATATTTATTATTTCTTTAAGTTCTAGCTCCCCTGCTAGACTGCAAGCTCATTAAGATAATACTTAATTCTATATTATATTTCCAGTGCCTAGCACAAGGTCCAGACCTTTGTAAGTGATCAAATATTTATCAAATGAATGACTGTGAATATCTGAAGTTCCTTGATTTCAAATTCAGCATCTTTATAAAATAAATTTTTGCTTAGCAGAGAAAGAAGTGGATATTACTGTGGCATTTTCACACATATGTAATATTACACTTTGTTCTTCTTTGCTCCTTAGCTATCTTCTTCCCCCATTTCTGGTCAGTCCCCTTCCTGATACCCCCAAATAGTTTCCTTTCTGCTTTCATGGCACACTCATTCCACTGCCCCCGGCATGTCCTGAAAGGTGAATGTTAGAATCCTATGTGGCCACTGTAATATTAGTGAAGTGTGTCTGGGGACAGAACTGAGGAAGAAACAGTAGGAGGACATATCATGAGGTCTTCCTGTGGAATTGTTTCTATCCCAGGAAATTCTCCCTGGCAGTTGTTGTTGCTAAAAAGAGCAGCTGGAGCAGATGAGAAGGGGCCTTACCAGGGCGTTCTCCATCTTTTCACAGTACACCACGGAAGCAATACTGTTTATATAACATCTCTATATAATGCTTCAGTTCCTCTGAATTACAGCCAAACTTTCATTTGTGCTCTGCCTACAGATGCCTTTCGACCAGCCCGGTTAATGGACTGTCATTGAATGTGCTCCAATTTTTATTCTCACCTATCATTATGATGTCAAGAACACTATTTTTTAAGAGACCAGTAAACAAAACATCACAAAGAGAAGGTAAACAGACCTTAAAAATCTTTGTTCATAGACAGCACCAGTGTACTTCACTCCATCTCCATTTTACAATGTTTTATATGTTGTTATCAGTAAAGTTTAAAGAAGGAAAATTAAGACCAGCTCACCGTCAAACTTTATAGGCAAGAAACAGGAAAAAAAAATAAGCTGAAACCTATAAATCTTCCAGTATATGATCAGTTGACTTCTGAAAAGTCAACATTGGGGCTGTTTCTTAAAAGTTGGTACCAAGCAATTATCCTTTTCTTTAGACTGAACTGAAGTGGTTTGCTGAACTTAAAAAAAAAAAAAGCAACTGAGTCTGTTTTGATCTTCAAAACTGTCAAACAGGTAAACACTTCCCTTTTTTGTACATATAAATCTAAGGGCCAAGCCTCACTTGAGGAAGATTTAAGAGACATAAAATTTGTCTGAGGTGTCTGCCAAATCTCTGCAGCAGAGACAGAAACCCTGGAAAAGCTGACACAATCATAATTCTCACATCAGCAGCAAGCTTGTACTGGGTTGGAGCTGCAGAAAGTCACCCTTTCTTAGGTAATACTGTTTACAAACAGACAAGTGTATCATTTGCTTATCAGTTATCTGGTAGCTTACTTCTGCCTGGTTATCCCACAGAGGGAAAAGGGGGGAAAGAAAAATAAATCCCTTTTGGCACACAGCCCAATTTTCAGCTGGGTAGATTTATACTTAGAGGATGGGCTTGTTAAGTGTCTCTTTCAGTAGCTCTTGAAGTTCATTCACTAAAATCTCTGTCCCTCTGTGTGTCTATCTCTTTCTATCTTGTCTCTCTCTTTCTCCCTCCCTCTCCCTCTCTTCTTCTTCCTTCTCCTCCTCTTCCTCTCCCCCCTCTCTCCCTCTCCTTCTCTCCCTCTCTCCTTCCCTCCCTCCATCCCTCCCCCCCTACACGCGCGCACACACACACACACACACACACACACACACACACAAAACTCCAAGGCATCAAAATGAGTATTTATGAGTATCTGGTGCAAAGCCTAGAACAGTAATTCCACATAATAAGCCTGCAATAATTCACTGAATAATTTGAAACCTTAACTGTAATTTCGATGTTGAACTGGAGAATTACAGATTCTTTTTTATTAGTATATAGGCATATTAATTGTAAAACTAATGGGCTTAAAAAGGATATCATAGTCTATGCAAAGTAATATTATTTCATTCCCAAATGATTTATGCTCATAACTTCTGTCCTCTAAAGATCATCTATTTTTGCACAATGGTTATTATTTTGTAAGGAAAATGAAGGAGAGATCATGCTACAGGATACTAAGTGACTATATGACAATCAATATACTTTTGTAGAGAAAAATTTGGTACCTGATATTCATGTAATTGTATGCCATTATAGTAACCCCCATACATATGTCTAAGATCACTTAACACAAGAATATAGGCTATATGGGCTATAGTCTGTAACTAAGAGTAACTGTAGAATTCAACCAAAGTCTTCCCTGGGGATACATCACTAAAAATGCATTTACATGGCATTAAAAAATAAATTAACCAATGGCATTGGCCCTATGACATGGACTCCTCCTTGGATACTCAATTTTACCCTGATGTTCTCTAGCTTTCTATCGGCATTCCCGTTCCCAAAGTCAGAGAGGAACACAGAGAAATTGGAGCTAGTCCACCTCCCTTGCCTGAAGTGTTGTGTAAGGAAAGGTTTCTACACATCAACACAACGTAAAGCACTACATGCTAAGACCACATCAGTTTTGAACTGTTCTTGCTATGTTATGATCACATGTAACTTGCCCAAGGGAATGCAAGAAGTGTAAGTAGAGTGACAAAGACCAACAGGTAATTTCAGGAAAATGCAAAACACTAAGCCACCGCAGGGGGTTGATGGTTCTTCTTAACAAAGTTCCTTATTATGATAACTTTGCTTCTATCATTTATTTAAATTCATCTTCTCCATCTATAAAAATGTAATTTTTTCTGAGACAGGGTTTTACTGTGTAGCTCCAGCTGACCTGGGACTTACGATATGGATTAGACTGTCCTCAAACTCACATAATTCTGCCTCTGCCAGTCAGCTTAAAATAGTATTGAATGTATTTAATATGATGTTCTGAGGATAAAATACCAGTAGTTTGTGTGTTATAAGAACAGTTAGCCTATATAATCCACATCAACATTTGGCTAACTACAAGCATTTCACATCTGCCTGACAGTAGCCTACAATTCCAAGAAAAAATAAGTTATATGAAGCAAAATTGATGCTACTGGACATGGTTTGCAAAGTTTTCATCAGCCAGTCTAAAAAACTTTGGATATTATCCTAAGGATGGTGGGAAACCTTTGAATTATTTATATGGAGGCCGAATAGCATCAGATTTGTGATTTATAAAACATCTTTTATATGTATGACAGATGGGAAAAAAGTTGGTCTAAAGATAGGAGAAATTTAGTATTGCAAAATTATTTAAAAATAATAAACAAATATTTCTCTGTAAAGTTAGGATAATAAATATATACAAGAGATAAAAAGTACAAGTCATATGTAATCTTATCATTTGTAGCAATCCCCTATTTGTATATATTTAATCGTTTTGCAATTTTCCTGTGTGTACATACACAGACTTGTGTGCCATGTGTAAGTTAAGTACACACTTAAAGGTTTAAGTTGGAATATATTACACTCTACTGGGAGTTGTATGGCCTGAAAAAAGATAACAAAAATGTCTAAAATTTTAAAAAGTGAAAGTATGAGAGTTTCAACTGTTAGGTTCAGTAAAAGTAACAAATACAGGAACCTGCTGTATCTGTCAATTTGCATTTTTCCATGCTTTTTAATTTCCTGCATTACCATGGTCCACAGATGGATTCATGTGGGTGTTTGTTATGTTTGGTCATACAATAACCACTTCCTAGATGTCTACTGTCCCAGTCTTTCTAAGTGTAGAGAGACGAACTGGATGTGGTCCCTGCCCTCAGGAGCTTACAACCTACTGAGAAAGAAACATCCATAGAATGACACTACAGTATGGTCTGCTATAGAATAGGGGTACTCTGGGTCCTACAGAAGGGAGAACACTAACCTTGTCTTGTGTGGGTATTCATGCATATGTGGATTGTTTATTGGAATGACTTTTCAGAGATGCTCATATTTCAATTGAATTTGAAGGATCTCAGTAACACTCAGTGAGGCAAGAGAAGTGCTTCAGCATACTCCAAAACCACTCTCTTGGACAGTAACCACCCCGACTGTCACCTTAATGCATGAAACAGCATGCTCTGGCAATATCATGCCCATCATAAAAGATAAAGAACAAGAAAGTAGTAACACTGCTCGAACAATATTTACATGTACCAATTCCTAATTCTAATAAGTCTCTCAAGTCTGTTTCCTCCTCTCCTGTGTCAGTACTTATCTCTCTGAAGGAAAACAGCCTCCTTGTACACTGGTCGGGCCTCCCTTCAATGCGTCCCTTCCCCTGTAACCTTAAAATTGTGAAAACGTGCTAGTGATGCTCCTTTCCTGAAAACGTCAAGTTATTTTCTATTGCCTACTGGATTCCTACATCTAATTACGTGAGGGTCTAACTTGGTGATGTTTAACATATTCATACTGTTACTTAATATTTGTCCTTAGATCAACTTAAGACTAATGTACTTTCTACTTTATTAAATCAAGTCCTATGCAGCCTTCGGTTTGATGAACTAATCCATATTTCTTTTTATCTGATACATTCAAATACACAACAAATGAACTTTTAAATGTGTGTGGGAGCACAACATAACTACCACTGGTCCCATGTCCCCCATTTTGAGAGCCAGTGGGCCTGTGGAAACACATTCAAATTTCTAGAATTACAGTTGATTCTTCAAATCTTCCTCAGAATGCTGTAGCATACTTTGCTTGAACCTCCTTTATCCTAGACCATCTGTATCCAGCTGTGATAAACTCTTCATACTGAAAGACCCCATTCCACTCTTACAGAGACACGCGTCTTTCCCAGACTAAGTCCTTTCTGTCCAGTGGCTCCTCTCTACCCTTCTTTGCTTGGCAAACTCTTTACCGGTACTTCAAGGCCTCTCTGTTATGTCACCTCCTCACAAAAGATTTCCATAACCCTCTCCTCTGATTAGCCACTCTTTCCCCTACCAACCACAATGCTTTGTACCTGTTTCTGTTCTCCTACGATTTTCTACTCTATAGTACCTGACAATTGTGGTCACCTAGCTCCCCTAAGCCCAGTGAGGGTTCAGGACTTGTATTCAATTGTACCTTCTTGCATTTCATGTGCGCTCAGGTCCCAGAGGGCATCTAGTAACCTGGGTCCCTTTGAAGAAGCTGAAATGAAATAAAACCCAAATAATTGTCTAGATCCAAATGGCTTCAAGTAAGGACATAGTTTTTATACAGAATCATCTAATTTAGAAAAAGATACATTAACTATAATTTTGACAGACATAATTAACTATGGTTATAATAGTTAAGCTAATTTGGTATTGGCAACTACTTTATAGCAGACACGCTCTGATACAAAAATCCAAATGGCTCATTTGGGTTTCTTCCAGGACGAACAATTATACCTTAAAGCAATCTTTTCCTTGCCACAGTTAGAAAATCAAGAACAAAAATATACATCAGAACTAGGGAACCATGGGTGAAAGAACATGGGCTTTCAAGTCAGAAGTCTGTATACTAAAACTCTACCTCAACTATCTCTAACCTATTTGACTTCAGATATTTGCTTAAAATATCCAGTTTAGTTTCTTCTTCTAGAGAAATAGTGGAAATAATAGCATATAAGACTCTCAGACAGTGTCGCAAAGTGCTTATGATTCTTGGACATTATGTGGGCTCAATAAATAGGAGTCATTATTGTCATCTAATTAGATGATTACAATTGAGGTAATCTGCTACACACGGACAGCAAACTCATTTCTTAAGAAATTATGTTTATGGCACTTTGCTTTCTAATTGACAAATACAAGTTGTGGCAAAAATTAGCCACAAACAAAACATCTACAAGACAAAAGTTTCTCCTTATATTTAAATTAAACTCACACCTGGAACATGCCACCACACTTCTTTGTGTTCTCCAAGAATTGATCTCAAATCAGGTTCCCCTAGGATGAGAAGGAAAATCACCCAGTCTTAATTTTTTGTCTTTAATTTTATTCAATACAGAATAAAAGTCAAACTTTGTTTATTCTTCAGCCTCTCATGTTACTATGATCTCCCAATACTGTCCTAGTATTAGCTCCCAATATGTCCTGCTGATACCTCTATATAATCACATGCCTCTGTGTCATACACTCCACCCTTTTCCATCCCCCACTTCTTAATCTCCAAGTCCTGCATCCTCAGGAAGCCTTTTCTTCCTGTTTTGCTCCTTTTGAATCACCTTTATTCCACTGGAGTCCAACTTAAAGGTAACCTCCTCTGAAAAGCATACTAGGATTCTTCTAAGCGAAGAGTAAGTTTCAAGACCTCAGGAAGTCCTGAGTTAGACTAGAACTTTTACAAAACAGCCTCTCAATCCTATCTATATGCCCTTCCACTAAACCCTGAACACTTTTTGCACACATTTGTAATATATAATAATTAATGCAATGTGTTTCACACTGTATACTGTGTTTTGTAGATGGTGTGCCCATTATGTGTCTACCATATTGGTGTTAATCAGACTTTGCTGGAAACTCTTAAAATGCTCCAGGTTTTTAAATGGTCCAATTTTTCTTCTACTCTCACCAGCACACTGTACTGGACCTCAATTATGTATTTCTCAAAAGTAAGATTCCTTTTTTCTGCTTCTTATCCATTCTGGAAATTAAAGAACCCCTTTTCCACTCCAACGACTAGATGAAAAGGGCCAATAAAAAGAGATGAGGGGAGAGAGAGAGAGAGAGAGAGAGAGAGAGAGAGAGAGAGAGAAAACGAGCACCCCATTATCAGGAGAAAAAAATTGACAGGAAATCAAGCCCTGGGTATAGCAAGGAATTTCCACTCGCCCAGAGGGAACTGGGGGGGGGGGGGTGCAGGGGGGTGGGGGGGGTGTTTGTGTGTGTATGTACTTGCAGTGGTAGGTGCTTAGACCTTTACGACAAATTAAGGGAGAGAGAGGGGAAAAAACAGGGCACCCAACTCCTGCATGAAGGAGAATCCAGATGCCACTTACTGGAGACTCTCATCCTATGAAGGAACACATGCTGGGTGGTGGGGAGAGGGGCGGGTGGTGATAGAAAAAAAAACAAAAACAACAAAAGAGTTTGGGGGGGGCGTGCTTGTGTTCTGGATGCTCAGGCAACTGGTGCCCACTCCCTAACTCCCAGTCAAGACACCGCCACCCCTGAAGAAGCGGGCTGGGCGGAGTTAGGCGCCAAAGACGGCGGCCCCGGAAGCACCCTCCTCCCTAGACCCCCTCAGTCCCACAGTCCCCAGCCACTGCCATTCAGGCTTTCTGCCTCGCTGACCTCCAGCTCCCCGGCTACCGAAGCGCTACTCCTTAAACAGCCGCGGAAAATCGGGCCGACACGGAAGTTCCTGGACCCGGAGTGCCCTCGGGGTGCTGTGTGTCCCACAACTGTCTTCCGAACTGTGCACTTTCTACTAGATGGCCTAGGCCAGGCAATGGGGCCCAATAGCTGCACTCTAACCTACAGAGTGACTATTGAGGCCTTTCCCATTGGCTACAGCATCAGGGAACCGCGGGTCCTAAGCGTGTGTCCTCATGGGAAATGTAGTTTAGAAATTGTTCTTCCTCAGAACTATCCAATATTTGCTTTGGTAGAGGTACTCAAGGGATGCTAGAGGATTCTGGGAGTTGAAGTCAGAATACTTTCTTTCTAGATACCCACAATTCCTCTCACACCAAGCTTCCGAAAATCCCTCGAGTTCAAATACAGGAGAGTATTATGGGTATTGTAGTTTAGCAAGGCCCCTCAAACAAACTTAGGTATAAAGAGTTGTAGAGGCAGATTAAGGTTCTAGATTCTTTTGAATACTATAAAAATATTTATGTTTTGAGAAACACGTTTACATTGTATTATATTTTGACATTTTTGTCTTGAAGTCTAAGTATGTTTTTTTTTTCTTTTCTTTTCTTTTGTTTGGTTTGGCAGAATGTTACTATCTAGCCTCGAAGTGGCATTGAGTTAAGAACCCTACTGCCTAAGCCACTTCAGATACATAATTAAATATCTGTTTTGTTAAGGTTAAAACTTTAATTAAAAATATGCCTTGTAAAAGTTGGCCCTTTATTAGAGTCATTAGAAAACTAAGTACTTCTAATTGGGAACTATATTTCCCCTTAGAACTTGTCATATTTAAATATAGAAATGTGATGTGGTAGATCCCAAAAGAAATCTACTAAACAAATAGGCAGTAAAGCTGTATTCTTGCAGTGAAGACTGATGGCTGTGCCATATACCGATATAATGCTATAGCTCATAACAGATACATAATACAACTAGAATAGTAAGTAACTTTATATATCTTTAAGAAAACATCTTTTAAATAAAACTATGTGATAAGAAACCGGAAAATAAATGGGTGGATAAATACTGATAGACCCAACTTCATAAAAAACACATTAGATCTAAAAGCACATACTAATGCCAACACATCTAAAGTGGGTGACCTCAATACCCCACTCCCACCAATAGGCAGGTCATCTGGATGAAAACTAAACAGAGAAATTCTAGAGCTTACACAATATCAAAAATCAAATAGACTGAACAGACGTCTACAGAAAATTGCACTCAGACACTAAAGAGTAAATATTCTTTTCATCAACCCATGGAATTTCTCCAAAATTAACATGTTAGGACACAAACCAAGGCTGAACAAACAAAGAAAAGAAACTTTGAAATAATATCCTGCATTTTGTTGAATCACCTTGGAATGAGGCTAGATATCAACAGCAATAGAAACTATAGGAAATAAACAAACTCAAAGAAACAAACACACTACTGGATGATAATTGGGTCCAAAATGTCAAAGAGAAAAATTTTAAATTCTTAGAGTTGATAGAAAAGGAAAACACAGCACATCAAAATAAATAGCACACGATGAAGGCCGGGCTAAGCAGAAGTTTTATAGCACTAAACGCCTACATTAAAAGCAAAAGAAAACTGAGAGCCAGGAGTGGTGATGCACTTCTTTCCCAGTACTAAGGATTTAGAGGCAGGCAAGCCTCTCTGAATTCAAGGTTTGATTGGTTTACACAAAGAGTTCCAATCCAGTCAAGAATACATAGTGAGACTGTGTTTCAAAACAAACAAACAAACAAACAAACAAACCTTAGGGGTTTGTAAATTAATCAAAAGAAAGAGAAAGTTGATCCAAATTAATAAAATTGAGATGAAAGGGGAGACATTACAACAGACAATGAGGAAACTCAGAGAATCATGAGGAATTACAAATTCAAATTTCACTAAAAAGAAAAATCTAAAAGAAGTGGATTAACTTCTAGATACATATGACTTACCAAACTTGAGCTAAGATGAAGTAATGTAAAGAGACACATAGCAACCAATGACATATAAAGCATGAATAATAAATCTCCCAGATAAAATATTCCCAAGACCAGATGGATTCAGCCCAGAATACTACCTGTCCATTAAAGAAGAACTAATATCAATACTCCTTTCCATCATTCCTTAAAATAGGAAAGGAAAGAACCTTTGCAAATTATTTTTATAAAATCAGTATTACCCTTATACTAAAAATGGATAAATAAATCCAGACCAATCTCCCTGATGAACATAGATGAAAATACTCAATAAGATACTTAAATAGCTGCCCAGCAAAAGATTATACAGGAATATGGATCAGGTGTATGCTCAGTGATTCATTGGTTAGATCTCATTTGTCTCTTTATATTACTTACTTCATCTTAGCTCAAGCTTGGTAAGTCATATATATATAGAAGTTTACCCACTTAGTTTAGATTTTTCCTTTTAGTGGAATATGAATTCGTGAAACTCAAGGGCACATGAAAAAGTTCATTCACTACCACCCAGCTGGCCTTATCCCAGTGATACAGAGATGTTTCAACATATGTAAATCAGTAAATGTAACCTATGACCTAAGTAGACTCAAGGGTAGTAACCACATAATTTTCTCATTAGATACAGAACCTCTCATAATGCCTCAACTCCTTATACTGTCACTTTGGAGAAATCACACTTTTACATTTGGATGTTTAGATAGATGGCTAGTTACACCAAAGCCAAAGGAGTGCCCAGGAGTTTTAAAACCACAACTAATATTTTCTCTATGGACAACATGCGTTTGTGACCAGGATTTCAACTGTGAATATGAATAGTATTGGAGGTGAATATTTGGCTGGGTTTAATTTGTGATTTTTGAATTTAGTCAGTGTTAGGATCTTACCTCCATTAGGAATTGTGTTTCAGTGACTAGTATTGGTCTTCATTTAGTGGACAAATTATGACTCTGTAACTATGATCTCTGCTATTATTAGATTTTGTCTCTAAGTTGGTTTCTTGTTCTATTGCTCTGATAAAATATTACGACAAAAGCAACTCAGAGGAGAAAGGATTCGTTTTGGCTCATCATTCAAGGTATACTCCATTATGACAGGCAAAGTCAAAACATCAGCATCTCAAAGAAACTGGTCATATCACATTAACAACAGGAAGCAGAGATAAGTACAAGCTACTCATTCCCCTTTCTCCACTTATGTATACTACACAATCCTAGCCAGAGAATAGTGCCACCCATAGTGGACAGGCATTCCCACCTCAAGTAACATAATCAAGATAATCCCTCAAAGCATGCCTAGAAATACATTCTGTCAAGTTGACAATTCTAAACATCACAGTCCTATAGACTAGAGTCTGAAGGTAGAGGTTCAACTTTGACCTTTTCTAGAGATTCTGTTACTGAGTGCTAGAGGTTATGCTATCTGTTTAAATTTTCACAAAAATTTAGGCGTTAGCAATAATTAGGGTAAGGTTTAAGAAGACTAAATGCTAAAGGAGTCAGAACTTTATTTCAGAACATGTCAGTCTATGAATAAGGAATAAGAATTTAAAACTCACAGGATCCAGCTTGAATTCAAGTTAAGAAGTTTCACTATCATCAGGCTTGGGGATCAGCCTACTGACTTGATTAGAACTCAGAAAGTCTATGCCCTTTTGTCTGTTGGAAACTGATGGTCTCATGAGTGTAGCAGGAATGTAGATATCAGTATTAAACTTCAGTCTGTGCTGATGGCTGTCTTGAGTGTTTCTATCCCCAATTTAGGGGTAAGTTTGTAGCCAGATGGATTGTTTAATCTTTAGTTAGTGCCTGAACTTGTCTGTGGCCACAAATAAGGCGAACTTTATTTATTGGCTTAAAACTCTATGATGAATATAGTAGTCTTGACCACTTCAATACTGTGAAGCGGGTTTTGATTTAGCTCAGTAGTGTTAGGATTCATTCTATAGTTAAGATTGGAGGTTGGTTTTTTGGTCACTAACTGGCCATGGTTTAAAGGCTTTGTCTTGGGTCAGTGATAGCGTTCAGTTCTTTACTATGGTGAATTTAGTCTGTGCTTAGATACAGGTTTTAATCTGTTGGTAGATTTCAGGCTAAGAATATGAGATATGTTTGTTCTATCTTTGTCAGATTTGTCCTTAATTTACATTTGAAAGTTTAGTCCGGTCCAGTTCTGGCTACTAGGAATTTCTCCTATGTCTAGGGTCAAGTTTAAACCTGTGGTTTGTTGGAGTTTGGATCTATTCTGGAACTAATATTTAACCAGAAATATGGTTCACTCTATCCTAAAGATACAAGATTGCTCATTAGCTATTTGACTGAGTGTGTGTGTGTGTGTGTGTGTGTGTGTGTGTGTGTGTGTGTCCCCAGGAGAGGGGGGTAGATTTACTTTCAGTTTCAAAAATTAGATTGCGTATTAAGCTTATAAATTCAGTCTATAATAAGAATTGCAGATTCACTCTGGTTAAAAGTTGAGATCTAATCGAAGCCCAGTTTGAGTCTTTAATGTTTAGGAATGAAATCAGTGGCTATTGATAGGCCTCAGTCTATCCCAGATAGATTATTCCATGGTTAGATTTATTAGCCCATTCCTAGATTTGAATTTAGTCTTTAAATAAGGTTAACTCTCAGTATGTGGCCATATTCAAGCTTCTGTCTATCCATTTAAGTCATCTCCATAGTCAGAATAAACCTCAGGTTTTATAGAAGATTGGGTTGCACTTCTTGGCCATAATCATAGCAATCTTAGGCCAAGTTTAGAGTTTGGTTTCTGTACATGTTTTCGTCTCTGTCTGAGTCCAAGTTTAGTAGTCACTCTCCTGCCAGTGTTGGAGTTATGTTCTGGTTAGTGCTAAGTCTGTGGAAATTGTAGCTGGTTTAGTTTCCAAGATCAGATTTCAGGTTGTGACTGAGTTAGAAAGTCAGTCTGTGCTGAGGGTTATAGCTCACAGTACCATGCTGAGCCCTGATTTTGTGTGTGTGTGTGTGCGTGTGTGCGCGCATGCATGCACATGTAGCATGTGTGTGTGCACACATGTATGTGTGTATGTGTGTACGCATGCGTGTGTGCTAATGGGAAATACTAACTATATTCCAGGAGTAGGTCAATCTGTAGCATAGGCTACAGCCTGGATTCTTATTTAGGAGTCATGGTTAGGTTACAATAGAGGCCAGGATTAGATATTTTGTCTGGACCAGCTATAGGTATTTATAATTGGGCCACAATTTGGAAGTTAGTACGTAATTAGCTCTTAGGGACTCAATTTTCTCAGGGTTAAGAATTTGGAGTGTGACCAGAAAGAGATCAGTTTAAGTCTAGAGTTAAGGTTTCTATATTTGGCCAGGTCAAGAGATTGGTCCAAAATTAAGTTAAATTTCTAAATTCAGAGTTAGAAGTCTACATATAGAATGCAGGCCAGATGTGGTCCCACCCACAATGGATGGGACCTCCCCATCAATCACTAATTAAGCCAATGCCTTACAGGCTTGTCTGCAGCCTGATCTTATGAAGGCATTTTCTTGAATTGAGGTTCTGGCCTCTGAGTTGACTTTGGCTTGTGTCAAGTTGGCATAGACTATCCAATACAGCATGCATGCTTATTTTCTTTCTTGTTTGATTGTTCTTTTGAGAGACGAGATTTCAACCAGGCTAGCCTTGAAATCATAATCCTCTTGTCTTGCTCCCAAGTGCCGTGGTTACATGTGCATAACCCACACTCTTGGCTCGTATTTTCACTCTCCTTCTCCCATTTTAGCTTCATGACATTTATGGGAGTGGTATTATCTCCACTGTACAAATAAGAAAACCCTCTAATCTGGTTAAGAAGCTTAAAGGTGTTGACATAGGACCAGATTGAAAATCCAGTGTTATTCAGACTCCAAGCCTCTATGTCTTTGTATGATATTATTTCATCTGTACTATATATGTGAGATTTACATCTTACTTTGACTTTATTGTGTCTTATTTTATTTTTCACAACTCTGAAAATGTAGTCTCTATTATTATTATTATCATTATCTCCTTTATCCAACTGGGAAAACATGTTCAGAGAGAAAGTATTTGTAATGTCACACAGTTTATAAGTAGCAAAGCAAAGATTAAAAGTCAAATAGAACCAGCTCACTGTTGAAGCCTTTTCATAATTTATTGCCAGAAATGATCTTTGATAGACATCGGAACTTGACCCAGAGTGAATCATGGAAGACTTTAGTGGTAAGCAGCCTTGTGCCATTTGCCGCTGTGGTTTGAACCAAGAAGAGATAGAAAAGCCGAACAAAAGGGTTGGCATCATAATCTTCCCGGTAGTGTGTGTAGTTGGGCGGGACATCAGTGTGGTGAGGATTTGACAGTGTGGAAAGGAGGGTAATCGAACATTCCAGAGAAAGCACATAGCCCAGTGCTTCTCAACCTTCCTAATGCTGCAACTCTTTACTACAGTTCCTCAGGTTGTGGTGATCTCCAACCATAAAATTATTTTCATTGCTACTTCATAACTGTAATTTTGCTACTTTTATGAATCACACTGTAAATATCTGTTTTCTGGTCGTCTTGGGTGGCTCTTGTAAAAAAAGGGTAGTCATACCCCAAAGGGGGCAAGACCCACAGGTTAAGAAACACTGATATAACATGTTGATAAACACGGGCAGAGGGCAAGAGGTGTGCAAGGTGCACCAGTCAAGTTGTATCAGCAGTCACGGACAGTGAAGAACACCACTGACGCAGCTCACGAGGACAAAGGCCACTGTACTGTAGCCCTCCTGTCTCACCACACAACTGTGCTGGGTGCGTACTCTGAGTGTGTGGTGGTAAGTAATGAAGTCGTGGGAAACTCTTAATGCCTCGGGGGTTACAAGGACGAGGAATTGCAGTTGCAACTATCACCTCATTTTTTTTTTTTGAGATAGATTTGAAGAGTCTAGAAAGCTAAAAGATGGAAAGACTTCCAGACAGCAGGAGAGTCAGGGTAGGATCAGAAAAACAGCCTGCTTCGAGCCTGCGTGCTCTCCTTATGTCTTGCACAGCTCTGATCACAGTGTAACCAGAGCCTGGAGTTGTGGATTGGAGACCAAGAGACTCTGTTTTGCAGTGAAGGTGCTGATTTTAGGCCTACTAAATAATATGCGAGTCGACTAAAAATCATACCCTTTGTCTTTGCTGAACCTAAAGCCTCTGCTAACATCAGATCCATGAGCAAGACCCCTCCTTTGTCTGGGTTGAAGTGAGTTCCTTTTCTGTCAAATGATGGTTTGCCATTCAGAACTTTAAATGTTTCGTGTTTCCCATTGTCCTGAAACAACAACCAACAAGTGGCAGAAAGCAGTACATGACACCGAGTGACAGAGTGAGGCACCAAACACTCTAGCCAGTCAGGAAAGCTCTAGAAAGACACAATGGCTTAAGCTACAGGCAAGAAGGGAGTGGGAGATAGGCTAGGGCAGTAGTTTGTGACCTACATTTTGATATGAAGACCTTTTCAGAGGAGTAGCATATTAGATATCCTGTACATCAAAGATATTTGTGTTACAATTCATAAAAGTAGCAAAATTACAGTTATGAAGTATCGACGAACTAATTTTATGGTTGGAGGGAGGTCAGCACAGCGTGAGGAACTGTATTAAAGGGTCACAGCATTAGGAAGGCTGAGAACCGAAGTGGGAGAGGGGATACGGCCTCACGTTTCTTGTTGGAGCTAAAACTTTCTCATTCTGATACTTTTCGTGAGTCAGCCCCTCAAGTAGCACAGGTCGCCTCTCTCAGACACCCCTCTACTCATTCAGTACCCACTGCCTTGCTGGTCATCGGTTTTAGTTAAGAATTTAGCAACAACAACAAAAACAACTCGGTGGGGGCTATCTCCCATCCTGTGGCATTCCAAGAGGAATTCAGTAAGACCTGGAAGTAAAGACAGTGAAGGCCAAGAAAATAACAACTTTCTAAAACGCTCTGCGAGCAGGTCCTTGGTACTGCAAAGACTCCTAATACCGAGAGGGCTGCATGGCTGTTGGCGGAGGAAGGACAGCGTTTGCAACAAGCCAGGCACTGCTACAAGTGCTGTACAGGCGATACCCCATTTCTTTATAATAATCTTACCTGGCTGGAACGATGGAGCTCTCCATCGTACGGTAGAAATGGAGACATGTGAAACAGTCTGCATTACCCTTTTCCTCAGAATTCTCCCAGCCTACCTGGAGTCTTTCTGATGACGAATCCCATGTGTATGGATAGTACTTCATTCCAAAAAAAGTTTCTTGTGTATCAGATAAAAATTTTATTCCAGTATTTTGAGGATGCCAAAGTCAGGCACCCTACAAATCTAGATAACAAGGGGTAGCTGATTTTCTTTCTCTTGGAAGAGTCCTTAAAGGGACCACTAACCCCCCCCCCCCACGCCCCAGAAAGCCAACAGTGAGTGGCTTTAGGGGACAGGGAAGGAGAAGATTGTTAGTAGTGCGGGTAAACTAGATGGATGCTAGGAAGTACAGTTTAAGAGATTTAAGGAAAATGTAGGCACCCTTTGAAAGCATTCATGGGGAGGGTTGTTTGTTTTAAAACAAAGGCCTCTCTGACCCCATGAACACCAAAAGGAAGCATCAAGGATGAAAAATCCAGGAAGGATAGCAACCTAACTTATGGGCTAAGATGATCCACGCAGTGAAACATAAGTTCAGGCGCATTTTAAACAAAACTCCTCAAATATCCTTAGGGAATAAAGTACCATTTATTCCTCCTAATTCAAATCATTCAGTAGAGTCACTTGGAGCTAACTGGCTTGTAACATTCTCTGGCGCCACCTGGTGGACAGCAAAAGGAAGTGAGTCAGGATACAAAAAATTGGGCGTTTAAGTTTGGAGTAGAAGAGGGTATATGAAGTTGAACCAGGGTGGGTGAGCATTTGGTGTTCAGGCACTGAGGATATTTAGTATCAACTAGGTGCTCCAAAAGGCTGGCAAATGTGGAAAATGACCCAAGGAATGTGGAATGTGCCTGATCTACAGCCTCGTCTGTAACAGCATCAGATAGTACACAGTAACTGCTTACACCGTGTCAATATTGTGCTAAGAACTTTCTATGCATTTCTCCCCATTTGAGACTAACAGCTGTTTATTACATATCATTTCCATTTTTCATATATGTAAAGTGAGACTAGGAATCATTCAATAACCTTTGGAGGTATTTAGTAGCAGGCTGTTCAAGGTTTTAATCACTACGCTGTAAATTATAGCTGCTGTCCATCACACTTGTGATGACACAGTGGAATGTGAAATACCAAGAAGGTGTCTTGAGTATTTTGAGTCTGAGTCAAGGAGGCTGCGGTGCCAGTGGAGGAAAAGGAAGGGAGAGGTATTATACAGACCATTGCCTTGGAAATCTCTACCTTCAAACATTTGACCAAAGAAAAGGTGATCCAGTGTAGAGCCGACTAGTTCTACAGCCAGGAGGTGTTATTTAGTTATCTGCTCTACCCAGGGCTTGAGTGACAAAGGGCATCACAGCCCACAGCACTGGACCACTACGTTAGCATTGCTATATCACCTCAAACTACGTCAAGTCCTTAGGTGGGAGAGTACATTGGTATACATTTTAGAACACGCTGCTTCATAGGAAGCAAAAAGCCAAGTGCTGTGTACTGACCAACTGGAGAAATCGGGAAGAGCTTGGTTCAAAGGAGCAGGGGCAAAGGCAATCAGTCGGTATTGAGCACCTGATGAATGCCTGCTAGCTATTAAGTTAAGTGTTTAAGAGAAGTCTTGCGGGACTGTCCTAGATTCTGAGGCAGATTGTGCAAGTAGTGCCATTGTAGAAGATGAATGGAGACAAGCAACGCTAGGCAACTTTTCTCTCCAGTCACAAAGCTAATCAGTAGGACCTCAAAACCTGGGGTGTTTTCCAAATGACGTAAGGCACTTTTTATTGTGGAAAATGTTGAGTGAAGTGAGAAGTGAGGATAATAAGATAATGAAAGCTCTTTACTCATCATCAAGATGTAATTATTCCACACGCAGAGTCCATCTTATCTGATGATGTGTCTTTCCATCGCTCCTCTCCCACCTAAATGGATTATTTTAAGTAAATCCCATACTTGATTCAGAAAGCATTTCTAAAAATTGCAGAATTGTAAAAGAACAATTGTTTTTTACCAGATTTGCAAAATTACTTCCAATAAATTTATATTACTATACATTTTCTATTAAAACTTCTCTATTATCTCATATAATTCCTCTTTTCTTATTTCTTGATATGTATGATATATGTGGAAAATGTATACATTTCATATATAGCCCTTGGCAGATTCATTGCGTGGATATATATCTGTATAACCAAAATATATTCTAATATGGTCATATCCAGTTTTCATCCCTACCTGCGTGTATGAAACGTTAAATGGTTCCTTGTTCATAGTGCCATTTCTTGTTTTATTGGATATTTTCTTTATTTATATTTCAAATGTTATCCCCTTTTTCAGTTTCCCCTTCAGAAACCCCCTATCCCATCCCTCCTCCCCTGCTTCTATGAGGGTGCTGCCCACACACCCACCGACTCCCACCTTACCACCTTGGCATTCCCCTACACTGGGGCATTGAACATACACAGGACCAAGGGCCTATCCTCCCTTTGATGCCTGACAAAGCCATCCTCTGCCTCATAGGCGGCTGGAGCCATGGGAACCTCCATGTGTATTCTTTGGTTGGTGGTTTAGTCCCTGGGAGCCCTAGTGGTCTGGTTGGTTGATATTGTTGTTCTTCCTATGGGGTTGCAAACCCCTTCAGCTCCTTCAGTACTTTCTCTAACTCATCCATTGGGAACCCCACACTCAGTCAAATGGTTGGCTGTGAGCATCCACCTCTGTATATGTCAGGCTCTGGCAGAGCTTCTCAGGAGACAACTATATCAGGCTCCTGCCAGCAAGCACTTCCTGGCATCTGCAATAGTGTATGGGTTTGGTGACTGTATATGGGATGGGTCCCCAGGTGGGGCCGTCTCTGGATGGCCGTTCCTTCAGTCTCTGGTCCACACTTTGTCCCCATATTTCCTCCCGTGAGTATTTTGTTCCACCTTCTTAAAAGGGCTGGAACGTCCACACTTTCATCTTCCTTCTTCTTGAGCTTTATGTGGTCTGTGAATTGTATCTTGGGTATTCCAAACTTTTGAATTAGTAAACACTTATCAGTGAGTGCATACCATGTTTGTTCCTTTGCGACTGAGTTACCTCACTCAGGATGATATTTCCTAGCTCTATCCATTTGCCTAAGAATTTCATGAAGTCATTGTTTTTAATAGCTGAGTAGTACTCCATTGTGTAAATGTATGACATTTTCTGTACCCATTCCTCTGTTGACGGACATCTGGGTTGTTTCCAGCTTCTGGCTATTATAAATATGGCTGCTATGAACATAGTGGAGCATGTGTCCTTGATATATGTTGGAGTGTCTTCTGGGTATATGTTCAGGAGTGGTATAGCTGGGTCCTCAGGTAGTACTACACCCAATTTTCTGAGAAACCACCAAACTGATTTCCAGAGTGGTTGTACCAGCTTGCAATCCCACCAACAATGGAGGAGTGTTCCTCTTTCTCCACATTCTGGCCAGCATCTGCTATCACCTGAGTTTTTGATCTTGGCCATTCTGACTGGTGTGAAGTGGAATCTCAGGACTGTTTTGATGTGCATTTCCCTGATGACTAAGGATGTTGAACATTTTTTTAGGTGCTTCTCAGTTGAGAATTCTCTGTTTAGCTCTGTTCCACATTTTTTGATAGGGTTATTTGGTTCTCTGGAGTCTAACTTCTTGATTTCTTCGTATATATTGGATATTAATCAGATGTAGGGTTGGTAAAGATCTTTCCCCTATCTGTGAATTGCTATTTTGTCCTATCGACAGTGTTCTTTACCTTACAGAAGGTTTGCCATTTTATGAGGTCCCATTTGTCTATTGTTGGTCTCAGAGCATAAGCCATTGGTGTTCTGTTCAGGAAAATTCCCCCTGTGCCCATGTGTTTCTCTTCCATTAGTCTTAATATATCTGGTTTTATGTGGAGGTCCTTGATCCACTTGGACTTGAGCTTTGTACAGGGAGATAGGAACGGATCAATTTGCACTCTTCTACATGCTGACTGCCAATTGAACCAGCACCATTTTTTGAAAATGCTGTCTTTTTTCCACTGGATGGTTTTAGCACCTTTGTCAAAGATCAAGTGACCATAAGTGTGTGTGTTCATTTCTGGGTCTTCAATTCTATTCCATTGATCTATCTGCCTGTCACTGTACCAATACCATACAGTTTTTATCACTACCGCTCTGTAGTACAGCTTGAGGTCAGGGATGCTGATTCTCCCAGAAGTTCTTTTATTGTTGAGAATAGTTTTAGCTATCCTGGGGGTTTTTGTTGTTCCAAATGAATTTGCAAATTGCTCTTTCTAATTCTATGAAGAATTGACTTAGAATTTTGATGGGGATTGCATTGAATCTGTAGATTGCTTTTGGTAAGCTGGCCATTTTTATTATATTAATCCTGCCAATCTATGGGCATGGGAGATCTTTCCATCTTCTGAGATCTTGTTCGATTTCTTTCTTCAGAGATTTGAAGTTCTTGTCATATAGATCTGTCACTTGCTTGGTTAGAATCACATCAAAGTATTTTATATTATTTGTCACTATTGAGAAGGATGTCGTTTTTCTAATTTCTTTTCTTAGCCTGTTTATCCTTTGAGTAGAGGAAGGCTACTGATTTGTTTCAATTAATTTTATATCCAGACACTTTCCTGAAGTTTTTTAATATCAGGTTTAGGAGTTCTCTGGTGGATTTTTTGGAGTCACTTAAGTATGCGCTCACATCATCTGCAAATAGTGCTATTTTGACTTCTTCTTTTCCAATTTGTATCCCTTTGACCTCCTTTTGTTGTCTAATTGCTCAGGCTAGGACTTTGAGTAATATATTAAATAGGTAGGGAGAGAGTGGGCAGCCTTGTCTAGTCCCTGATTTTAGTGGGATTGCTTCAAGTTTCCTCTCCATTTCTTTTGATAATCGATGGAAAACTCCAACACAATGAGGGAAACTACACCCTAGAAAAAGCAAGAAAGTAATCTTCTTTCAACAAACCCAACAGAAGACAGCCACACAAACATAGTTCTATCTCTAACAACAAACATAACAGGAAGCACCAATCATTTTTCCTTAATATCTCTTAATATCAGTGGACTCAATTCCCTAATAAAAAGACATAGACTAACAGACTGGATATGTCAACAGGACCCAGCATTTTGCTGCATATAGGAAACGCACCTCAGTGACAAAGACAGACGCTATCTCAGAGTAAAAGGCTGGAAAAAATTTCCAAGCAAAGGGTCCCAGGAAACAAGATGGAGTAGCCATTCAAATATCGAATAAAATCGACTTTCAACAAAAAGTTATCAACAAAAGATAAGGAAGGGCACTTCATGCTCATCAAAAGGAAAAAAATCTACCAAGAAGAACTCTCTATTCTGAATATCTGTGCTTCAAATGCAAGGGCACCCACATTCATAAAAGAAACTTTACTAAAGCTCAAAGCACACATTTCACCTCACCCAATAATAGTGAGAGATTTCAACAACACCCCACTTGCAGTAGTGGACAGATCATGGAAACAGAAACTAAACAGAGACTCTACTGGCTGGTTTTGTGTGTCAGCTTGACACAAGCTGGAGTTATCACAGAGAGAGGAGCTTCAGTTGAGGAAATGCCCCCATGAGATCCAGTAAAAGCAATATACAGCAAACCAGTAGCCAACATCAAACTAAATAGAGAGACCCTTGAAGTGCAGTCATTCGTACTGACGTTTTCTTGTTTTAATTGTTGTGGGTGCAGGTAGAGTAGAAGTATCACTTTGTGGCTCACATTTGTCTGGTGTGATGAATAAAGATGTTGAAGAACAACTTTATATATTGATTTGGGATGTGCATCTTAGCTTTGTTCTTATTATCTTTCTATATTTTGGATATATAGCAGATTATATATCTTTTCCAAGATTATCACTGACCTTTTGATCTTTATGTTTTAAAGATTTTAATTTTTCTAGTGAAGGTAAAAGAGTCATAAAAATATACATATTCATGGTGTACTGTGTAATAGTTTATATATATACATGCTATTTAATGCTTAAACCGTGTTGAACATATTTATATTCTCAAATATTTGGCAATTATTTGTTGTGAAAATGTTGAGCATCCTTCCTTCTGTTTTTTGAAATGTTTATACATAACTGCCACATGCTGTCTCTGTACAGTAGTACACCAGAATTTCTTGCTACAACTATAACTTATCATTAATTTTCCTATCCCTGTCCTACTGTGCTCACCCCGCCTCTGAAGACCTCCATTCTATTCTTAGCTTCTACAGAACCAACAATTTTAGGTCCCATAATTCTTGTTTTTCTGTGTCTGGTTAATGTCACTTAGCATAATGCTTCCCTACTTGTATCTATGTTGCTATGATTTTGTCCCCTTTAGCTTGAGAACCAGTAATGCCATATAGTCTATGCTCAAAGTTATAAATCACAGCTTCTGCATTATTTTAATTCTTACATTTTGCTAAACTCCAGTATGTTGACAGTTTTTGATAAGGTTGTTAGACTTTTATAACAATTTTGTGTTTTATGTTTTCTTTTAATTAAAAAATATTTCCAGCTAAAAATAAAGTTGAACTCACCTTTATTTTTAAGTATATGTTTATTTTAATTTCATGTGTACTGGTATTTGTTCTGCATAAATGTCTGTGTATCATGTACATGCAGTGCCTTCATAGTCCAGAAGAGGGCATTATATCATCTGGAATTGAATTACAGACTCTTGTATGCTATATGTATATGCTCAGAATTGAACCTGGGTCCTCTGGTCTTCTTAAGTATTATTTGTTTCCTTGAATAAAATGTAAACATTATTCTATTTTTTCCTAGAATTAGTTGATGTTGGTTTATAATGTGAGCTATTAGTTAATTTTTCTATACAAGGTTCTCTTGGACTAGCATTATTTTTCTACCATTGAGTGGTAGTGGTATCTGTAATAAACATGTGACTGTTACAAGTAGACATGATTCTTAGGCTCTATTTTAATATTCATGTTATCAATATTTAGGATCTTGACTAGTGTCAAGTGGATAGCATGGGAAAGAACTTACACATTTACAAATTTGAGTCTTCTCACAAAATTCAAGTGGATTATGCTACATATTATTTAGCTCTGCTTTTAGTTTCTCTTGCTAATGTTTTTAGTTTTCACTATATAGATCCTATAAAATACTTTTTCAACGTTGATACCTGCTGTTTTCCTCTATATTCAGATCTTATTGAAATTGGAATTGTTTCTAAGATCACTTCTACATTTTCATTGTTATTATACAGAATTGCAACGGATACTTTCATGTTGGCATTTTGTATGTTGATCCATCACAAAATTAGCTTTAGTAGCTTTTTTCTTTAGATTGCTTCAAATTTTCTGTAACTATAACCATAATATGTGCAGTAAACATCTTCCTTTCTAATATATATACATATATATATATATGTATATATATTAGAATATATATATATATATTCCTCTTATTTCATATTGTTATCTCACATTTTTTTTCTGACTGAGATTACAATTCTTAACAAAAAACAGTGGTAGTAGACACCATTGCTTTTTCCTGATAATAGGAAGAAAGTGTTTCTTCTTCCATCAAAAATTGTCACTTTCTCTCTCTCTGTCTCTCTGTCTCTCTGTCTCTGTCTCTCTGTCTCTGTCTCTGTCTCTCTGTCTCTGTCTCTCTGTCTCTCTCTGTCTCTGTCTCTGTCTCTCTCTCTCTGTTTCTCTGCCTCTCTCTGTCCTCTCTCTCTCTCTCTCTCTGTCTCTCTCCCTCTCCCCATTTGTGAAGTTAAAGAAGTTGTCTTCTCTTCCCAATTGCTCAGATAAGTTTGCCAAATATTACCAAGCATGTTTTCTGCAAATGTTTAGTTTTTATGTAGATTTTCTCTTTTATTCCAAAATATGGAAATTTTACTGCCTCCCCAGTGTTAAAACATTCCTGTCATGGGATAAAGCTCATGTGGCTGTTTGAATGAAAGTGCCTTGTACGGCCTGTGGTTGGTTGGTGCTGCCGTAGTTACTGCTCCAATGCCATAACTATCTGCCTGCTGCTGTGCTCCCCACCATGATAGTTATGGACCCTAACCCTCTGGAGCTGTGAGCCATAAACTAAATGCTTTCTTTTATAAGTTGATTTGGTGTGGTTCTTTGTCACAGCATTAAAAAATGTAAGTAAGTAAGATACTCCACTTCATATATGCATATATATATATATATATTTCACACATGTATGCAAAGTGTTTATAAATATCCACCACCTACCCCCTTAAACTTCTCCAAGACCTTGTCACATTTCACTCCTAAATTCACATCCTCTTTTTCTTTCTTAATAAACCACTGATTTCAATTAGAGCTTTCCATAGCGCTTGGGAATAGTACCACCTATTGCATCACGGGGTGCCACTCCCCCTGATATTTTTTATAAACTAGGTTCAAATTCTTAAACTTTGCTAAGAATAATGATCTAATATTCTCTTTCCTTACATGATCTTTTTTGTTGTTGCTGCTTTTTTTGAAGTCAGTTCCTATTTAGTGCAGGCTGATCTCAACCCCCCCATTTTTCTATTTATAAAGACCCTTTCCCATGGGTCACATATTAGATATCCTGCATACCAGATATTAACATTGTGATTCATAACAGTAGCAAAATTACAGTTATGAAGTAGCAATGAAAATACTGTTATGCTTGGGAGTTACCACAACATGAGGAACTGTAGTAAAGGTTTGCAACATTACAAAAGTTGAGACTATTAGTATAACACTGACGTTTAATGTTAATTGGAAAATGTTACTTTCTCCTCTGACTTTGGAGAGAATAAGTGTTAAAAGTATATTTCTTTTATCATGTGAATAACCATAGAATTCAACATAAAATTAAATTTACTTACAAAGCCATCTGAAACTGAATTTTTTTTCTTGTGGAAACCATTTTAATAACAAAATTACTTAATAGAAAAGACTAAACATATTTCTCATTTCTTCTAATATCATTATTAGTGAGTAATGTTTCTTGAAGAATATTTCCATTTTAACTAAATTATATTCATTAAATAGTTTTTCATAGTATTCTCCATTTCCGGTAATGTTTTAAAATTCCTGTGTAGCAGTCTACCATGTGACTATAGCATTTGTCCTGTCTGCCTACTGTTAATATGTTAATGGAATTTTTTGTTTTCCTTTTGAGGCTCTTAGGAGTAAAACAACTGAGATAATTCTTGTATATATACTTTTTATACACACTGTGGTGGTTTGACTATGCTTGGCCCATGGGAAGTGGCACTATTAGGAAGTGTGGCCTTTTGGAGTAGGTGTGGCCTTGTTGGAGGAAGTGTGTCACTGTGGGGGTGAGCTTTGAGGGCTCCTAGAGCTCAAACTCTGACCACCAAGGAAGAGAGTCTTCTCCTGGCTGCCTTCTGATCCAGCACCATGTCTGCCTAGATGCTGCCATGCTTTCTGTCTTGATGATAATGGACTGAACCTCTCAACCTGTAAGCCAGCCCCAATAAAATATTGTCCATTATTAAAGTTGCCTTGGTCATGATGTCTTTTCACAGCAATAAAACCCAAACTAAGGCACACATATTCATTTCTTTTTTTAAAAACTTACTTATTCTTTCATCAGTTTGTACAGATGTTAGTTGACTATTATATTACATCTTATCCTCTTACTAGAGTCCTCCTCTTTCCCAAGTTTCCCTTAAATTTCTCTCTCTCTCTCTCTCTCTCTCTCTCTCTCTCTCTCTCTCTCTCTCTCTCTGTGTGTGTGTGTGTGTGTGTGTGCGTGTGTGTGTGTGCCTCCAAAATTAATTAGGGTTGGCTACATGAACATAGGTGGGTGGTTATTTATTTGAAAGAGGGCAATATACACGCACTCACTTTTCTTGGAAAATATCTTAGAAGTAGACTTACTACATCATGGTATAGGCTTATTTTAGAGCATTTTATGAAATGATTTTTTGAAGTGGATGAAATAACTTTTACTCACACCAACAATATATTAAAGTTCTAGCTGTTTCACTTCCATGATGACACTTGCTATGGTAATTTCTCATAATTGGAACAATTTTTAATGTTTATATTTATTTTTGAAAACTTGGGTCAATATATTTTGGTAATATTGTTTCCCTGTCCTCAACTACTCACAGGTCCCTCCACCTCTGTACCCACCTAACTTCATGTTCTCTTGTCACCTTTAAACAAACCAAATCAAAACAACAACAACAAAAAGCACATACAAGCAAAAAAACATGGCGTCTGATTTGTGTTTTCCAAGTACTCCTGGGTACGGGGCATGCTCTGAATTGTTGTTGATATAGCCAGTGTCACTTCAGTGAAGGAAATTGATTTTTCCCTCTCTTATAGATTCAATTGCAAATAGCTTCTTGGCTAGGAGTGGGATGTTGTGTTCATATCCCCTCCTCCCATTGCCTGGCTTGAGTCTGCACAGGTCTTGTTCATGTTGTCATAGTCTTTGGGAGTTTATGTGTGTATCAGCCTTGTGTCTTGAAGAAGCAGTCTCCTTGATGTTGTCTACCACCTTTGTCTCCTACAGGAATCCTTGACACGATGTATTGCATCACCTTTAACTATAAGGAAAAAAAAGTTCTTCCTCTGTTAAAGTGATTCTTGTCAGGTATTTGGTCACAGATACATGAGAGTAACTCTTATAGACGCTCTTATCAAAACTGAATGAAACAGATAAAGTCTCATGATGTTGTGAATATTTAGAATCTGAATATTTCATACAGTACTGGTACAAATTCACATATTCTCTAGGAAATTCACTTATCTTTCATGTCCAGAATAGAACAGAGTACTGCATTTTTCTATGTATAAGTATCACAAAGGGCCCCCATTTGGTTATCTAATACCACCTGGTCAGTCCTGAGATAATTTCATACAGGTAACATTATATGGACTGAGCAAGTTGCATTTATATACTTAGGAATATATATATATATTTACACACACACATATATATATATTTATATATATAAACATATATACATATATTTATATATATATAAAAACATATGTGTGTATGTGTGTGTGTAACATCATTAAAGAAGAAGAGACCATGAAATTGAGAGACAGCAAGGGGGGTGAATGAGAGGGAATAGAGGAAGGAAAATGAAAAGGAAGAAATGAGGTAATTATATAATAATTTCAAATAATAAAAATGTTACTAATTATTGTATAAAATCATGTCCATGTCCATGTCACTATCCTAATTATTCTGCTTTCAATACTTCTTTAACATAATACCAGTGGGGGAAACTGGGGAAAGGGTACACAGAATTCTTCATTATTACTCATTATACATCCACATGAAAGTACATTTATCTCAAAATGAGAAGTTAATAACAATGCTCTTGGGAGCACAGGAGAAAGCTTCATGAAACTCCTACTTCTGAGAAACTGTCAAGTCCAAGTGAGAAGAACAGATTAGAGACTTGCTGAAAGGAAGAAGGGTGTACTAGGGAGAGCTTTAAGCTGCAAAAGAACAAAAACAGAATAATAACTTAAAAAAACCAGATAAACATCAATAGGGTCATCACCATCAGCACGACCCCAAATACTCCATTTTTATGGCACCAAAAAAAAAGTTCATTCTTAAATCAAGAAACCAATCAGACTCTACATCCTTTGATTTATCATTTTAGACAGCATCAACTTCACTTCTTTTCAATTTTTCATTTATGTTTTGGTCATATTAATTTCCTTCTTCCAACTCTTCTTACATCTTCCCTCAACTTCGTGTTCATTTTATGTCTTAAAGAGAGATCCTCTTGGTTAGGGGTAGGCCATTGTGTCTACTTCTTAGGACTGGAATTCTGTGTGGTTTGAATCTGTGCAAGTCTTAAACATGTGGTTAGTCTCTATGATGTTTATGTGTTATTTCTGTTGTGTCTGGAATATACTTTTTCCTTGAAGTTGTCCTTTACCTCTGGCTTTTACAAATCTTTCTGCTTCTTCTGCATAGATTCCAAAGCCTTGAGGGGCCCACTGTTTAAGAGAAATTTGAAGTCTTTCAGATGACCCAGAATCCATATAATGACTTATAACTGTGTGTAACTGCAGTTCCAGGGGTATCCAAATGTCCTGTTTCGGCATCCAAGTACACCAGGAACAAATGTGGGTTATGAAACATCAGTGACATTTGTATAATATTTGTATAATTTTTTCAGGTAAAACATGTGAATTAAAATTAAAATATAGTGTTGTTGAGTCATAGTTTTGCTATGTATCTAAAGCTAGCATTAAACTCATCTTCTATTCTCTAGCCTCAGCTTCTATGTATTGGGATTGCAGACATTTACATGCCCTATTTCTTGAAAAACATATCTTTTCATAGCAACTTTAAATAATATGATTTTATTATTGCATAGTTAATACATGGATATAAAGGATAACAAACACTGAGTCTTAATATTCAGTTAGTAGAAGATTAAGCAAGGAAGAGAGCATTATGAAAGGCACTGGTCCCAAGGTATTCACTGGCACAAAACAAAAACCAGCTTAAATACAACATCAAACTTAATGGAGAGAAACTTGAAGCAATCCCACTAAAAGCAGGGACAAGACAAGGCTACCGACTCTCCTCCTATCTATTCAATATAGTACTTGAAGTTCTAGCCAGAGCAATTAGGCAACAAAAGGATGTCAAAGGGATACAAATTGGAAAGGAGGAAGTTGAGATATCACTATTTGCAGATGATATGATATGCATAAATGACCGAAAAATCCAGAATAGAACTCCTACAGCTGATAAACAACTTCAGCAAAGTGACTGGATACAAAATTAACTCAAACAAATCAGTATCTTTTTTCTACTCAAGGGATAAACAGACTGAGAAAGAAATTAGGGTAATGACATCCTTCACAATAGTCACAAACAATATAAAGTATCTTGGTGTGACACTAACCAAGCAAATAAAAGATCTATAGGGCAAGAACTTCAAGTCTCTGAAGAAAGAAATTGAAGAAGACCTCAGAAGATGAAAAGATCTCCCATGCTCGTGGATTGGCAAGATTAATATAGTAAAAATGGCCATTTGCCGAAAGCAATCTACAGATTCAATGCAAGCCCCACCAAAATTCCAACTCAGTTCTTCATAGGCTTAGAAAGAGCAATTTTCAAATTCATTTGGAATAACAAAAAACCCAGGACAGCAAAAACTATTCTCAACAACAAAAGAACATCTGGGGGAATCAGCATCCCTAACCTCAAGCTGTACTACAGAGCAGTAGTGATAAAAACTGCATGGTATTGGTGCAGAGACAGACAGGTAGATAAATGGAACAGAACCCACACACCTATGGTCACTTAATCTTTGACAAAGGAGCCAAAATTATCCAGTGTAAAAAAGACAGCATGTAGAAAAATGTCAATCAATCCATTCTTATCTCCTTGTACAAAGCTCAAGTCCAAGTGGATCAAGGACCTCCACATAAAACCAGATACACTGAATCTAATAGAAGAGAAAGTAGTGAAAAGCCTTGAACATATGGGCACAGGGGGAAAGTTCCTGAACAGAACACCAATGGCTTATGCTCTAAGATCAACAATAGACAAATTAGACCTCATAAAATTGCAAAGCTTCTGTAAGGAAAAGACACTGTCAATAGGACCAAACAGCAATCCACAGATTGGGAAAAGATCTTTACCAACCCTACATCTGATAGAGGGCTAATATCCAATATATACAAAGAACTCAAGAAATTAGACACCAGACAATCAAATAACCCTATTGAAAGTGGGGTACAGAGCTAAACAGAGAATTCCCAACTGAGGAACTTGAAGGGCTGAGAAGCACCTAAAGAAATGTTCAACATCCTTAATTATCAAGGAAATGCAAATCAAACCAACCCTGAGATTCCACCTCACACCAGTCAGAATGGCTAAGACCAAACACTCAGGTGACAGCAGATGCTGGTGAGGATGTGGAGAAAGAGGAACACTCCTTCATTGCTGGTGGGAATGCAAACTGGTACAACCACTCTGGAAATCAGTTTGGCGGACCCTCAGAAAAATGGACATAGTACTACCTGAGGAGCAGCTATACCACTCCTGGGCATATACCCAAAAGATGCTCCAACATATAATAAGGACACATGCTCCACTATGTTCATAGCAGCCATATTTATAATAGCCAAAAGCTGGAGAGAACCCACATGGCTTTCAACAGAGGAATGGATACAGAAAATGTGGTACATTTACACAGTGGAGTACTACTCAGCTATTAAAAACAATGATTTCATGAAATTCACAGGCAAATGGATGGAACTTGAAAATATCATCCTGAGTGAGGTAACCAAGTAAAAAAAGAACACACATGGTATGTACTCACTGATAAGTGGATATTAGCCAAAAAGAACACCCATGATACAACTCACAGAACATATGAAACCCAAGAAGAAAGAAGGTCACAGCAAAGTGTGAATGCTACCATCCTACTTAGTTGGGGGAAGAGAATAATATCTGGGAAGTTGAGGGAGAGAAGGATCTGGGAGAGAGTGAGGAAGGGGAGGGGAAAAGGTGCACTAGTTCAGGTGTGGGAGGAGATGGGGGAGAAGTACAGGGGGTCAGGAATTTGAAAGTAGGAGTGTAGCAGTGGGGGGGAGGGGGAACTAGGGGTAGCCACTAGAAAGTCCCAGATGCCAGGGACCCAAGTGGTTCCCAGGACCCAACAGGGAGGACATTACCCGAAATACCCAACAAACGGGAAATAGAACCTGTAGAGACCATATCCAATGGATAGTCAGAGCCCCCAGTTGAGGGTTGGGGCTACCCATTCACTTCAAAAATATTAATCCAGAATTTCTTCTGTCAAAAGGAAATTCGGGGACAAAGAGTGGAGCAGAGATTGAAGGAAAGGCCATCCAGAGACTGCCCCATCTAGGGATCCATTCCATCTGCAGACACAAACCCAGACACTATTTTTGATGCCAAGAAGTGCTTACTGACAGGAGCCCGGTATAGCTGTCTCCTGAGAGACTCTGTCAGAGCCTAACCAATACAGATGTGGATATACACAGCCAAATATTAGACTAAATGTTGGGACCCCAATGGGGAAATTAGGGCAAGGATTTTAGGAGCTGAAGGGGTTTGCAACCCCAGTGGAAGAACAACAGTGTCAACCAACCAGATCTTCTAAAGCTCCCAGGGACTAAACCACTAATCAAATAGCACACAGGGAGAACCCATGGCTTCAGCTGCATATGTAGCAGAGGATGGCCTTGTCTGGCATCACTGGGAGGACAGCCCCTTGGTCCTGTGGAGGCTTGATAACCCAGGATAGGGAAATGCTAAGGTGCTGAGACAGGAGTGGGTGGGTGGGTAGGGGAGCACCCTCATAGAGGTAGGGGAGGGAAGAGGGGATAGGGGACTGTGGAGGGGAAACTGGGAAGGGGGATAACATTTGAAATGTAAATAAATAAAATAACCAATAAAAATGAAAAAATAATACAAAGACAAGCTGTAGTAAATAGACCCAGTAAACACATCCCAGCATGACTGTGATATGTCAATTTGGATGAGTTGCAGTCCCACTATTCTTTCAAACCCTAATCTAGGTGTTGTTGCTACAAAAGTATCTTTCACATGCAAATTAATCTTCTAACCCACTGATTTCAAGTAAGGGAGATTACCATGGATAAACGCAGTGGGCCTGACTAAAATCATTTAGGAATGCAAGTCAAGCTTGAAATATCTCCAAAAAGGAAGAAATATGCTTCTAAACATCTGCATCAGCCTCTACCTGCCTGCCATTGCTCTTCTCCTTATGACTTATTGACGTAGGGGTTTTAGGATTGCTTATCTAGTCCTCACAGCTGCACAGGCCATGCCTTGTAACAAATGTCTACGCAAATACCTCTGTACAGCCTATTTTTCTCCTTTGGTTTCTCTTGGATGATGCACATATTAACTGTAAAATATAATTATATGACGTAGTGGAAAATAAATAAACAGATCATCCATATCAATAACATGAATGGGATAACAACATTTGAAAAATGGTTCGGGGAATGTGCACGATGAATGTGAAGCATTTTGTAGCCCCAGAAAGTAAAGAAGTTTAACAAAACAGCACATATCAAAGGGCCATCGAGAACAAGAACAACTTCCAATTAGCCAGAGATAGCAAATTCTAAGAACTAGATTATAATCAAAATACAAAGTGAATATATTTGGATCTTTAGTTGAATAAATAAGCATTTAAATAAATGAGCAGGTGAATGGAGACAATTCATCGTTATACAATAGCTCTATGTAATTTAATGGTTACAGACTCACTCTACTAGGAGATAGAATTTAGTTATCAGCACCTCCATCCCCTTGAGTGTGGATGAGTCATAGTGAATTCCATCTAAATGGGGGCAAATCAACTTTAGAGTACAGAAGCCTTGGCAAAGAATTAGAGCCAGCAGCAGGATTCCTTATGTCAACTCCCCTCACACATATTTCAAATCCCTTTACCTTCCAGTTCTCCTACTAGCTTGAGAAAATGGTTGCCTCCAAAGGTGTTCATAGGATTTTATTAACTTCCTCTGAATAATCTTCTGATTTGAAGATCATCTGTGCCATATAGAAGAGGACATAACCATAATAAATATATCTCCCCATATCCATATATATTGACACAAGTTCTAGGATTAAAGCATTGATATTTTAGGAACTATTTTAAAACTCTACCCAGAATATAATTACATAATTTCATATATATATATATATGATATTATGCAATATATATATATATATATGTATATATATATATGCAAACTTTAAAAAGAAACTAATTCATTCGAAGCACTAGATCTTTCCTGAAATTTTTTCTGTGATGGGCATGGTGACTCACAACTGTAATCCCAGAACTTGGGGATCTGGGACAGGCGAATTACATGAGTTGAGACCTTCTTGGGTATATATCTTGACTTCAGAAATTGTCTTGGTGTTGGGGAGACAGCACCATCTACAAAGAGCTTGTCATACAAGCATATTGACCAGAGTTTGATCTGCAGAATCCATGGGAAAAGCTGGATGTGGTGAAATGTGCTTGCGAAGTCCAGGTGTTGAAGAGGCAGATCTTTTGGCCTCTCTAGTTAGCTCTCCTAGTTTACATGGTGAACTCTAAACCATTCAAAGACCCTGTCTCAACAAGCAAGATGGATGTCTCCTGAGAAATGATACCTGATGCTGATTTCTGACCTCCACACATGTTGACACACATCTACATACATATGTACAGTCACAAGTACATACATATGTACAAGCACACAGACCAACACATAGCCAAATGCAAATTGTTCTTTAAGAATCATCATTTATATTTGAAAATAACCTATCAGAAATATATCACAAAATTATCATGGCCTTGAAATATGTTTTCATTATATCAATTGAAAATGTGGTTGCCAGCACAAGACCAACTAAGGTCTGCTCCAGGTCCTTTGTGTATATATTTTATTGTTCAGTTTAGTGTTTTGCAGGAATCTTGAGTACACGAATGAGTGGGTCTCTGATTCTTGTACCTGCTCTTGGGCTCTTTTCCTTCTCTTGGCTTGCCTTTATCCAACTTCAATGTGTTACTTTGGGCTTTATCTTATTATATTTTATTTTGACCTTTGATTGTTATCTTTTAGAAACTGGTTCTAATGTAAAGCAGAAAAGGAATGAGTCTGGAAGAGAAGGGAGATGGGAAGCAACTGGGAGGAATAGAGGGAGGGGAAACTGTAATTAGTGTATATTGTCTGAGAAAAGAACCTGTTTTCAATAACAGGGAAAGAGGAGAATACAGATATTTTAATTATCAAGAAAGAAAATGTGGTTGCCAAGAGAACACATTTTGAGACTCCAATAAATGATTTTTCAGAAAAGTGAGTTTAAAAGCTTATAACTGAAAAGAAAGAAGCAGGCTTAGTGGTGATCAACTGTATTTCCTGTATTTAAGAGGTTGAAAGTGGAACATTGAGTTTGAAGCCATACTGCATTACATAGGAAGACCCTCACTAAAAACAAACTGTCCTGATAATCAATGTATCACAGTGAGAAGATGTTATATAAACATTTACAACATTTTACATTGTAAGTTTATATTGTTATTCATGAGAGTTTAGTATCTCCATTATTAATGTATTTTATGTGTAATATAATATTTTAAGGGAAATTGTTCATATTTTTTGTTTTCTCTACAAAACCTTGTTTCATTTGTGCTTGGTCTCACAAATTATGCATCAAGTCTTGACGTGGTGAAAGCATTGCAAGAGTAAACATCATCAAACCAACATCTTTCATGAATACCACACACAGAAAAAATCTGTAATAAAATGTTATTAGCACAAATTCAGTAAGCACATCACTAAAAATATACCATGAACACAAAGTGTTTAGCTCAAGAAGTTGATGATTTCAAGGCTGGTCTGGACTATATATTAAGATTCTGTTTGCAAGAACTGCAAACAGCAACCAAACTGGTTAATGGCTTGCTTGTAGGAAATGTAAAGGGCCCAGAAATACGTTCAGCAATATTAGCTCTTGAGAGAAAACCACAATTATATGCTTATACACATATCAAATGGGTATTACTAAAAAGATCATCAGTCCCAAACATTTCAGAGATTGTAAAAAAATAAAACTGTATCTCACACATTGCTGAGAATGAAATATGGTTGAAATCACTTTTCCTTTTTCCTGTACTTTCTTACAACTCTAGAAAATTTGTTAGCATTCTCCAGGGGGAAAGAACCAATAGGATATTTTGTAAATAAGTAGGAGGATGATTTCTTATAAGAACTAGCTCATGTGCTATAGGATGTCCAGAGGTCCTATAGGATTTCATCTGCACATCGTATAGTATATAATTCTATCTCAGACTGGAGGCTGATAGAAATGGGCAGTACACCAAAGACCTGAGTTTCAATAGCTCCCATACAAGAGTAGGAGATAACAGATGTCTTACGTCAATAGGGGGGGGGGGGAAGGAGAGAGAGGAGAGAGGAGATAATTCACCTTTCCTTTAGCTTTTCCTTTTATTTGGGTCCTGCTCAAACTATTGATTTGATTCTAATGTTAGTCTAACTTATAGATGTCCTAAGAGAAACAACTAGAAGCAGTGTTTAGACAAATATATGGTCAACATGTAACCTTGTGTACATAAAATTGACCATGACAAATACCGAATATTTAATTTACCAATTCCATTCTAGATAATTAGTACATGAAGGCATATAGCTTCAAGACATCTTAAGAACAGTCACTAAAGTCTTATTCAGAATAACTGAACATGAATAATAACTTAAATATCTATCAAAAGTATAATTCAGCCAGGCATGTTGGTGCATGTCTGAGACGCTGTCTCAAAAGAGTATCATGCATAAGAAAACTATGACGTATTTACATAATTGAGTATGATTCAAATTTTGCTTTCATCTGGCTGGAGTAAGTTATAATTGTAAAAGAAGTTGGGGAAACTCCATGGTGACTGTAGTAGTCTATGAAATTTTCTTGATACATTGTCTTGCTAAGTAGCCTAGTCTAGACTTAAATGTTTGATCCTCCTGCATCATCTTCCTGAGTGCTGGCATCACAGGTATGGGCCACCCCAATGAACATATCTGGTTTATATAATGGTTTTGATGACACTTGTGACATTTGTTAAAATTTCTCAAAACTCTACACTGTTACTTTCCAAACAATAATTACATTTAAACACATTTGCATTAAAATTTATGGAAAACTACTAAAGCAGTACTTATGGAGAATTGTATATCCAATATATATGTGCATATGTACAATATAGATCCAGTACACACATATGTGTATGTAGAAGAAATACTAAAATAATTAAGAATACAAAGTGAAATTTACAAAGTGAAAAGGTGAATGGAAAAATCCCCTAGTGTGACTTACCAAGTCAATAAAAAAGAACAGAGACTCACTATATGCACTCACTATATTAGAAAATATAATGGGATATTACAAAGAACTTTATTCCAATAACTTTAATTTTTATATAAAGGAGAAAAAATAATTTGAAAAATATAATTTATGTAAATCAACACTATAAAATTGAAAGCTACTGAAGAATCTTATTCAGTATTAAGTAAATACAAAAACATTATTAAAATTTTTGCCACAAGACCAGGAATGAGTAAGTAGCAGAGAACTGTCAACAAGACAAGAATGTGTTTGGCCAAGTTTCAACCCTATGTTTTGAAGCTAAATCTAGAAGAGAGTATTTAAAGACAAACCCCATATTTTAATAAGTGGCACAATTATAACCAGAAGAATAAGCTTTTTTTGGTTTTTGGTTTTTGGTTTTTCGAGACAGGGCTTCTCTGTGTAGCCCTGGCTGTCCTGGAACTCACTCTGTAGACCAGGCTGGCCTCGAACTCAGAAATCCACCTGCCTCTGCCTCCCAAGTGCTGGGATTAAAGGTGTGCGCCACCACTGCCTGGCAAGAATAAGCTTTTATACTGAATAATTGTTTGCCATTTGCAAAGATTTTAAAAATCTCTTTGAAATGACAATCATCATTTGTACTGGCTGGTTTTGTGTGTCAACTTCACAAATGCTGGAGTCATCACAGAGAAAGGAGTTTCAGGTGAAGAAATGCCTCCATGAGATCCAGCTGTAAGGCATTTTCTCAATTAGTGATCAAGGGGGGAGAGCCCCTTGTAGGTGATTCCATCCCTGTGCTGGTAGTCTTGGGCTCTATAAGAAAGCAGGCTGAGCAAGCCAGGAGAAGCAAGCAAGCCAGTAAGTAACATCCCTCCATGGCCTCTGCATCAGCTCTTGCTCCTTGACCTGTTTGAATTCCAGTCCTGACTTCCTCTGGTGATGAACAGCAGCATGGAAGTGTAAGCTGAATAAACCCTTTCCTCCCTAACTTGCATCTTGGTCATGGTGTTTATGCAGGAATAGAAACCCTGACTAAGACATCATCATTTATTAATGTCTTTATAATGTGCTGGATAAGGAACCATGCTAAATGTTATAAATAACATATTCAATTTTCACAGTGATCTTATAAGTATTATTAACCCTCAGTGGCTATTTTGGGTTGTCAACTTGACTATATCTGGAATCCACTAAAATCTGAACTTCTGAGCATCCCTTTGAGGCATTTTCTTAATTAGAATTTTTGAAGTGGGAAGACCCATCCTTCATCTGGACCACACCTTCTGGTACAGTCTATAGCAAAGGATATGGAAGAAAGAAGCATTCACATTTTCCCTACTTGCCCTCACTCTCACTGGCAAGTTTGTCTCTCCTGTTGCTGAGCCATCCTGCTTCTTTGGAATTCTAACATAGAGCTTTTTAGGAACCCTCCAGGATTCCTCTGCCAGATTTGTACTGCTGAGACATCAGCCTCCTGAACTGAACAACTATGGGTTCTTGGCCTCTGGAAGTTGAGATAACCATTGTTGGACTACCAGAACCACATCCTATAAGCCATTCTTTTTTTAACTTTATTTTTTATCTATTGGTGTAATACTATCAGATCCCTTGGAACTGAATTTAGAGACAGTTGCGAGCTGCCATGTGGGTGCTGGGAATTGAACCTGGGTTATCTGGAAGAGCAGCCAGAGCTCTTAACCACTGAGCCATCTCTCTAGCCCCCAAGCCATTCTTATATATGTATATATAATATATTTCTGTTCATTTTGAGAATCTTGACTAACACTAACTCCATTTGACACAACAAAAACCATGAATAGAATTTTAAAAATTATTTAAGGATGTACAGCAGAAATGATAAAGAAAGGATAATAACAGACATAAATGGAAAAAAATCCTAAAAAATTTCAGCAAATCAAATCTGGTAATGGATAGAGTACCATGCTATAAATACATAGTTTAATTTGTTTTAAAAGAAGCATTGTTTCTATATTCATGAATTCAATTTTAACTATAACTTTACAGACAGTAAATTGATTGTAAATTTTTATAATTGCACTTTGCATTTTAATCAGTTCAGGTGATCTGTACACAATGTGCTCCTGTTTTTGTCCCTGGGTCTTCCTTAGTTTATGACATAATTGTCTCTGTATTAATGCTGATATACAAATAAGGGGCCTCATTTTGATGTTTTCATATATTACATATTTTGATCATATTTAACTTCCAATGCCTTCTCTTGTTGCTCCATCTCTCCTATTGGTCCATTTCTTTGCTCTGGTATATACTTGTTAAAATTTATTTAAATGTACAGTCTATCAGGCAGTTATGGTTTCATTTACATATTATATATACTTAAAATTGAAAGGAATATGAAAAGTCTCTGATGTTTAACCACACTTTCCCTTTTGTGGTTTCTTTGTTGATATTCCAAGATAACTTCTCTCTTGATCATTTCCTTTTCCATTTAAAGAACTTTAAAAACCCCATTCCTTAAGGATAGTTCTGACACTTGTTTTTGAGATTTTATATATGAATTTTTTTTATTGGATATTTTCTTTATTTACATTTAAAATGTTATCCCCTTTCCAGGTCCCCTTCCCAGAAACCCCCTATTCCATCCCCTCATCTCCCTGCTTCTATGACAGTGTTCCCCCACCCACCCACCCACTCCTGCCTCCCCGCCCTGGCATTCCCCTACACTGGGGCCAAGAGCCTCTATCCTCTGCTACACATGCAGCTGGAGCCATGGGTCCCTCCATGTGTATTATTTGGTTGGTGGCTTAGTCCCTGGGAGCTCTGGGGGTCTGGTTGGTTGATATTGCTGTTCTTCCTATGGGGTTGCAAACCCCTTCAGCTCCTTCAGTCCTTTCTCTAACTTGTCCATTGGTGACCTCATGCTCTTAGACTGTCTGGGCACCTGCATGCATACACGCACATACCCACATACAGATATGAGGGTAATTTTTTAAAAGTCTTAAAGCTTCTTAAATTTAAAGAAAACCTTTCAAACTTCCTCCTCCAGGTATAGGTTCCCAATACTACAGTTCTTTTGCTTCAGTGGGTAAAACATTGTCACGCCCTTTCCTTCTGACTTCCATGAAAGAGCCCAAGTCCATACACAGTTGCGTAGACAGTGCAGAAATGTGGCCTGAGATCACTGCTGAGCATGAAGGATGAAAGTCTCTGCCTTCTCTGGTGCTGCCATGATGGTTGAGGTTGAGTGTGGAAAGCTTCATTATAACCTAGCAAGGATGGAAGATATTGTTTTTTTTTTTTTTTTTTTTTTTTGTTAGAATTTCATACATGAATACAGTACTTACATTGTCTCCACCCCTCCAACTTCTCTAAGTTCACTTATGTCTTCCCAACTCCATCTCAAATTCATTATTACTGTTTTACACAAAGCACACATACATGTGCATACACGCGCGCGCATGCGCACACACACACACACACACACACACACACACACACACACACACACACACACACCCCTAACTGAGTTTATTTATGTTGCTCTTATGTACATGTGTTTATGGCTGAGCACTTGAGATTGAACCTGTCCCTTGACTCATCCCTGGGGAGAGCTGATTATCCCGCTCATAAAAGCCATTGATTACCTGTAGTTCTTCACTTAGTTAGGGGTGGAGCCTTGTGAAATTTCCCTGACTCATGTTGGCATGTGGACTGGTATTGCCATTGTGCAGGCATTGTTTAGCCAACTATCTTGTTAAGATTTAATCCTTGCCTTGTGTAGCAGACACCATCTAGTAGTAAATAATCTGTTCTTCTAGCTAAGGCTACAGATTTTGAGTGAGGTCTGGCTGGAACAAAGTGTATATTGTCATATATCCTCGAAACTTCAGTTTCTGATAGCAGTTGTAAAATTATTTACTTAATCCTAAAAGTATTCAATACATACATACATATATATAGCATAGTCATTTAATTCTGTGACTGACACATTATATTCTCTAAAACATATGTTGAAATACTAATTTCCATTCAGATGGCTTTGCTAGAAAGTAGATCATGCCAATAAAGTCTTAAAAATGGGATGAACTCACTTATAATAAGCTAGAGAGCTCGAGCCCTATCTGCTGGGGACACAGCAAGTAGCTGCTTGTATACAACACATAAGTGACCCTTCACCCAAACTGAGACTACATTGACATCCTGATCTCAGACTTTTCAGTCTTCAGAAATGTTACTAATGAATTTCTGGTGTTAATAAATTACTCGGTTTATGATATTTTCTTATAGCAATCTGAACTAAGACCTAGAGTTTCATAACATTATAAATATTATTACAGGTAATATGGTAATTGAAATATATATAAACTTATTTGCAACTGATTTTGTTCCTGAGGTATAAACTATTAAGGATTTATAAACAAATTATGTTTTTAAATCACTTAAAATGATTCTCCTACATAAATAAGGTCAGTTGTCATCTCAGGATACAATTAAGCATATCTATTTTATGTTTGTTTTGATTTTAGTAATTGTAGTACCATTTTGTTTCATTTAAACTTTTGACAATTTATGTGAGAGCTATAACACTCCAGAGAAAAACATACAAACGAATTATGTTTATATTAGTTAATGCTCATTTGTCTTTCTTTAAACCTAGTATTTCTTTCCTTTAATAGATATCCAGTTTTTGCTTATCATTTTGGGATTGATTTCAATACAAAAATAACTCCACATTCTTATTCTTACCTTTCCCCTTACCCAGGATATACAATAAGCACCATTTTGAACGTAGTTTTTCAACCCATCAGTAGATCCTGGAATCCAATTAACAGCAGTACACAAAATGAGTTCTAATCTGTTTATACAGCTACATAATTCTTCACCGTGTGACTACAAGTTAATGGCTCAATCAGTCCCCAAAGAAAGTTCTTTAAAAGAAACAGTGTCACACAGCAGGCCTAAGAATGTGGCAAGCAGAGAATTAAGGAAAAAATGTCTGTTTCGAATTATGGGCAGTTACTTGCTCCATGAGAAAATTGCTCAAACAGTGAATCCATCATTTCAGTACTGATCTGTTTGCAGCAAAAGGGACTTGAATGCTCAAACCTAAATTGAAAAGAATTAATATGATGGGGAAAAATCACAACTATTTGAAGAGAGTGATGTTTTAGTACATTAGGAAGAAAAATCTCTGCTTTGACATAATAATTGCGAGTTACAATAATGGAAAATCGGGGGGACTGAATGAAAAACCCTGTTATATTAAATATAACCACCCCAGAGTCTAATTCCATATACCAATATAGAAAATAATAATAATAGTATATCTTTTAAAAACCCAGGAGATATTTGTTTACATAGCTGTGAAGGACAAGGACAACACAAGTGTTACAGGAAATTTGATGTTGTCCTGACTTGGCTGATTCTGTCCCCAGTTTCCCCATCTATCATCTCATTCCATCTTCACAATTATTCCTTTCAGTAGGGAGGGAAGATATTAGTTTTATTATTAGAGATATGAGGATGTTCCAGGATATGAAATGACTTATCTAAGATCACTCAGATACCTGGTGCACGGAGCACAGTTGCCATTCTTAGTAAAGTTCTCTACATTATGGCAGAATAATTAAAATAACAACTAAGTTAAGATTTATTTAAGACTTTGAGTCAAATTTTGAACCATACTTACTGCATATGCTCACTTCGAACTCAGAATTCCATTAAAGAAGGCCTAAGTATAAAGCAGAGAAAACAGGACTGATTAATAAAGAGGTAAACCAGCAATATCATTTAATGGCTATATTAATAATCTATTTCTCATAACAAACCACTTTAAAACTTAGTGGCCCAAATGACAAATATTTATTATTTCAAATGACTTTTACAAGTCAGGAATCCAAAAGCAGCTCAGCTGAATAATTCTGGATAAGGATTTTTTATGAGTATGAAGTCAAGCAATGAGGGTAGCAAATCTGCTGCCAAAGTCAGTCATTTGGTTTGGGATTGTTTCTATTGGTGTGTATGTGTGTGTGTGTGTGTGCGTGCGTGTGTGTGTGTGTGTGTGGTAATTTTATAACTTTCTTCATAGGACTGTTTGATATGGCTCTTGATATACTATCCCACAGGTTCATTACCTAAGGGAAATAGTACAGATGAGTGAGAATACCCAGCAAGAAAGATGACTTCTATCTTATCTAATAGACCAAACAGTATGTGAGTATCACATGGTAAGGACCACTAGAGGGCATCCTAGCCCTAACCCTCACCCTCACCCTCACCCTCACCCTCACCCTCACCCTCACCCTCACCCTCACCCTCACCCTCACCCTAACCCTAACCCTAAACCTAGCCCTAGCCCTAACCCTAACTCTAACCTTAACACCAACCCTGGCTAACTTAGATCCTGGCAACACAGGAGCTAGCACTGTCAAAAAGTCTTATTATTATGTTCCAGATTCCACGCTGACAAGGACTTCACATATACTGGCTCACAACACTTTGAGACACACATTGCTTATAATCCTATTTTACAGAGCAAGAACCTAAAGCTAAGGATACTTAAAAACTTGCCAAAGTCACTGTCATGGTTTGAATGAGAATGGCCCCATAAATCCATGTATTTATGTGTAGTTCCCAGTTGATGAAATGTTTGGGAAGCTTAGGTGTGGCCTCTTTGAACTCAGCATGTCCTTGCTGGAGGAGGTGTGTCACTAGGGGTGGGCTTTCAGGTTTAAAAATCCCAGGCCAGACCCATTGTTTCTTTCCCTGCCTAGTGCCTGAAGATCAGGATGTAAAGCTCTCAGCTACTGCTCTAGCACCATGCCTGTCTGCTTGCTGCCATGAAGATCATGGGATGATGGTGGATTAAATCTCTAAAACTGTACACAACCCCCCAAATAAATGCTCTATTTTGTAAGAGTAGCTATGGTCATAGTACCTCTTTACAGCAATACAACAATAACTAAGATAGTCAGTGTGTAGGAACTGACAAAGACAGGATTCAAACCTAGAACATTAGGCACTCTCCAACTAAGTTATATTGTCTCTATGTTTAGATATTGGTAAGTGCCATAAGGAAAATAAAATGAGATATAGTGACTAGAATGGGCACAACTCAGAAGTTTTTGTTTGGTTTTATTGTAAATTGAAATTTTCAGGGTAATTCACTCTTCAGAAATTATATGTAAGATGTCACCAAAGGGATAATATGAAAATTAAAGTTATGGGAAAACTTACAAAGCCACAACACAGATGAGGAAATATAGTAAACAAAGTCCCCAAGCTACAAAAGTGCTTTGTGTGTTTAAGGAACACAAAGGAATCAGCGTGCTGTGCGTGTATCGAATGAGAATGAGAAAGGGTATTAGTTTTGAGGTGAGTTTAAGTGATAAGCAAAGGCCAGATTATTTTTTATCACCTCTGGAACCCTGGAAAATCACCAATATCCTCATTTTCAAGAGGAGAAAAGATGACAATGAGAAAATGAATGTCTTTTTGCTCAAGATCACAGTGTTATAAGGGACCAAGCAGAGCCTCGGACATACACACACATGCCTATATATGTGTGTGTGTGTGTATATGCGTGTGTATGTATTTATGTGTGTGTGTGTGTGTGTGTGTGTGTGTGTGTGTGTTGGCCTAATTCTTATTTGCCTTACTTTCTCATCTGCTCCATGCAACATGGAGTCATGCTGTTGATTTATACAAGGTGTGTTTTCACACTACACCCCAGCAAACTAGGGGAAAAGCCCAAACATATCAGACTAAGGAACCACTAAGGGCCTTTTCCTCCCCCCAGTGCTGGCCAGGAAAGTGTACTTGTTGACTTAGTGAGGCAGAAGGAATGAATACAAAGGAAACATCATGCTTCAGCCTAGACAGATGCTGTGTGAGTTGGATAGCTTATAAGTCTGTTCTCAGGTATACAGACAGAGCCATTGGTGACATCTTGAGACAATAAAATAGGCTTAAACCCAGTTCAAGGATGGTTATAACACATATATTTTGCATGTCATGCCTTATTTTTCCTCCTGTCTACTTCTCTATTGATCCAGACTATTAATGATGACAACTTTTATTTTCCCTACCCAACTCATCATCAGTCCTCAACTGTGATTTTGATCTCAGGCTTAGTGGAAAAAGTTTGCAGTTTCTTCCCTGGTGTGAGCAATTCAAATAATCTATTCCCCTAGAGAGACAACTGTAAAACTGGTTAAAGTCACCAAAGAAAATATTTTTCAAGTCTTTGGGGATGAACCAAAATTCAGGGACATCTATTCCATAGCATCCGAATCAGAGATGGCACCCACCACACCCCAAGTGGACGGAGTCTCTCAGCAGACTGAAGAGCTAGCTCTACGAACACAGCTGCAGCTAAGAAGGCAGCTGTTGTATTTCCCTGATGTGAAAGATAGATTAACATATTGGAAAGGCAATGGACTTCGTTAAACACCAGTAGATCCTCTTTATCCCATCTCTATGCTGTAGATATCTCACTGACAAGTGGTAGCAGTCCCAAACATACAACATTCACCCTCCAAGAAAGACCTAGGTAGAGAACTAGTTGAAGTGTCCCAGAAGTGAGATCGTTCCTGAGAGAAGTGGAAATGACACAAAGAATGATGAGTAAGACTTTTTGGAATAGAGACTAGAGGAACTCATGTCCTGAAATGTTCAAATGAATGAACACACACACACACACACGTGCACACACACACACACACACACACACACACACACACACGCACACAAACACGCACACATACGCACACATACACAGTGAATAGTATCAGAGCAAGAACGGCTCCATGATATTGATAGAGATAAATCAGCTATAAGCTTAAAAGATCAGGGAAAAGACAGCTTAAGAGGGCTTTGCTAAGTTCACCCTCACCTCAGAGGATTAGCAGGAATTCCACACCACAGAATATATTTACTCAGAAATAGAGAAAATATTTAAAAAACACTAGTTCCTAAATGAACAATTTCCCATTGACCCATGAAAGCAGTGTCCCAGCTACACACTCATTCAAAGGTAAGGATAAACACTTTAAAACATGAAACTTATAACCAGTTAGTATCTAACCACCATACGTGGTGACTGGTAGGTAGTCAGTCTTAAAAATAAACACAAGGGAAAGTAGCCTTAGCAAGAACATCTTAAGCTCTGGACTGTAGGGCTAACAACTTATCCAAAGTCACAAAATTAGTTCAGTAGAGTCACTAAATAAATAAACAGTGTCAACACCAAGCCCCAGAGAAGAGATGCTTCTCTGGAATTGCTATAGTATTTTATTTAAAATGTCCAGTTTTCAATGAAATAAGAAAGAATACCCAGAAACAAGAAAGTATGACTTGTGTACCAAAAAAGACACTCAGTGAAAACCCTCTCTACATGGCTTATGCTTATGGAGACCAACTTCGAAGCAATTATTATAAGTGTGTTCAAAGAACTGAACAAAACAATATTTAGAAAGTTAAAGACAAGTATCACAAGGATTTATCATCAAATAATGTAAGTTAATAAAGAAATATTATGAAAAAGAGCACAGTAGAAATGTTGGCAGTCGAAAGGTATCATTACTGGAATGGAGAATTTAGTGGAATGGCCCAATGGCCAGCTCAAAGATGGAAACTGTGTAGTCTGATAAGGAGTTAAAAGCCTCAGAGACCCATGAGCTATCCATACATACAGCACTATGTGCATGATAGGAGTCCATGGGAGAGGAGAAAGAAATGAGATGACTCCCCAAATTTGTTTTTTAAAAAAACCATTTAGGGCTGGAGAGATGGCTTACTTGTTAAGAGTACAGAGTTCTAAACCCAGCGCCCACGTAGTGGCTCACAGCTGGCTGTAAATCAATGTTGAGAAGAACCAGTATCCTTTTCTAGCCTCCGTAGGCACCTGGTACTTACATGGTACACAGACACACATGCAGATAAAGCACCTATACACATAAAATAAAATAGGTAAACCTTTAAAAAACCCAAACATTCACTTAGTATTGAAGAAACTTAAGCCTTCAGTAGTTTTCTTCTTCAGTCCTCTGAGATAGGCCTGGGAAGATATCTACTGTGTATCATGGAAAGAAGGTGTTTTGTGTAGAGTAAGAAGGTTGAGCTTTGCACCAGAGGATAAGGCCGAAGGAGATCAAGTTCAAAAGAGCATCTTGAAATGAATCAGAGGGCCTCAGGCCACGAACACTAAGGATTGTGAGTCAGGTTGAGAGGCAGAAAATCTGACTGTCAAAAAGTCTGTCCCCACCTAAACCCACTTCCTTTGTCTCCCAGAACTCGCTGGTATCATTAGATTTGAGCTTTGAAGCTACACTAAAGAAAGTAATTCACTCCCTCATTCATATGTCACGAATAATGACAACTATGTTCTCACCACTGGAAACAGCTCCCGTGGCCATCTTAGCCCTCTCCACTCTTAGTTTCTCCAGACTGAGCAACTTTCCACTGAAACTAATTGGCTTAGAGTGCTCATTGCCTCACAAGGGGCCTAGGAAACTGAGTCCTTGTCTTTAGCTTTCATTGCTTGACCAGGCATGGCAGAGCAGCAGTAGGGGACAGCTATGTCCCCAAATGTTCCCATCCTCCTCTCTTCCTCCTCCCTTTCTACTCCCCCATGTGGTCCTGTCCAGAAGTGACAGGTGTTCTGGGAACTGTGCCAGCTTGTTGTTTTAGTCTCAACACCAACACATTAAACATTTCTATATGTACTTGATACAAAGGGCACATCCGTTCTGCTTGATGTGCTTGCCCTAATTGGGCTCCCAAAAGGGAATTTGAGTACATTAGCGAAGAATTAGAAAGAGCCAACAAATGGGGTTAGAAACATGATGGAGTGGGTGGCAGCCAGGGCCACATCTCCTGAAGTCTCTTATCAAATATAAGACGGACGGGCTGGGTGGGCCTGGCAGCAAGAAGCAGGCTCCCAGTGGAAAGAACCGTTCAAGTGGCACAGTGAAATCATTCTTTAAACAACATTTAGCAGAATGTTGCTGCCCCCAGACAGTTTTGCAGCATGCAATAGCAGCCACTTTGGTTCTGTTTTCTTTGCTGGCAAAAGGGAAATGTTTTCCTCCTGCTTTTATTGGATATGACTTGATCTCAAGTCCCAAGGCTCATGTTCCCCAAGACACCATGAAGGTTCACTATGGCGGGTAGACTGTGAACCTTCATATCTGGAGAGAGAGTCCTCATAATGTAATAGCAAAGTTTGAAGGATATATTTTGAACCCCAGTCTTTGAGAATATTTCTTCAAGTCTTAGTTTTTAGGTATTTTTCCTTTTTTCTTCTCTTTATTTGTGTATTTGAGGATATTATCCAGGCCCCACATCTTATAATCTCCACCTTTCTCTTTCCCTACTGTCAAACCTTCTCCGCCTGCAGCTTAATACCCTGATGTAATTCTTGTTTTCTTTTTTCTTTCTTTATTTTTTATTGGTTATTTTATTTATTGACATTTCAAATGTTATCCCCTTTCCCAGTTTCCCCTCCACAAACCCCATCCCCTCCCCTCCCCTGCCTCTATGAGGGTGCTCCCCACCCGCCCACCCACTCCTGCCTCCCCACCCTGGCATTCCCCTACACTGAGGCATCAAATACCCTCAGGTCCAAGGGGTCTATCCTCCCACTGATGTCCAACAAGGCCGTCCTCTACTCAACCTGTGGCCAGAGCCCTGGGTCCCTCCATGTGTACTCCTTGGTTGGTGGTTTAGTCCCTGGGAGCTCTGGGGGGATCTGGTTGGTTGATATTGTTGTTCTTCCTATGGGGTTGCAAACCCCATCAGCTCCTTCAGTCCTGGCCCTAACTTTTCAACACATTGGTTTCTTAGGCCCTACATGCAACTCTCAGCAAAATTTTAGTTCTGTTTTCAAAATCCTCTACCTCTAAAACCCAACCATTTCTCCCTGTCTCTACTATAATAATCCTAACCATTCTCCCTGTTCCCACTTTGGTCACTTAAAATAATTTTTTAATGGAATAGTTTCGGAATTTTTTTTTAAAATGAAATTGCTTATCATGGCAGTTGTGGGCTCATTTAGTTGTTAAATTAATTCATAGGCTCACTGACACTTTTGCTTAGTTTCTTAAAAGGTACAATTGTGAGAAAGTAAACCATGATATTACAATCAGTATACCGACATAATTTATTGATTTGATTATAATTTCAGTTTTATTTACACTTATATGTTTTAAATCTTACACGTTGTATCATGTGTGTGTGCTTCTATATTCAGGATGTCAGTCAAGATTCGCAGCATTTCCAAAAGGACTCATTTGTTTTGTTCTTTTATGAGCACACTCATCTTCCTGCCTTATTACTATTCCCACCCAAATCCTAGTCTGCCTTCTCTTTCTAAAATTTAGTCATTTCACAAAACTGCATAAACTGGATTATACATGTAATCTCTTGGGCCTGGGCTAGTAATTTTTATATATTTTATTTGTATTTTTGTGATAGCTAATGTCAACTTGACTGGATTTAGTTTCAATATGGAAACAGAATCTCTGGGCTTGTCTGTGAGGCCTTTTCTAGATTAAATTGAATGAGGTGGAAAGATTCCCCTGAAATGTGGGTGGTACCATGGGTTGAGGTCCTGAATGGAATAAAAAGGAGAAAGGGAATTAAGTGGTTCCTGTTGACATTCTCTGCTTCTTGCCTGCAGCTGCCTGTGGGCATCCTCTGTTTGCTCTGGCAGCCATTTCCGTTTCTGTTATCATAGATTGTAACCGCAAACTGTGAGCCAACATAGATTCCTGCTTACTTCAGTTTTTTCCTGCACCTAGACAAGTGACACTGAAGTTTAGCACTGAGAAGTGGACTGGCTCATAGGTTGCAGTAAACCGGAACTGTGCTCCATAAGGTTTTGGGACTGGGTCTTGGGACTAATGTGGAAGGATGTGGAACTTTGACCGAGAAAAAACCCAATAGACTCTAGTAGAGTCTGATTAAAGTATAGAAAACAAAAATACCTATAGAAAAGTGGCCTGGCTTAAGACATGTAAGACAGGGAGGAGACTCTATTGGGAACTAGACTAAAAGACACTCATGTGATATTGTGGTAAAATATCTGATTGCATTTTGTCCATATCCTGGGGACCTGGGTGAGGCTGGATATAGGAGTGATGGACTAATTTGTTTGGTGGAAGAAATTTCAAGAAAGTCTAGCACTCAGTCTGCTAATGCTCTCATCTAGGGCTATGGTGAATGAAAGCAAAAACTGGAATAGAAAGATATGAACACATGAAATTTAGTGAGGAAGAGTATAAGTCAGTTAAACCTTGTACATAAGGCAAGTTTGAAAGCAACTATAATTGTTAAAGGGAAATGCAAATCAAAACAAGTCTGAGATTCCACCTCACACCAGTCAGAATGGCTAAGATCAAAAACTCAGGGGACAGCAGATGCTGGAGAGGATGTGGAGAAAGAGGAACACTCCTCCACTGTTGGTGGGATTGCAAGTTGGTACAA